>VWYO01027639.1:0-56858 GCA_013400275.1 Rhadina sibilatrix
ATTTTATTATATTTTGTATTATGTGTTATTTATTTATTATAATATCTATTATTTATATGTTATATAATTTTAATATTTAAATTATTTATTTATATTTTATTATTTGTTTTATATTTTTATAAATTTATTATATTTTTCAGCTTTATGATCAAATATTTTGTCTCAATTTATATTAGGTACTACATTTTTTCTTACAAACCACATAAGACAAGCAATCCTGGTCCACATAATGACGTGTAAAAAATAAATCATGCCTTAAAAATACATTGATAAGTGTATTTCCCCTAAAGCATTTGAATACTAGACATTATTGATATAATGTAAAATTCACAGAGCTAGTTAGTAACAGTTTTCCACTTTCTCTTTTCCTCATTCCCTCTTTCCCCTTCTTGTCCTTTCTGCTTGATAAGACACTGTTTTCTTTCTGTGAAATCCCCTCAGGCTAGTGCTAATTCTGGAAGGAATTAAAAGCTTGAAATCAGACAGAGAATTGATTTGCTTACAGTTTAAACTGCATTGAAAGTTGTTGACACATGCAACAGAACAGGTGAGATTTTTCTCCTTTATTTCCTGTGAATAGAGATAGGATTTGTTATTATGGACAATTTCTTAGTATCCTGAGTTCAATGCAATCACAGATTTAAAGTTTCTGAGCACTTACTGAAATTTTATGTCAACTCTAGACTGGCTAGCTTCAGTCATGGAATGGCTGAAACAGTCGGTATTAACTTCAACACCTAAGCACCCCTCAGTACTGGATAAGGATTTCTGACTTTGACAAACATTAGCAACGCTTTTCAAACAAGATCTTTCAGTCCAACAGGACCGACACTGGTTGTTTAATTGTGGTTTTGGATAATGAAACTCATTGTATAATGGGATTAATCACATTATTACCATCTTATTTTAATAGAATAGAACATTCCAGTGAGTAATTTGTTATAAGTGAATAATAATTAAAAATATTTCAAGGGATAATAAATATTTATGTATTACTTTATTGTTCCCTACATGACGCATAATAAGTGATGCAACTGCTGCCTACAGTATCAGTTTGAGTGGCCTGCTCTTTCTCTATGGAAATTAGAAGAGTGTCCCTTTATATGAAGTTCAAAGTTTGTCCTGTATTTGTGTGCAAATATTCAAGACATAAGTAAATGTATTTGCAAGCTTAGCATTCCTTGAAAGTATTTTGGCCACAAAATTAGAAAAAATTCACATTTCATTGAGACCTTCATATACACACACAAAAGCATAGTACATCTTAAGTAATGAGAACAGGTTTTCCCAGGGAAAACCTTTGTGTTATAGGTAAATTTTTTATTGCATTTTCTTGAATTAATGTACCTTATGATGGTAATTCAAATACTAGAACAGCTGCTTTTCAGATGTAAAGTAGAATTATGACTGCAAGCAGTTGCTTAAAGTTTGCTTTGCTTTTTTTATTTTTCATAGAAACGATAAAGAAATACAATGACTAGGGACATCAAGTGGCTATTCAGTCAAGGCTGCTCTCATTCTCTGCCAAATCAAGGTCAGTCATAGCAAATTCATTCCAGGCAGATGTCTGTCTTACCCGGGTTTCTTTTGTTTTTTAAAAAATAATGGTTTAAATTCTTTCTGTTTTACAGATACTGTACTCTAGTGCTTTCTTGAAAGAACAAGAAGTAAATGAGAGTAAAAGTTTAAAATCATAGCACTCTAAAAAAATGCCTGCATGTCCATTCATTCTTCAGCTGTGTAACTTATTTTTGATTTCATATTCTCCTTGAAAACGGTGGTTAAAAATCCTGATATAACATGAATTCAGGAGGCAAAGATGTTGCATTTGAATGAGAGGTGGTTATCTTTTACTGGATAAGCTAGTGCTTTTCTTTTACTTAGATGGAGCTGATTTTTGGCAAAGTTCCCTAAGATTTCACAGAAGACATGATTTATCTCTGAGGACCTGAGGCAAACTGTGTACTTAAAGTCTTCATTTTTATTGGTCTCAATGGGATTTAGACTCCTCCTGAAGGATAGGTTCATCACAAATATATGCTGTATTTCTCACTTCTACACCTCACCCACTGAACACTTCAAAATATGCAAGATGGTGCATCTGAGTTCACAAGGGAATTGATCTAGAATGCTGTACAGTTTAACTGAGCTGGGACTAGAGTCACCAATGAAGATGGACAGAGGAAAGCACCAAACTCCCGTGTGCAAATGTTCCCTTCCTGTCGAGATCAGGCTCTGCCTGCTGTGGAAAGAGATTCCCCTACTCATAGAGTCTAGCTGGGAATGTGGCAATACAGATCAGGAGCAACGGGAAATGAGTTGGAGCTCTCTTTACAAGAGTATAAGCTGTAACTTTTAAAAAAAATCCTAAGGTTTCGACTTTGTAACAGGTGTTTATAATGTCTTTCTAAATATATGGATATTTTTAAGGATTTCTCCTGAAGGACCTATCTATATGAATTACTCCCATTGCACAAGACATTTCCTAAACATTGTTGAATCGCTGGGTTCATCTCCATCTCTTTTCTTCAGGGGATGATTTTCTTGAAAATTGCATCTGTCAAAAGACAAAAAGGAAGAATCAAACATGCTAATGGACTTCTATGTACCATATACATAATTTTCTTTAAAATAGGATGGTATCTTTTGATGACTTTTCTGCTAGAAATTGTAGCATCTCTCTTCATAAACTGAACTTTCATATTTCTGTTTCTATGCTCAGCTCTTATAACAGCAAAAAACCATATCTCTATTAGCCCAATAGAGTGAGAGTGCTGCAATTGCTGCTCGGAAGAACACAAAGCTCTGTGTTTGAAAGGGACATAAAAACTCCTGTATTCCTTTGCAAGGATGGATTGTGCTCAGTACACATGAATTGTCCAAAGCAGCAAGTAAGAATGAATCATCAGTTTCTTACCATGAAGCACAAGAGACCAGGAAATGGGAGCATTTTTATCATTTCCAAATACAGAGACAGTTTTTTAAAAGCTGTTATTACACCCTGAAATACTAAATGTGAAGCTTTTATTCCATGTTCAGCTGTCATCAGCTCTAATGGTACTTTTTGATGGAATTTTTTTATTAGTAAATACAAAGTTCCATGCTAAAAATAGTCAAAGCAGCTTGAACGAGGAGGTTTTTTTAAGTTGATTGCTACAAAGAGACATTTCTCTGAAAGCAAAATCTTTAAGTAGTTTCTGTAGGTTTTATTGCATGAATAAAAGGTAAATTGTGTGTACACTGCAGTTTCAGAGAATAATTTTTAATTAATTAAATCATATTCATTTTCATTTGAATAAAGTTTTACATTCTCCAGGTCTGGAAGCAAGACAGAAATTGAAAAAAAAAAAAAACCAAAACTATTCACATTTTTAATATTTAAGAAATTTATAGGTTTAATAATTGATGATCAAATTTGATACACTCTGTGCTTATCTTCATTACATATCTTATATATACTTCAAGAACAGGTTGGCTGGGGACTTGAACAACCTGGTATAGTGGAAGTTGTCCCTGCTCATCACAGGACATTTGGAACAGGGTGATGTTTAAGGATTTTTAAGGATGCACCTCCCAACTCAAGCCATTCTATGATTCTGTGATATATTTCTAAAGTAAAAAGTAGAATGAAATGCTCCTGCAAATATTAGTGGTCTGTCGGGGGCTTACCTCATAGAAACACCTCATCAGAAAATATAATGTTAAGTCCCCACCAAAAAATATAGAACTTTACATAACTTTAAATATATAATCACTGTGTGTGATGCAGACTTTGAATCATTAACAATTTTGCTGAAAATTAGAGAGTTGCTGAATCAAATGTATTTGCAGTAGCACACTAATTACAAAGATGATGCCATGCATTCATGGGTAAATCTGGTTGCCTGTAGATACATTTTTACATTTTATAACTTCATGCTTTGTAAATTAGACTTTTTAGAATGAAAGTTCAAAACTTTTTCAAAGACAGTGGTGATTAAAGCAATACAAAAGACATAATCTGTAAGCAGTATTATAAATGTCTTAGTAGTGTCAGAACACTTAAATGCATTCTTCCAAATTCTCCTGGAGAACTTGGAAACATCAAGCTTTTGGCTTTGGTCTGTAGGAAACTTCACCCATTCACTCAGCTCGGACTGTGTCTGAGGGTGGGCAGCTGAGATTTAGGCACTAGAGTGCATGGACTTATGCATGGCCATCTGCCCCTTCTATTCCAATCATACGGTCATTGTTTTCTCTTACGAGGACAGACAAGTCACAATCATGCTCTGCTAATGAAAGTAATTCTGCAAACACAAATGCATGTGTAGGAAACTGATGAAAAAAGGTTCCAAGATGTAGATTGTCTCCAGAGAACTGCTATTCCAAAAATTTCTTCACCATGGAAGAAGAATTAATTTATGCACATTTTAATGACAACAGGGGAACATGGTTTTTATACGTGACAACTTAACAACTGTGTTGAAGATGGCTTGTGTTCCTAGAAAAAAAGAAATTGTATCCTTGTACTGAGTTCCCTGTGACCTTGTGGTTGCCAGGTACATAAAGAATTAATAAACATATGAAGTTCGTGTGGGTTTCTGTAGGGAAATGAGATACTTGCATAATAAATAAAGAACATGAACCCCACATGAATTCCACATGAATGTCTAGTTTACCTTTTTTTTTTTTTTTAATTCCAATTATTTTCTGAGTCAGACTCAGAATTTTAGAGGCTTGAATGCCTGGAGTTCTGGCAGCAGAGCTTTATATTTGCTAGTCTCATGTGGCCTAACATTCAGTCTATGAGGCAGAGGAGTTCTGAAGCTGAGCCAGGAAGATTACTCCACAAATTAGTGAAACTTGGTCAACAATTTTTTTTTCTAATGTGGAACACAAAGAAGATTTTCCCATTAATCTCACCCTTTTAATTTTGGCACCATTTTGCTTTTTCTTTTGCCTGTTTGTATATAGTAATAACATTCAACTCTATTGCTTTTTCCTGTGTGAATCAAGTCACACGACCATATTTTTTGTCCTTACAGCTCACCTACCAGATGTGAGACTGCCCAAGTCTTTATGCAGTAAGTGACCAGTAATACATTGCTGACTTTGCATTGCAGGATGGTGCTTTCTCCACTTGACCACACTGTTACTGGATCCAGAGGTAAATAGGAGAGGCTTTTTAAGAGCTTTAGGGCCAGCTGATGCGGAGTCTTCTGAGTAGAAACTGGACGGTCAGCTGGAGGCAATAGCCTTGAGGGTTCTATGAAGAATTCACTCAGAGCTCTCAAGAGCTTTAGCTAGATACTCAGTGCCCAGTACCAGCTGATGGTGCTTTTATCCATTGCCTTTAGTTCCCCTCCACACAGATAATATACTTCAGTTTCATCCTTCAGCTTCATTATTTAATCTCCTCCCTCCTCAGATTAACTTCTCCTTTTATTCCTTAAATGGACTCATGCAAAAATAAACATAAATATTTTAATATTGGTATTATTGTGATGGTTTAGCTATATGCTGGAGTCACCTTATGACCTCTGTTTATATGTTAGCCCTATATATGTGGTTTAGATTTATAAATTTTGAAGTGCAACAGGATGAGGTTTTCCCTTGTTATTTCTACTACATCATTTTATATACATCAAATATATTTGGTATATCAAATTCTAAGTAATTTAGGGATTGAGATATTATGTGCTGATCTTTGATTATTAAACCTTGCAAAGCTGGCAAGTCTTCCAGCTTAAGTGGGCTCATTATACCATAATAAAAGGATGTATTATGAGGCCAAAGATTAACTGAAGTAGGGATATTGCCATAATTTTTGTGGCAAAATCTTTGATGTCAGGAGGGTGTGATCGCAATATGTTTGTTTATCAGCCAGGAAGAAAAAGTATACTTCAAAATAAGAAACACTATTAGTTGTAGCTAGAATACTTGAAAAATAATTGTTGGTATAGATAGAATTTTAATATGCTTTCTCAATCTTGCTTCTGATGAAACCTTCCTTTCTGCAGGTTTCAGCTGAATTTCAAATGTTTTTTTGAGCCAAAATAGCAGTAGAAGACATGTCTTTGTTTTTATGTCTGAATTTCTGCAGGTTTGAAACTAACATCTCAAACCCTCAAACCTGATGTACCTTTAGCTATAATTCCTGTACCTGTTGGTTTATATGCCTCAGACAGATGGTTCTGTTGTCCTGAGCAGTATGCTAGCTATTAATAGGACACTATTTCTTGAACATCCAACACTTCCTAGAAAGATGGTGAAATATGTTTCATCAAAATATAACCTGAATAACCTTTCACCAAAATGTAACCTGAATAATCTTATAAGGATGAAATCTGTCAAGAGTTTGAGCAAATGTAGGCAAAACTGCTGCATTTGACTCCAGATAGATGTATTCCTTCTTACACATTATTCTAACAGTAAAGTCATGAACATTCCTTCTGTTTTCAGACTAATTCTCTTATCTGTGATTGAATTATTTAAATCATTGTCATGAACAGAGTGAGATATGTGGTGTCAATCAGAAAGAGAAAAGTATACCACTGCAGTAATTTGGAAGTAGATCCCTTTTTCCTTTAAGTCCAGTGCCATCAGTGTTATTAAGTCAGCAAGGAGTTAAATTGTTTTCATTCAAGTTGATTTGCATATAAAATCTGAAAAAAACGGTATTCATACTTGTCATTATTTTCACATGTGAAACAATCTCAGTCTTTGGGATCTGTTTAATAAATTCAAACTGATTTTAAAATTGCTTCTGAAAAATAAATAACTAGGGAAAGAATTTAGTAGTGCTTAGTCTGGAAAAACTATGTTTATGAATACTTTCACTCTAGAAAGTGACACCATGAGTACTACTCTACCAGAGATAGTGCACAAATCTGTTGAAGTGAAACGAGTCTGAAAAACCTCCACATTTAGAATATTCCACTTCTTTCAGAAAAACAATGTGTGTTTTCAGATGTTCCTCCATTGATATTTTACCTTCTATAGGCAAGTTCATTAGATATTTTGGGGTTATAGAAGATGCTTTGAGAAACTGTCAGTGTAATTGAACTGAAAACTGATCAACACTCAGTCAAAACTCAGGTCTGCACTGCTTGTACCATACATTCCCTGGGCACTCATTTTTTCTGTTTGCTTCCTTTTTAATTTTATTCCTGCTGGCCAGATGGGCATGAGGAGCAGGCTGGAAGCGTGTGTGTAACAGAACTGATGGCTCACCAGGAAACTTTACATTGCTTCAGAAGTTAAAGGCAGGTCTCAAGAATGGGGGTCTGAATACAAAATGCAAAGAGCATGTAAACTCTTACTAACCCCTTCAAATATTCTGCCTAGTGTTTCCCTCTAGGTAAGTAATTGCAGTTTATTAGAGGGGACTGATTTACTTATTTCTATCAGGAGATAAAATGGGATCAACAGAGTAAAGTATAGTTTATTGAAGGTTAAATTATCAATCAATTGTTTATGTGTTTTGTTTTGTTTTTTTCTCCAGCATCCTTCTGTGACATGGAGCAGTATGAACCTTATTTTCATGTCAGAAAAACTGAGAGAGAGAGATGGATGCTTAGGGATATATAAAGAGTTTGTGAATAACAGTTCCAGATTTTCAAACTCAATTCAGTATTTTAATCATTAAACTGTCTTCCTCTCTTCCCCACTGACACATTTCTGAAATGTATTTTTTCAGTCTATGATCACTAGCTGATTTAACAATAGAGAGCATATCAGGTGAAAACCATGGGTATTTAATTTCACATCACTAAGTGATATTACAGGAAAGAATCTGCTTCTGAAAGACAAATCTTGCTTATATCTTCTAGTAATTTAGCAGATGGCTGACAGCACTTTTGCTTGCTTTTTCAAATAATTATGTAGCTAGGTAATCACTGTATAAATCAAAGAATGAAGTAAACTGAAAGATCTAAGGGATCCACATGTACATACTGCAATGAATCATCATTATGTGCTCTTTATAAAACCCCATCTGCTATTAGATTGCTATTGCCAGCAAATTTTATTGCAAATGCTACTTTTATAAAACACCTAATCCACTACCTTCAGTATTAATTCCAAGAATTATTGTATAGACATGTATATTATGCATGTTATGCAACTCAGAATATATTTATCAGGGCAGTTATACTACATCTCAGTACATCTTAGCACAGAGCAGGCAGAACAATAGTGTAAGTATCTATCTCCTGGTTCACAGGACTGAAGCGAGAATTAAAGTGATACATTGCAGGCATATTATTTCTAGATAAATAAAATAATCCCTGTAAAAATTCAATCTCTGTAAAAAAAAAAAAGAAACAAAAACTTTAATCATCCAGGAAATATCTACTCGGTGATATCTTTGTGAGTAAAGGAAGTATAAGAAAGCCTTATGATCTTAAACAGACAGACTTTAATGGGAAAATACCTTAAATATTACTGAATACTTTCGTAACATATATCAGCTGTCTAGTAAAAACCACTTAGTTAAATAGTTTCTATGAGGTCCATACCATTTAGTTTGAATTTTTTATTTGATATGAAGAAGCAACTTATACACAGCTAAAGCCTGAGTAATCATGAGGTAGAGACATTATTATCTCACTAAATTCCTCTGGCCAGGACAGGAGGATTTAATTATAAACAGTATTATTATTTTAACCAAATTTCAAAACTGTAGTGTCTGTTGGGAATTTTTATGTAGCATTCACTGTTAAGACATGACTGCTGATGATCAGCCATTTTAAAGTCTTTCTAAATACCTATCCCTTATCTTCTTATCCATTCCTAAAGTTTTTCTCTTGGCAAAATTCCATTACCAGTTCAGTTTCCTAAACTTTACAGTGTAGCTACATGCATTCTGTTAGGACATTGCTCTCTTTTTGGATGAATTAATCGATTTTATATTTTATTTTATAGGTAGCTCAATAGTGGTTTTGAGGCTGTATGATCATCAGCATCAGTAGGAAATATACTTGCGTTAGGATCCATCAGCTGCACCGTGTGTTATGCTGTAGGAAGCTTAAAGAACAGTTAAATCTATGTATGTTTAACAGAAGTTTCAGATAGTAGAATAGTAATAACTGCACAACATTTTCAGTCCTCTATGTAGATTTGAATTTTGGAGTAACATGTAACTTCTGCCATGATTTTACATTTATGGTAGGAATATTTGGATAGGGCTTGCAAATAAAAACAGCATTGATAATGTGTGATGGAGAAATGGCAGTGCCCCCTTGGTCTCTAAAGTTTAGAGGTCCAAGAAAATACCTGATCGTCACTTGCCTGTGTTGACACTGTTCCACTAAAAACTTCTCCAACAGGAGCTGGATGGCATTAACACACAACCATACTAGACCCTGTATCATTACAAGCCAACAGTCCTGGGAGGAATATTATCCACTTACCTGAAATACAGTCAATGTCTTTCCTCCTAGGTGATACACTTAGCTTGCCACTAATGTGCTAAGCATAATGCTTATATTAAACATTATGCTTATACTATTTCTGCCCTCTCTATTAAAACCTAGAGCTTTGTAGGCACTAGGGAGTTCTCTATCTATATGACTTTCCATATCTGTTGGATAAATTAGAGATCCAAATGCAAAATTTGGAGCTCATAAACATTAGATGGATTTGTGAGTGACAATCCCTGGAGGGCTTTAAGTCCATAAACTAATGAGACATAAATATAGTGGAGTAAGGAAGGGTATTTTTATCTGTGATATACAAACTAGTTCCAAACTTGTTCAGGTCATTACTGGAAAACTATATTCATTTTCCTAACATCAGCACTACAAAATTTTGCAAGATAATTAACATCTTTGAGAATACATTATGAATTGGTATTGTAAGAGGAAAGTGATTTGGCATCCTCTTTTAAAACTTTGTAGTCATAAAATGAGTAAAATAGGCATAACTTTCCACTGATTGTCTTATAAAGGCTTCCAGTGTTTCCACTGGAATTTCCTTTCGGGAATCATACCTTCAAATGTAAGATGAGGCGTCAGCAGTTTGTGACACATGGCATCCCTGTTAGTGCAGGGAGAGGCATGCCACAAAAGCAATAATGATTTTGCTCTATGTCATGCCACAAGGTAGCAGTGTTGTGGTACAATCTTGATAATTTTCTGATGCAAGTCACTGAGCATGGGATCAGTTCTGTTTCTATCAAAATCAACAAAAGTTTTACTGTTGACTTCTGAGGGTTCTTTCCAATATAACCAATGAAATCTCACTTAACTACTTTGTTTGCATAGTGTCAATTAATATCACAATCCCTGCTACATAATATTTCATTGAGTCATTATTGGACAAATGCTGACACATTAAAAGAACAGAAAAAACTACTAATCAATGCAAAAAAGTATAATTTGATTTTATTTTTCTTTGTTCCTACTTTTTTCAAGTATCTGTGAAAATGAAAATTACCACCAAAAAGCTGGAAATGTGAAAAAAGTGACTAATAGAGTAATTAAATTTTCTTTTTATTCCATCAGTAGAAATTTGAGAATTGTGTTCAGGCAAGCAATTTTCAATATATGCTTTTTCATTAGTTATTTTTTCTATTTCTGAAGGCATGTGTAATTGGATATGAAGGCTTTTTTATTCTGAAGATCAAATATTGTGGAAGATCATTTGTTGTCTTGTGAAAATGAACATTAGTTTTATTTTTTTTAATGGTTTGGGTTAAAAGGGACCTTGATGATCATCTATTTCATTCCAACCCCCTATCATGGACAGGGACACTTTCCACTAGACCAGGTTGCTCAGAGTTCCATCCAGCCTGGCCTTGAACACCTCCAGGGATGTGACATCCACATTCCTGAGCAACCTGTCTAGTGCCTCACCACAATCTCAATAAATAACTTTCTCCTAATATCTAATCTAAATCTACTCTCTTTCAGTTTGAACCCATTCCCCCTTGTCCTGTCACCACCTGCTCTTGCAGATAGTCTTGCCTCATCTTTCCTGTCAGACCTCTTCAAGTCTTGGAAGGCCACAATTAGGTCATTCCAAAGCCTTCTCTTTTCTGGGATGAACAATCCCAATTCTTTCAGCCTTTCCTCATAGGACAGGTGCTCCATCCTTCTGATCAACTCAGAAGGCCCTCCTCTGCAGTTGTTCTAACACAATTTCAGCTATTGTGTTAATGCAAGTAGTGGTTTTTAAAAAGAACTTATCAGATTCCCTAAGCAGCAAAGGTTTGGGGTTTTTTTTCCAGATGGAGTCTTTTTTCCTTGGTTTCTGGATGTTGATGGCAATTCATTTTCACTGGAGCTGAAGAGACTCACTGTTTCAGATTCTTTCATGCTCATGAATAGTATAATGTGAAGAAAAATGTTCTGGATTATTAGTTTACACAAGGACATGTGGATGAAAATAACGTGTTAGGGGTTTATGACAGAAATAAGGAGTATTATAGTGAAAATGCTAAGGCCTGCCAATTGCTATCATTCTATCAATATACAGACAACAAAACTTTATGGTGTGGTCTACAAATTTTTATTGGCAT
The DNA here is from genome assembly GCA_013400275.1 of Rhadina sibilatrix. Taxonomy (NCBI): domain Eukaryota; kingdom Metazoa; phylum Chordata; class Aves; order Passeriformes; family Phylloscopidae; genus Rhadina; species Rhadina sibilatrix. The sequence goes on from VWYO01027639.1 coordinate 11,501, forward strand.
GAAATTAATAGTGTAAATTGCACAAAAGTGGCAAAGTGATGAGGGATTAAAGAAGATCCAGACAGATGGTCCAGCCTGTCTTCTGCGTGGAAATTCTCCACACATATGGATACTAAAGGTGAATGAAGAAGCATTTATTGATTACTTTCAAGGTTGCTTGTTAGCATATCCTTATAAGAATATATTTTTCATTTCTTGTTTTTCTGCAGTATCTGACACATTTGGTCTGAAACATTCAGATGGTGATGATAAAAGTCTATAAAGGTGAAATTATGTGGAAAATCATCCATACAGATCATCCTCATTTGCCAAAATGACAAATCTTTTGCTTCCAGGGGCCATAGGGAAGTGTTGGTTTGACTAGATATCAAATAGCAATGAAATTGAGAACTGTTTTGTCATGACACTTTACAACATCCATTATCTACACATTTTGAATCACATATGGTGTCTTTCACCACCCTCATGAAAACAAGCTCTTGTCTGAATCTCAGTGCATCAAAGGAGAGTCATAGTACTCTGACATGCTAAATTCAATTAAGATTATCTCTGTACCAAACATATGCAGACAATAAGCAACAAAAGGACAAAGAGGTAAACAATACTCCCTCTGCTTGCTACTAGAAGACCATTTTGGCACCAAGGCTGGGATTAAAATGAGGTGGAAAATTCCAGATATGTTTGTAAGACTTTCTCTGCTAGGTGAAAGGAGGGCAGTGAGGAGTGAAAGCTAAGGGATAGGTGGATAAAAAGGAAAAATAACTTGGTAAAAAGTATATGGGCAGGACAGAAAGAGAGAGTGAAGGCAACACTTGGAACAGAACAGTAAAGGGAGATGTAGTGAGTTCACCCTGGTTGGACACCAGGTGCCCATCAAAGATGCTCTATCACTCCTCTCTTCAGCTGGACAGGTGAGAAAAAACATAAAAAAGGCTCGTGGGTCAAGATAAGGACATGGAGCCATCACTTACAGATTATCATCGCAGGCAAAAAAAGCTTGACTTGAGGAAATTATTTTAATTTACTACCAAGCATATCAGAGTAAGATAATGATAAACCCAAACTTTAATATGTCTTTCTCCCATCCCTCCTTCCTCTCAGGAACCACTTCACTCCTGATTTTCTCTGCTTCCTTTTCCCCACTGGTCTGGAACTGGCTGCACCATAGGGTTTTCCACAGGGTCACAGCCTCTTTCTGTTATCCACCTACTCTGGCATGGGGTCCTCCATGGGCTGTAGGGGCACAGCTGTGTACCCATGATCCTCACCACAGGCTGCAGGTCAATCTCAGCTCTGGCACCTGGGGCACCTCCTCTCCTGCTTCTGTACTGACCTTGGTGTCTGCAGAGCTGCTTATTGCACATATTCTTACTCCTCTCTCTGGCTGCTGTTCTGCTGCAATTTTCTTTTTCCCTCTTCTTAAAAGAGAGACATTGCCACCAATGCTGATGGGCTCAGATTTGGCCAATGACAGGTTTGTCTTGGAGCTGTCTGGCATTGGCTGGAGTGGATAGAGGGGAAGCTTCTAGAGGCTTCTTGCTCAGCCCACCTCTGAAGTCTCCCTGCTGCAAAAGCCCTGGCATGAAAACCCAGAACAGGAGTTTTTAATTGACCTAGGCATTAAAGGAAATTAGAAGTTATCAGGAACAAAAGGGGCAGGGTGATAAAAAGGTCTGCCCTCTGCAATTACTTGAAAAGTTCTCCTGTAGGGAAAAAATACCCATGAACGTGGTTACACATAGACTGTGTCATGGTCCTGTGTTCCCACTGGAGTCCAGGTCACCTAATCATCGTGACAGATCAAAACAGCCAGTGTGTGAACATAAAACCCTGTCACAGGGCATATGTGGAGTGGGAACAAACATAGGATCAACTGTAAAGATATATTTGACACTGTGTAACTATTTTTTGTTTATTGAAACTTGACTCTGCAAAGTTTCTGGTTTTTTATCACAGCTGGTTTGTTTTGGTTTTTTTTTTTTTTTTTTTGATGTAACAACATGTATGTTCTTTTAAAGATAATTGGATCCTCTATGTTCTTCCCTACAACATTTCATTAGAGAGGACTTACAGAGCCACTCTAATGACTGTGCACCAATTCAGGGACAGAGAGATGGCTAAAAGAAAAAGAACCAGACTTTTATCAACAAATCTCCTGATTTTAAGTTTATTGTAATTACCCTAATCTCCTTTGAAAAACAGCGATCTCAGTTATATATTTTGCCTAGCTCAGGTAACAAGCACAGATCAGTTTTTTTTCTTTTTTTTTTTTTTCCTAGAAAGAAGTATGCTGATTTTGTAAAGCAGAAGTGGGAAATAAAAAAAGTACAACTTCTATTAAATACTTAAGTAAGGTTAAATTCTGGTCTTTACTTAGTCAATCACACAGTCTCCTTTTCTCTAGCATATGATTTATAAAAAGAAATATTTATTACAACTAAACATGCAAACACAGTGGCAATTTTTAAACTATGAATTATAACACTGAGTCCCACGCCAGGGTAGCCCAATGCATTTAACTCACTCATGGTAGAGAATTCTTCAGAAAGTGCATGTGGAGAATATTGCTTAGTAGGAGTCTTAAAAACAATTTTTTTTATAAAATTATATAATCATACATTGGCCCTGGTTTTTAAATAATATAATAATATAGAACATTTATTGGAGACTATATCAAAACTTGCTTGAGAAGTTATGAACTGTGAGTTGCTGTTTTTGTTGCTACTCAGTTTTGTCATAATTTCAATTATGAAGTCACCCTGGAATCTTTGTATCTCTGTACCTGTTTATGCCTGGGCAACTCTATTTTCTTCAGGGGGCTTCCATAAATAAAATGGATGATCAATTGTAGCCAATCAGTAGAGCAGAACTGATCACAGTGGGACTGCAAAAGGTTGGTTAGCTAAAACTGGTTACCTGTTAGTTAGGAGGGTAGATCTTGTTGCTGATATAGATTATTTTACTGTCTCTGTCACACTGAATATGCAGATCTCATTGCTAGTTGAGTAGGGGGTCTTCAAGACAATTGATGTAGCTGAAGAAAATACTACTGACTTGATAGATAAAATCATTCTTCAAAGTACTGCAAATGAGATCCCTTGATAGACTAACATGCAAAGACTTGTTAAAATCTTTGGATTTATATGAAATCCAAACCAGAATTCCTGACACTTACAGGCATCAGACTCCCCTGAAATTAGGTTTGGTTTACTTAACAACATATTTGAAGGATGGCAGGATCCTGACACAAAAGGTTTGTGTGTATGTGTGTGTGTGTGTGTGAGTGTGTGTGTGAAGTTGTTAAAAGAAGACTGTTCTTCTTGTTTGCTGAGTTGTTATCACTCTGAAAGGCAGAAACATAATCGGAAAAATATTCTACAAAACATAAAAAGATTTTGCTGGTAGAAGTGTAAAGGACAGACAGCTCTTTTTCACAGGGAGCCCCTAGGACATTGCATGGCATGGAGCAGGAAAGGATGAGAGGTATTTGCCTGGGAATCTGATAAGTTCTTTTCAATTTCTAGTCTCTCTTTATTTAATCTTCTGGGGAAGTCAGTATTTTGGAAAATGGGAAACCTGTCTGTGACAGAGCTTTTGATTGTTCCCCTGTGAGAAAAGTCAACTTTTGTTTCCCAATTTTGACTGTATTAATGTTTGGTAAGAGTCTGAATTCTCTACTTTCCAGAGACAATGTATTTCTATCAGTAGAGAGAAAGGGAGACCCTCACTCTGGATGATCTTTGAACCCTGGGCTCACCTTTTTCTTGTCTTCTTTCCCACTCCTCTATTACTTAACTATTCAGCCCAAAGTAGCAATTCACTTTTAGTGAGAAGCTGTTTAATCCCCTCTTTCATTCAGCCTGCCAATCTTTCCTCAAACTCACTACCTGGTAGCCTTATGGCCTTAATTTGAGATTGATTGTATGTAATCTCCTCAAACCTCAAGCCTAGCCTTTTGCACTGAAGCAAGCCAGTGTTCAACAAAACTCAATACACCTTCCTCCTCAGTGCCATTCCTCCTCCTTTTAGAACCCTGGTAACAGTAGTTAAAGAAAACCCCAGACATGTTGCTAGTCTGGATATGCAGGATCATGGGCTGCAGGGAAAGGAAAAGCAGCAGGAATAATATGCTTCTATGCAAAGACAAAAGTCATCTGAACCTCTCCAAGATTTGTAGAGTTCTCATGAGATGTAAAGGGCATAGGGAGAGGGAGAAACCCTTCTTTTTTTCTTTTGTAAGGAAAATTTAGTTCCTTAAAGCCTCTCTTTCCCACTGTGAACAGAAATATCTAGTTTGTGCTGCATGAAGCATATGCCCTGCAGGACCAGAAATCTTTTGGCAAGAACAAGCTGGATAAGAAGCTTTGATGCATGATGTAACTACCAGTTGTACAAAGTATACTTAATTGACAAAACATCAACTTCAATAATAAATTTCTAAATATTTAAAATATGACCTTGCAATTTCAATAATATTACCTTTCATCTTAGTCACCAAAAAAACATAAAATACTTTTACAATCCTGCATTTTAGAAATGTGATTAGTTTTTATGAGCACAGTTTTATATCTCCAACTTACTGGGTTTTTAAATTGTAAGTCTTGCATTATTAATTTTGCCACTTGCCAAAAACTTAAGTAACCTTTCAAAAGAAGTTTTTTGGCCTGGTATCTCTATAGAATAACACAAATACAAATAAAAGTTTGAAGACAATAGAAAAAAATAAAGGAATTCTCATTATAACAATTAATGCTCTAATATACATTTGAATATTTTAATTTAACTTGTGACTTGCGGGATGTGGCTTGATATTTTTTCATTGATTGTTATTGGCAAGAAAATTCATAAGACCCTGAAATAATTCTAAAGATAAAAATTTACTTTCTGCAGTTCTCTCTAAAATCTCAGCAGCCATTCTCTGCAGTTTTGTGAAGAAATACAAGGATGATAATGAAATTCTCTATTCCTCTAGAAATATGTAAACCCACATATGAAATATCTAAAAGTCCTTTTCAGTTACTGTCTGGTCCTGGAGATACTGTAAGCCCATTATTGTGTAATTTTTAATGACAAAATTGCCTAACCAGTGAAATTCTGTCCCTATGCGTGCCTATGACTATGTAAGCCTGAAACATTATCAGACTTTATTAAAATACATTTTACTAGGAATATAATAAGTAGAAGTAAAGCTTTGGGCTTCCTGCCTGAAAACTCCAACAGATATTTTAAAGAACATCTAATAGACTAACCCCAAGAGACAGAAGAAATGCCTTCCCATTTTAGCGAAAGGTAGATAGATATTTGTAGCCTCTCATACCTGCCTGAAGGGTTCTAAATTTACCAATCCTATTTTACATGCCAATTCTGCCTCCTGTAATAATGAAGTTAAAAGACTCCCTCAGCCTTGCTCACTGAAACCATTTTATTTTACAGAGAATAATTAAAGATATACTGGGATACAGAAGAGAAGGAGAAAAATGGTGAACCTGCTTGCTACCCAGTGGGAAGTACAGTTACATAGAAAGGGAACCTAAGTTTTATTCTTTCTTCAGTTAAGGTTTGCAGGTTTTAGATTAAGTGTTAGCTCAGTCTGGGAGAGTAGTCTGCAACTTCGTCATGAGGACGTTGCCCCAAACACCTCTGCAATCTTGTGGGTTTTTCTTGCACCCAGCTGCCAGGGAGCAGCAAGGGCAGGCTGCTCTGAAGGGAAGGGTTGCTGGGAGTAGAGTGTGACAAGATGAGCCTTGTTAGGTAGCACCCCTCCTTCCCCTGCCCTGCCTGCCCCCTAACCACCACTGGCGGCAGTGGTGACCTCATCCAGTTTACTCTGGACTTTGGGGGACAGATGGCAACACGGTAGCCAAGAGCTGCCAGCAACAGTGACCCAGATGCCTTGCTGGTATTCAAATATGACTCTAAGTCAATCATTTTACTCCATAAGCAGCAGACAGCCCAGGGCCTGCTGAGCTCTCTGGCACGGTAGCAGGCTGCACACCAGGCTACCCCCTTGAGCAGGGATGCCTCCCAAGGTTACTCTTGGAGCTTGAGGGATTTCTTGCCACAGCAAATTCTTGGTAATTGATAGCATGCTAAACTTTAAAATCTTGGTGATATAAAGGATTGACTGTGCACGTAAAATTTTTTAGACATAGACCATTGACCAAGTCATGGCAATTTACCTGAAATTTGGGAGAAAAAAAATCTCTGCTGAGTCCTGATTGGTACAGACTATATATTCATAAACTGATCTTTTCTCCTATGCTTTATAATAACAATCCATTCCAAACGTATTAGAAAGCCACAAGGGTAAGCCACTAAGTAATAATTAAATCTGAACAGTCCAGTAAGGAACTACCCAACAGATGATCACAGAATCACAGAATATGCTGAGTTAAAAGGGACACAAAAAGATCATCAAGTCAAATTCCTGATCCTGCACAGCACTGTCCCCAAGAATAACACCATGTGCCTGAAGGTATTGTCCAAACACCTCTTGAACTCTGTCAGGCTTGGTGCTGTGACCACTTCCCTGGACAGCCTGTTCTAGTGCTCAACCACCCTCTGGGTGAAGAACTGTTTTCTAATACCCAGCCTAAACCTCCCCTGACACAACCTCAGGGCATTCTCTCAGGTCCAGTCACTGGTCACATCAGAGATCAGTGCCTGCCCCTCCTCTTCCCCTCATGAGGAAATTGTAGCTGCAATGAGGTCTTCCCTCAGCCTCCTCTTCTCCAGGCTGAGCAGACCAAGTGGCCTCAGCAGCTCCTTGTAAGACTTTCCTTCAAGGTCCTTCACCATCTTCATTGCCCTCCTTTGGACATATTCTAATAATTTAACATCTTTCTTGCATTGCAGAGGCTAAAACTGCACACAATAGTCAAGGTGAGGCTGCACCAGTGCAGAGCAGAGAGGGACAATCCTTTCCCTCCCTTGACTAGCTGGCAATGCTGTGCCTGACTATATGCTGGCAAAAGGAAGGTTTTAGGAAGAGGTAGATGGAGAAAAATTAGGTTTTCAAAAATAAGCATGATTAACATAATTAACATGTACATTAATGCCGCTTTTAATGCGCTAAAATTGCTGTTAATACCTATTATTATGGTAAATATAGTTAAAAACTCATATTATACACCTGTGTTTATGAGTAGACTTACCGTTTATGGGCTTTAATATCATACTTATACTTTTTAATTATTAGTACCAGTGTAACACTGTTAGGCAATGAAATAGTAATAGACTTCTGGCAATGGATCTTAAACCCTTAATTAGCTGTAGTGCAGGAAAAAAAGTCATAAAGTTTTGAGAGATCAAGTATTAAAACAAGTTAGTGTTAGTCAAAGTAGTCCTCATTTGTGTTTGAAATACAGGATCAAACACTTAAGAAAGATCCGTGGAGTCTGGTATATCTGGGATGCAATCTAGCATCATACTTTTAAGAAAGCAAAAGAATTCCTTATTGAACAATTATGAAGTAATTTATTTTTTGGGAAGTTTTATTCTTATTTCAGTTGAACTTCACTTGTTCCATAAAATATGAAGCCTATGTCTCTTCAGAAAAAGTGATTAATCTTACCTAATGCAGCTATGGTTGTTATCACTATCTATATAAGTGTCTAATCCTTTAAAAGCCTAAGCCTTTAACCTCAGTGTATCTAATTAAAGAAATTATACAGATTGCATGGGAAATGAAAGCCATAGGTCAAACAAGGCCAGCTGAAAGGAGTAGAGTAAATGAGGATTATATAGATGCATAATATTGCTAGTCCATAAATACATCATGTAAAATTCCTCATTCTTGTAGCTAAAAAATTGTTGTCTTTTCTCTTATTTCTTAACTTAGCAATATTCCTTTTTCCTGCCCTCCTTGTTCTCTGTCTTCTTTCCCTTCTACCAGTATTGCTACAAAGAAAACCACATTCAGTCCATTTCACAGTCCTACCAAACTAAAACTCTTTTTCTTTTTTCAAACACCTAAAAAGAGGGCTCATACAACAGATTTTAAAGTGCTTTGCAAGGTCTTAAGACCAAAGCCAGTTAAAGGCTTAAAGGAGAAAGCCAACATAAGCAAGATAGTAAATTAAGATGGTCTGAGTCTTTGGCAGATACAGGAACTGGAGAAAGAAGACAGAAGCCATAAGGCATTAGCTTTTGCCTCCAGACTCTGAAAATGGCAATGAGCCAAAGCTTGAGATGCTGTAAACTGTTGTGGGTTTAATTATTCTTCCATATAGCTGAAGGCCAAAGATCTGGTCCTGAGATTCTGCCTGTTATCCTGTCTGCTTGCTTATGTTTAAAATCTCAGTAGCATGATGGAATTGAGAATACATGGTAGCTCAGGTCATGCTGTTTTTTTCTTTTTGGAATAAAGTTTTTTTAGCTTCCATGTAGTTTATAACTCATTATGGGTTGTGAAGCTGGGAGGCAGGGGGCCCTGTAGCTGTACAGTGGGGTGATTTTCTAAGGCCTTCATTAAAATTGAGGGGATGATTTTGCAGCAACACACGGGATCTGTAGCATCACACCAGAACAACATCCACAGAAGTACCAGGTGTCTATTGAAAGCCTTTACCCATAGAATGAGGTCGCTGAACAATTATTTCAGTTACATGGGGATATAGAGCCCTGGAGGATACAGATCTGTAAACATATAATAAGTGTTAAAATCCAGTACTTCTCTGTGCAACCTACTTACTCTTGTTTCTTCCTTTATAGGAATGTTTTGTCTTTCCCACCTGGGATTAAAAAGAGTTAATACTTAGAATTTAAATTTGTCCCTACAAGGTAATTAGTATAATCTGTTATGTACAAACATCCCACTGGCAAGTCTTTGACTTTACTCTTGTCCCATGGTATCAAATCAACTAGTTTGTCATTGTGCTTACCAAGTGCATGGATGGACAAATATGGATTTTTCATTGTGGATTTTATTGACTCTTAAATAATATCTCAATGTTCCTAAATAAAGAAACAGTGGTAACAGTAACTGTATGTCAAGCCTGAATGTAGAAGAGCTGGAGTGGAGGCAGGAGCCTTTGTATTTAATCTCATCTCAGAAGGATTCAGAGGTCTGGGCTTCAGCTTTAGTTTCAAATTAAAATAAGATTTTTAAAAGTCTTTCTTTAAAATAAAAGTAAGTGATTAGAATTTGGAACCTGGTTAAACTGAAACAGTAAAGATTTTTATATTACAGGGTTACATGGGCAAGATTGTCATTTGGATGTTTGGTAGACCCTGAGGAGGCAGAAGGGATCTCAAGAACCTTAAGCCGTCTCTTTGTCAATAACAGATTTGTCTTTAGGATTTGTGTTGACAAATATAAACTTCTGCAATAGAAAAAAAATGTGTTTAGCTGAAGCATAAGCAGTCACATATTTACTGATAATATTGAAATTTTAAAATTTCTTCCACAAAAGAGCTCCGAAGAGAGTCTAAGGATCATTAATGCTGTCATGTTTTTAAATTTGAAGTGCATTCCAAAGAATTACACTATTTTAAATCCCCATAGTTAATTTCATCCATGAGAGAGAAAGCAAATAGTGACTCCTATAACTCCTGTAACATTTCTATAAGGGCAACATCCAATCTCACAGCACTGCCGGCTTTGCTTGTGTCACAAATAGTGGGAAAAATTGTAAGTCTATAGTCTTTTCTCAAATCACCTCCCCTACTTTGGTCGAGAGAACTGATTTAGGAAGGTTATTTTTAATTTTTTTTTTTTTTTTTTTTTTTTTTTTTTTTTTTTTTTGGGAGAGGTTCCTTTCTTAAAGTACTGATGGGACATTATTGATCATTGTCTCAGAGAAATCACTGTAATTTTGCATGTATGTTTTTTGCACTTCTTAATACTGGAGTAGATGGCTAGAATGAATTGTCTTCAAAAAATCCTTGCAATTTTTTTTGTGAAGTTTGATGACATAGAGAGTCATTCCAGGGATATAAATATATAGATGAGGGTGGCTGTGAGGAAAATGAGGTAGTATGGGTGGAATTTTCCATTTCCTTTTAAACACAATACTTTACATCCTTTTTATATTTTATCCTGTGTTAATTACTGCATAGTAAAAACTCAATATTTTTATGAAAAGTACTAGAAGCCTAATATACCAAATTTGGTATAACTGTAGGAGCAACTATTCATGTCATTTCTGAGCTGTGAAAAAGCTGGATCATGTAACAGTACCATGTTGAGACATCCTTGCTTATATGCCTTTACAACAGCTAGAGGAAGTCCAAGTAGCTACACACATTTCCTAGCAATAGGAGTATTGGGATGGTGACAGCTGCCACCTATGAAGTGACAGAGGTATCCTGGGTGTCTCTGTCAGGCTACAGCCTAAGGCCAAGTCTTGTTGGAGATACAAGGAACTGTTAAAAGTACTGACAGGCATTTTAAGCAAGAAAGAACTGAGGAAAAAGTGAAAAAAAAATCAGTGGGGGATTGTAAATATTATAATTTGTTCTTAACACAAAATAGAGCAGGAAGGCAAAACTTTTTTTTCTTTGAGTGACAGAAGTGTAAACAAGAGATTTATGATTCCTTTTGAGAAATTAAGGTTGTGCTTTGTTCATGACAAAAAATAAAACTGCACGTAGTGTGCTAGTAAAATATTTACTAGAAGACATTCTGTTGCCTCGATACAAAGGGGCCTTGAGGCTGAGAAACCCCTTAAAGCTATAAGCTTTTAAGTAATTATATGATTGATTTCTTCTTTAGTGTGCTGGATGAGAATATATTCTTACAACTTTGAATAAGTTTGAGATGGGATAAATTTGAGCTGCTTAGAGTTGTGCTAATTCTCATTTCTCTAATCCACAGACCTGATGTGCCTCTCAAGAGTGACTCTCCATAAACTATCATAGTTCGAGTAGCTCACAACAGTAGCAACTAAAATTTTCCCAGATGTTTGTAAAATACTTTAGGCAGCTAACTTCCTTTGACATGAACACTAGTTAGATGCCTGTACACTAGTTGCATGCTCATGACCTGGGGCTTCTATCTGTGTCTTCTTATTTATATCTTGTTATATCTTATTTATATCTTATTAAAACTTATTTATATCTTATTTATATTCTATTTATATTTTCCTGGTTTTAAGCCATTAAATGACACTTAAAACTTTTGGGTACTTTATAACAGTGACTCCTTCCTGTTTATTTTTCACATTACTTCTGTAATTGCTGGAGGGGTGCATGGTTTACCAAAGGGTGGCTGCACATTATAGCTGTCACAATTGTGATGACCCACCAGAAATATTATAACATTTGTATCAGTGCAGATATCCTAGCCTTCAGGAAATGTTCCTGTGTATCAGCGCAGGCACAGAATGAAAAGAAATGCTGACTTTAGTTCAGAAAGATTCACAGGCTTTGAGGTCAACAGATTTTAAAATACTATCAAGATGACTTCATACTTGCATTCTGAAATGACCTATATTGTCTGTCACTGCTATGTCTCTAAAAATAGGTATTAAAAATTCTTAAAAGGGATACAGAATGTGGTTTATTGGATTACCAGTTAGTGCAGGTATTAGTATATTTGTTAGTTGGCTGTTAGTAGAAGTTTATAGGTAGTTGCAGTCTCATTGAAATTGTAATTGTCCAACAGCCTTGTCGCTGAGGTGTCAGTAGCCCAAGAAATGGAATACAGGGCTGTTTTTTGCATAAGTGTCTTGAAATCTAATGGGAAAAAATTAACTCATCGAGCAGTTGAAATATAGAATTCCTTGTTTGGGCTATAATTATCTTGACATTAAGCCTGATGACAAACTGGCAACTCTGAAAATACAGTGCCTACCTATATTCTCTGTGGAATGATGGCCAATGGGGAACAAACATATAGAGGCAATAAGATTCATAATTACATAACGTAAATAATATGTGTTATCTTTTTCCATTTTGAAAATACCACATTTCTATATGTTTCTGTATCTCATATTTAAATTCTGCAGTATGCCAGCCTGAGTGTGCTTGCTGCAGTTTGAGTGCAAACTGAAGCAGTTCTTAATCCTGACAAAAAATATCATCAAGGAATGTATATAAACAGGCTTTGAATAATACCTGGGTTGGGTGGTTTCTTTCTTTTTTTTTCCCATTTACTTCAATGTAAACTATTTAGCAGGGGAATTGGTTAAAAATGTTACTTAAAATAATAATTTCTACTAAAAGGAAGTGTAAAAAGTGACATTGAGTCATTGTTTGGTTAATCAGTACAATTGACAGCTTGACAAATGTCCCTTGTCAAATGAAGCTGCAACATATATTTTTCAAGCTCTTCACGTTTCATGGCAATTTATTTCTCCCCATTCCCCCCAGACCCCACCATCCCCATTGTTTAATAACAATGTAGCTTTCCTCTTGCATGGTAATAATTAGTCATCATCTCAGATGAACACAGACACAGCTACTGTGTCACAAAAAATGGTCTTGTGCTCCAAACAAAACAAACAGAGAATGCACTGAATTCACTGTAGTCAGAAGTTTGCACAGATCAGCCTCATGTTCTCCTGTATGAAATATCTGTAATACTTTACTATTGTGGCAGCTGATGAAATAGTAACAGTTCTGGTCTGAATTTTTTATATGATATGCACATTCGTTCTTGAACACACAGACTAAAAGTAGTTCCAGTCTTCTAGGCTGGCTTTCTACACATCATCCAGATTCATTCCACACAGTATATCTATTTGAAATGCAGGACAGTATCTCACAGTTGCACACTGATGGTCTTCTAACAGGAAAATGCAACAAAGCAAATTTAGCACAACACCAATAATAAAACTTTGTTGAAACAAGCTTCTGTTTATCTCCTTAGCAGGTCAACCTACTGCTTCAATTGTAGAAAGGACAATAAAATACAGGTTTTCCTGTAAAAAGTTAATAAAAATGTAAATCTAAAAAAGAGGTACCTTTGGAGATGTAGGCAAAAGAAAGTGGCATTATGGCCTGTGACATGAAAAAAGTTATTATAGTTATGTTCAATTCTGGCCAGCCTCTGTGTTCTGCAGCTGATAAGCTTTACCTTGGCAAGCTCAGACATTATTTTTACTAAAGTAAAAGTTCATCTGGCAGTTTACTTCACAATAAAAATTGTTAGATGAAATATAGAATAAAACACAAAAATGAACTAATGTAAAGTACTGATAACTCCAGAAGTTCAGGTTCCAGTCTCTGTTAAAAATCATTATTTGTTTCCAGTCGATTTTAAATAATTGTGTTTTTAAGAAAGAAAGAATCTCTGTGAATTCCTAACCTGGTTTTATTGATCAATACTGGAAAAACAATACAAAATTGGGTTTTTTTCACAGTTTGCTGTCTAAAACTTTCACTCAGAATAAAGCCTGGATTAGTAGTAATTATAATATAAATACAGAGAGATGGGGAGAGTGGGGGGAAATGAGGAGGAGGGAGAGAGATGTTGTCAGAGTGCAGACTTTCAATAAGCATTCATTTTGAAAGCTGGGGTTATTATAAAGATCAGTAGAGACTGAGAAATTATTCTAAATACTTGAATGTCTTAAAATTACAGTAACTCAGAATAAATACTTCTTTGTAACTTCTCAGAAAAATGCTTATGTACTAATATAAAAGTGGTAATGTTTGGAAGGATGTGTTTTGTTCGTAACTCAGTAAAGAAAATCCTTGTATGTCTTCTTGAGCTAAAACTCATCTCAAACTTCAACACAGAATTCTCCACATATGATCCTTCCATAATATTTTAGTCATGGCACATTGAAAGGATTTTATGGCAACCCCAAAACACTCCAACAATGTTAGGAATAGACTAAAAATTAATGAAGCTCCCACCCTTTTCCGTATCAAAGGATGGATTTCTAGGAGCAGTAATCAAGTCTGAAAGTAATTATGACAACTTCACTTGCATGAATAATGATTAATATAGCCTTAGAATCATGCTTGTGCACCTTGTCCTCACTTGTGTTTCAAAATTAATTTCTTATAAATTCAAAATAATGCTGTCTGGGAAAAAATAAAAGAGGAGAAAAAGGAGAAGGTTTTGGGAAAAAAAAAAAAAAACACAAAGCAAATTTTCTGTTTATTTTTTTTCCCTGCAAAACTTCCCCTCAGATTTTTTTTTCTTTTTATTCTAATGCAAAGTAAAGCCTAAGCTTTTTCCAAAATATTTATACCCTTTATTCCCCCACCCTAAACCATAGTCAATTTTTCAATAACCTATTAGATAAGACTTTTCTCAAATCTGAAAGGATCCCCTGTTTAGAGGATTTGGAACAAAGATCAAAACTTTGATTTCCTGCCAAATTTCAATCAAATCCTTTGATTTCAGGTGCCAAAATATGATGTTGTTGTGCTATTTCTTTTTACACAGAAATTTCACCCAGGAACTGTAAAATTTACCTGATCAAACATGTACAACATGTATATAAACATTTGTGTAGAAAGCTTAATTTCTTATTAAAGCCAGACAAATAACCACTCCAAGTTTGAAAGTGCACAGTTAGGCCTGGAATCTAAAATGCATTTGCTATTTATGCACACTAACTTTAGAGTAAATTCTAATTGTAAATAGATTGTAAATTCTAGTAAATAACTAGAATAAGTTACCCTGTTCTGTCAGTATTGGCTGACATGGCTCAATCATCTGACAAGATGCTTTACCAGTCTTCCTTTAATGTCTTCATAAATTTCCAGTTCTCAGAACCATCTCCAGTTGTTTCAGCTACAATAAAAAAGTGGCACTCAGTGATATGTTTCTGAAACAAACAAAGAAACAAAAAGATGGAAGTAGTAAATAAAAAGGAATAAAAAACGTGGATTTTTTATCCAATTTTTATTTTGTGCACCTGTTTATCCTTATGCAATGTATCATTATGCAAAGTATCATACTGCTCTTCCTTTTCCCTTTTTCCCTTTTTGCTATATTATTTGGACACTTTTCTTCCTGTGTGGCTGTTTTTTGTCAGTCTCAAAACTCCTAATTGCAGGGTGAAAGTCAGTTACTTATTTGTTCCAGTCCCAGCCAGGACAGAGGTATTATTTTTAAAGTATTCAGGCTCAGTGATGCATTCCTGTAGTCCCAGCTACTGGTGAGGCAGAGCCTGCTGGATCACCTCAGCCAAGGAGTTCTGGGTTGCAGTGCACTGTGTCAAGTGGCACAGACTGACCCTGATGTTATTCACTGTCATCTCACCTCACTTGCCAGGAGTGGGAATAAGGGAGTCTCTCATTTTTGGTCAGGACAGAAAGCATGATGGGCAAAACAGTCCAGTATTGTCTTACTTTCTGTGTAAATCACTCCTTTGTCTCATAACTTCTGCTAGTAATATGGTTGCTGTTCCTATTTGTTTTCTGATCTCAGTGCTGTTTCCACTAGATTGTTATTTCAACCTGTGATCTTCACTTTCAGGCCTCAAATTCTCCACTCCACCCCTGGAGTGGGAAGGTAGAGAGGAAAGAGGGAATGTGCGCGAGTGGAATCAGGTTTGTGAAAGTCTCAGTGGGGGCACTCTATTGAGGAATATTGCTGCTAAATCACAACACCATTGCAACAGAGAATTTTTCTTAGTGGCCCTTACCTTTGAGAAGAAATTCTGAGAATATTTTTTCAGAATCTGTTTATTGAGTATTTTTGAACCTGAAATATATATTGTACCTGAAATCTGAATGAAGCATTCAGTAGTTTATCATGCTGAATTTCATAGAGTTGTAAGGCAGAAACTACAAGGCAGTCTCTCTTGCTCCAGCAGCACTGTGGAAGATAGTGCTTACATTTTTTGACAAAATAAAGCACTTTCATAGAAAGTACTGTTAGGTGCTGAAAAAAGATGATACTTTGGAGGAAAGGATATGCGGCAAGGAGGCACAGACAAATTAGTAGAAGACTGCAACCCCTTCAGGGCTTCAAGGGTCCATGAATCACAATTCTTCCTGCATATCTTGCTGAAGTTGTCAGTAATGTACAATACATTGGAGTCCTCATAAAGAACCAAAATACTCATTTCCCTAAGAAACAATGTATGTAAACAGGACTTTTATTGGAAAGTCAAATACAGCAATAGAGAAGGCTGGACAGAGCACACTGCATGAAGAATTTTCTATCAGATATGATCTCCATAAAAAAAATGGTTGAAAAGATGCTGACTTCTGGACAGAATTAAGTGAAAACAAAATGCTGACGTACAGTTCTTCATGGACGACAATTCTGGCTCTCTATTTTTATTCTTAAGGTCAATCCCTTAAATGCCTTCTGTATTTAGTGAGATTTAATATGACAGGAATTTATAGCCAGGACTGCAAAACTTGGATTCTTGAGTACCTTCATACTAGTAATTTCACTGTTGTCAGACCTGTTCATGGTAGAGTCTATGAACCTATACAGATTTTGAGCAAGTATTTTGAGCTTTTAACAGATTTATGAAAGGTTTCATGTTCAATACAATGGCGTAATAGAATTCGGTATGTTTCAAGATTATGTGGTTAATTTTTAATAGTCTACAAAATTCAGGTATGCTCTCCACTAAACTTTCATCAACAAGTTATTTTCTAGCAAAGGTCTTAAAAAGATGGGGAAGAGTGTTTTCAAGTAATCCAGAAAGAAACATTATTTTCATTTAAATTCTAAGAAAGAAATAGATATTCAGAAAATTGAAGCCATTTCACAGAAATAGGTTGCAACTTTCTAGATGGAAGGGAAAAAAGTGTCAGAATCCAGCCCAGTGTGTCTTTTCTTTTGTGTGGTTTTCTCTTGGTTTTGTTTTGTATGTGTTTTTTCTGTGTCAATTTACAGAAGAATAAGTAGTTGGGTTTAAACAAAATTACCAGGTGTAGAGCAAGAGTAATTTATAATAATCAAGGTCTCTAGGTAGACAGAAAATGAAGAATTCTAGGAAAGAATTTATAGTGAAAAAAGGTAGCATTAGTATCACAGAAAGATTAGATAGTTAACAGTTTTTAGCAGCAAAGTGCTACCTTTATAAAGTTCTTCTCAGTTTCATTAATCTAGTCCATGACAGAGAGGATTTTGAGCAGCATGGGAGCTACATGAAGAATATGTAGACTATTACTGTTCTGCCATTACTGCTTATGCACTGTTGGGTTATCAAGCCATGCCTCTTTCATCTTTTTATGATCTCTACATGCCCTATAGCTATTGCTACATTATATTTAATCATCTTTAACAGCTTGAATGTCAAAAAGTTAAATAGTTTTAAGTATCTTTTTTTTTTTTACTGTAACAATATGCAACTTAGCAGCACCTGTGCTGAGCTCATTAAGAGCTATTGACAGACTTTGTGCCATCCTGTGCCAATGTCCTCACCATTCTTATGATCATGTGATACACTTCTACACAATTAAACTTATGGAAGCTGGTTTTATTACAACCATGATCTTCCTTTGATACCCTTCTGCCATCTAATTTGCTGCTCAGTAGTTGCGTAGGTCTTAGTCACAGTTATTCCATATGCTCTCTATAGCTGAAGAGGAAACAAATAATGACGCTATCCTTTTATTGTAAAAGCTGGTGCCTCAGATTTTTCAGAATAATTTATCTCTTCTTGTATGTATACTAATAGCTTCAGTCAGAATTTCTCCTCCAAACATTCCAGTTTCAGACCGGTCTATTTCTGTTAATTTCAATATCCTGTGTAAATTGTGATCACTGATGATCAAGAGAGATGAGTTAAATTTGCAAAAGATATTGTTAGGTTGATAAGAACAGAAATCTAACTTATGTAGACACTAGATTCACAAAGTATAGTGTAGGAGTAATTGGGGACAAGATAGCTCTTTAAGTTAAGGAAATCTACGAGTTTCTATGAAGCAATAGCTAAAGCTAATGATAAGTTGAAAATTCTTCTATTATCTTCCAAGTGTAAGAAACCTAAGACATTTACCTTGAAAAAGAAATAAGTTTCTGAAATAATTGTTTTGCAAGGTTGCAAGCAGGAACAGGGGCTGGATTTCATGATCTTGATCCCTGACAAATTTCCATTGCTTCTAGTTCTTTTTTTTAATCTTTCTCACTAACATGGAAGAAAAAAATTTCTTTCTTGTCATAGTAAACCAAAGGTACTTACACCTTTCCATTTTTAAAGGATTAGTCTCAATTGCTTCCATCAATATACTTCGAAATTTTGTTCAGATTCAGTAATAGACTATGAAAATATCTTTGTGACCTTTCCAACTATAAAATGATTTCAGATCCAGTTGTGCAGTCAGGCGGGCTCAGCAACACGTGGCAATGCAAGATTTGCTGTGCTGGTCAGGCAGATGATGAGACTACTGATGTAAAAACTCTGGTATTGTCCCTCTAGCATATGTGCCCAATTGAAGGCTTTACCTCTCCTGTTCCACTGCTTCATGTCCATTTCATTTCTGGACAGAAGAAGGTGGGGCGGTACAAACCTGTGGCTGTTAGATGACCTGCTAAGTTAGAAAATGACTTTCTAAGCTAGAAAGTCTGAAACTTCTGTCAGATATGTTCTCCTCCTGGAGCATTTATAACTGTGAAAGTGAAATGGCTATTAATAACTCTCCACCTGGACTACTGCATCCAGTTCTGGGGTCTCCAGAAAAAACAAAAACAAAAACAAAAAAAAAAAAACAAAAACAAACAAACAAACAAAAACCCAAAAAAACCCAAACCAAAACAAAACAAAACAAAAAACAACAACAACAAAAAAAACCACCCAAAAAAAACCCCCAAAAAACACCATATATCAGATAAAATCCAATGAAGTCTCACTAAAAAGGTTCCTGGAGTATCTAATCTGTGAGGAAAGGCTGACAGAAGTAGGACTGTTCATCACAGGGAAAAGAAGGCTTGGAGGAATCTCATCAGTGTGTATAAATACCAGAAAGGAAGGTTTAGAGAGAACAGAGCTAGGCTCTTCAGTGATGCTCAGTGACAGGGTCAGAGGCAATGGACACAGACTGAAACACAGAAGGAACTCCAAGAAACACTTTTTATTGTAAGGATGACAGAGAACTGGCACTGGGCCGAGAGGCTGGAGTCTCCATCCCTGGAGAGTCTATAAGAGCATTTGGACATGGTTCTGAGTAGCTAGTTCTGGGTGGCTTTAGAAAGAAATTTGGATCAGATGAGCACCAGAAGACCCTCCCAAACATAACCATTCTGCAAGTCTATGAGCAAAGGGTCTCATTCAGGCAACAGTGCTTTTAGAAAAAGAGAGAGAATTACCACTTTGGAAAGGAAAAATGATTAATCACTGTCTGCACTATCATTTTACCTGGACCTTTTCAATGTTCAATCCATTCTCATTTCCCAGTTACCATTACTTTTTATTTCTATTATTAGTGATTTAAGTATAAGTTCAAAATAAATCCAATGTGTCTTAAACACACAGAACCTAGAGAAAACTTAATATTTTAAGATCTACAGTTTATTGTATATTTTGTGGTAACTGTCCGGAATTTATACATTGAGATTCAAATTGAATAAAAGAGTATTTTATGAAAAGGGGTCCTTATTTTTACTATTCCTATTGAAATATTTCTTTGATTTTTCAGTTTGAATTTTAGAGGATTTCTTTTTACCTCTAGAAATTCTCAGAAACAGGAAAAGACATTTCCTGCCCAAAATCTACTCCCTCTGAAGGCTTCTGCCTAAGCTAAACTTTTCCTTCTGTGAATTTATGAAAGATATTATAATGTCCTAAATCATATGCAACCAGATTTATAATCTCATGCTTAGACTAAATTTTATGATAAGATTAAAAGAAATACTATTCTCAACAGGAGCAAATAATTATGTTGCCATTGAAAGAAAGGGTAGTTACTAGACATCTTTTGAATACATCAATACAGAATTGATCCTTGTACTTTCAGTCTGTCTCCAGAGCAAATAGTAATAATATTCTCTATAAACACTTAGAGACAGCTACTTCTGCCTGCTTGAATTAAATCAAAGAGCATGCAATACTTTCTCACTCATTAAAGACCTTCCAGAAATTCTTCAGGCAATTTAATTTCTAAACCAACATAATCTATTTATACATTTTTCCACCTAGTTCCAGAAATCATCAGAGTTGCCATTCAACATGTTTAGATGTTTTGATTGCTGAATTACTTGTTTGACTAGTAGCTCTCTCTGTAATAGTTTTTTTCACTTCTACAGCTGTTTATGTGAGTAGACACTTCCATTAAGAAATATACCTATGCTAACAAAACACATGTATTTTTGACAGCTTCTTTAGTTTAAAGGTTATGCTTTTGTCTCAAGCTTAAACAAATAAATACTGCTCTGTGGGGCATATTAAGCATGTAACATAATGCAAGGCAAAGTAATTAAGTATAACACTATGTAATATCAAAAATGTCTTTAATGATGTGCCTTTAACAATTGTCCTTGTGTTAGGGATACTGTTTAAACATAGACTGTGACAAAAGACAATCTAGATTTTTTTTGTTTTCCATTCTCCTCTCTCAAATACATATTGTTTTTCTGGAAAAATCACAAATATGTTTTCTGTAAATATCTGCTTGAGGTTCTTAATACCTATCCCTTTGTTGACAATTTGTTTTTGATAATGTTTGGTAAAAGGAAACGTAATTTTGGAAATAACTGTTTGAGTCTTTCTCAAAATAAAAGGATTTGATTTATTATTAAGCAAAAGTACTTCACACAAAGTACCCTTCTATGTCAACTTAATGAATTTTTAATTAAAATGAGAATTATTTAGAAATAATTATGACTAGTCTATGATTATCAATTGATCTTATTATGACTACTGAAATTAAGGTATGTTCATAATTAAATTGTCTGCAGATAGACAATGAATTGTCATATGTGACATTAGAGATGATTGGCAAAATTCTCCCATTTTCTGGTAATGGAACATGTATGGCAATAACCCAGAGCTAATGCAGATTAATGATTTTGTGCACCTTTTAACAATATAAATAAAACTTTTGTTCCAAAATACCTACTTACTATTATCCACCTACAATTTCATCATTGCTTGACAGACCTCATCCTACCTGAAATATATTCCATTCTCTGGAGCATATGATCTATGCTGATTAATGGTAATATATTGATCTTGGAGAGCTGGGTTTTGCAGCATTGCTCTGTACACTGAACTTTCAATTGATTATAAACAGAATGATTTCCAAAGTAATTCAAAGTTGTTTCATTCACAAATACATGTGAATCATAGATTTATTTTACTTTTTTCTTAATCTGAAAGATGGGATCTGAAGCAGCATAAAACCGGTTTTGACGGTACAAGTAGTCACCCGACAATGCTTCTTTAGGCTATATATCTGGGAATTGAGGTTATCAGGCAACAGATGCATTTTAAACTCAATTAAAATGTTTTTCTTGCGCCACAGGCAGAGGACAGCTATTTAAGAGGAAGCAGGGAGTGAGTAGCACTAAGGAAATCACACGGAATAGATTTCTGTTAGACAAGAACACAATTCTCTGTAAAGTATTTAGAAACGTTTTAACTCTTCTGCTGATGTGTGCTTATGACAGAAATACCATTATAGACAGGCATGTACAGTTACATACACAATTACTTTTCATGCAGTGACCATTGGTGAACATCTTGATAAAGACTGGGTTCATATGGTGCTGAAAATAGTCTGCCATAGCAGATCAAACTTCAGAAGAAGTTTGATTGGACTAAATCAAATCTTCCTATAAAACTTTCAAATTTGAATATTTCCAAAGTAATTTGTAAAAGACAAAGAATTTCAAGTAAGAAGTTACTGAAGTAGCTAAAGAAGAATTTGTCTTCTTGAGTTGCACGGTTGTGTCATGCCAATAACATTAAAAAGACAAATATTACATAATTTATCATTGTTATTTTGTTATAAGTAAATATTGGGTAATAATATTAGAACTACCTAGGTACATAAATCTGCATAAAATGCATACTGTGATTTCTTATGCTGTAGCCCCCAGGCTGCCATTGAATGCATTGCTGATGTTTCCTTACTCTGTTCAAGGTAACAATTCTCAAATTTCAAATCTATGATTTTGCAAAAGTTAAATCTTTCCTTATTCTTAGACCATTAACCAGGCTAAGTGCTATTCCCAGTCTTCACTGTCCAATGTGAATGAAGAGTGAGGGCCATGATTCATCCACAGATGCAGGAAGCAGTAATGAAGACATTTGTTCAAAGATTGAACTGAGTCATATGCTCATCCATATTTATGATGACAGAAGATAAAACTTTTTTATTTATAAGTGAGGTCAGACATGCATGTTTGAGAGAGCACACACAGAGTTTATCCTGGCTACTGAAGAAATTATTGAGCATATTATAAACCCAAGGCCTATGAATGTTAAAAAAAATATCTGCAGTCCTTTACAGAGATCTTAAAATTCTTATCCTTTAAGCATGATAAACATGGGGACATGAACAGAATTATATTTTTCTAGAGGCTTCCATTGGCAGAATCATGAGATACCACCCTGTACATACATGGTATGGTTACAGATCCCACTGACAGAAATTACTGGCTAAAGACAGGTATTTCATACACAGAAAAGCCTTGAAAAAGACAAAACAGGTAAAATAATTATATTAAGGTTTTTGCACCACTTCACACTGTCAACACTGAATATAGAAGACTTGGTTTTTTTCTACAGAAGTTGCTTCCTTCTCCATCACTTTCTAATTCTGATTGATAAGGTGCTTCTTACAAATTGGGGTTCTAGAATATCTTGCCCGTCCTCTGTGGGTTTTTTAGTCAGATGATGCAGCCAATCAGTTTGATCTGTCATACATTGGCCTTTAACTTTTCCTCTGAAGATAATGATGTTGGATTACATACAGCATTGCATAAGTAATTCTTAGAAGCTTTTTCAAGAACATTATAATAGGATAGAATCCAATTTATCTAAACATGTTCAACACACTCCCATACTATGAAATGTTTCAGCAGCCATTCAGATGAATCTTTGAGCTTCATTGGAATTTATCTCTAAGTGTGTTTAAGAATATGAATAATGAATCACAAGCAAGTTTTACTAAATACAACAGCTGTCAACTAAAATATATATGTTGCACACAGTGGATTCATGGTATGGAAATAAAGGACAAATTAAAAAAAATCTAGTAAATGACTAAGATTTAATATAGTATCATACTTCTTTACTTATTTTATGAGGAGTTTTTCTAAATGCTTTTTTCTTGAAGAAGAAGGCAGTAAATGTGGAAGCCATTACTGTTTCTTCCTGTATGAAGATGTCTGCAAAGGTAGGCAGATAATTTCACCCCTGAGAATTCAGTGTCTCCAGTATCTCTAGGGTTTTGTGTGTTGTTGGTATAAAAAGAACACCAAAATTCTTGAAATATTTTCTGCTTATGAAGAATAGCTTGAAGGCAGAATCATGTTCTGATACAGCTTGGTATTGGTAACAGAATATAAACAAAATTGCATAACTTCACTTACTGTGTTACTGGCATGCAGCAATGCTCCCAAGCTTTCTAACACAGTGCTTCTTTTATATTTCTTCCTCTGCTTGCACCCATTGTTCTCTGCTCATTTGCAAAACATTTTTGATTTCATGAGCTACTGAAGGACTCAGGGACAAGGAACATGTCCTTTTATTCATAACGTATCATTGCCATTCAGTATTGAGAGCTGATAATTATTCTGAAATTGTTACCTGGTCTTTACTCACCTTACTTGAACTAATTTCTGTGGAAGCCACTAAGAGAGCTGAGTATAAACTAAGCAAGAAACTCTCAGCCATAAAGGTTTGGAAAGAGCATATGTATTTATTCTTAGCTTTAGCACTTTGGAATATATCATCAAGAAGCTGTTTGTCTGTGTAATGACAGGTATGGACTAGTGAGCTGTAAAGACTTCACCAGAAGACTCAGGGCTATGACTTTAACAAATGGAATTAATGTGTTCTGCAATGCCTGAGTTTTCAAACGTCTTTTATACTCCTTCCAGAGGTTTAATAAAGTTTTTTTTTATAGTATCTACATTTCTGGAATATTGTTTAGAGCTTGTTCAGGTAAAAACTTTTTATACATATGTAATGCATATGTATAATATATAAATAATATCACTCTTGCTTTTTACAAATACATAAAAGCATCACAAAATAGTAGATTTTATTATCTATATCATACTGCATATTTTTCACCTTATCTTTTCCAGGATGTAAGTGATATAATCTTTTTACTACACACAAATGAGCTTACCTTTAGGCAGAAGTCTGAAAAAAAATTAAGCTTTCACATCAGGCACGTTTGAGAAGGTATATACATTTCTGAAATCAGCCTGGTCCACTGAAAAAGTGGCCATACGTTACAGACTTGATTGACATCTGACAGATCCTTAGAAGGTAAGTCTGCTCCTGTTTGTGTTTCTCTGCTTAGGTGTGCTTTCAGGTTCTGACATTTTTCCAAAAGCAAGAGCAAACCTTTTATGAGTGTAAGAAAAACAGCCTTTCACACATGCATTAGTTTTTGCAGGCACATAAAGGAGATAAAATCTCTGCTCCAGCTCTCAATGCAAATCTCTACTACCACAGAGGACCCTTACTGACCTTAAGATATGTTGACCCAGTAATTAATTTAGTCATGGATTATTTAATTTGTTTGCATGTGTGCCATAACTACGTAAACATCATGTTGCATTCTATAGTCTCATGTGGGATTAAAATGCTGACTTTTTTTTTTTTTTTTTTTTAAATTTTTAATTTCTGGTCAGAGAAAAGCTGTTGAAAGCATGCAGCTTTTAGATGTAGTAGGAGATGAAGTAGACTTGGCACACTCACATTTTTAAGGCCACCTGGTAGCAAACAAGAGCATTCAAAAAATTCAAAACAACATTGAAAAGGAACATACTACACAAATCTCATTGTCTGTATTCAGTAGGTAGCAAATATCTTCTAGGACTGTGTGAAGTGAGAGCTCATAGTCGTGAGCATTTCTCATTCTAAACTCTCATTTGAGGTATTGCAATTGTTGCCAAAAACTGAAATCATCTACATGTTTTCTTCCAAAGGGAGTATTATGATTTACGTGTGTTGTATTTTGCAAATGCCAACAGAATGATAAAAAAAGAAAATTTTAATGCTTTTCTTAACCCATACTGGATCTCAGATGTGAGCTGCAAGCAAATTTTGATGGAAATATATGTTGGAGTCTGTTACAGGTACAGATTGGCAACAAACATCAGGAAGGCTCACGCTGGAAAACAGAGGTCTTGGTAATAGAAACCATACTATAAAATCCCCACTTTCTAAGAAATTATTGATGGTGGATTATTGTCAGCTTTAAATATTTAATAAAATAAAAGCAAGTCATATGCTTCAGTGCTACTTTGGGGAAATAGTTGCAGTGTTTATTGTTTATGGATGAAGAAATGAGGGCATGTAAACATTTTTACAGGATTTTAAAAATTAAATTTGGAAGCCAAACACCTTTCTAGATTTGGCTTTTTGGGAATTTAATTCTTTGCAAACCCATTGGCTTATGACAAGTAATTACACTAAGTGTGATGGCATCATGAAGAGAACAAAGTAGTAGATGAGTACTTTATAAATATCCCAAACATTTCTAATCATCTACTTGATATATCTGCCTGACAATGCAGAGTTAAATCCTGGAGACTGTTAAAATAGATAGAGGCAGAATTAATCCACATTAAGGAAACACAGTGAAGAATTATCAGTTAAAGGATGGTCCAGCTTGGTTCTACACAAGCTAGTAAAATTAGATTTTGCAGATTCTGTAAGACAAAATATCATAGAATAATCTAAACAACACCTAAACTGTTCAATAACTGTTCAGGCACTTACACCTTTAAAAGAAACATTAAATTCCTCAGGCTTGAACCTAGGAGTGTTGAACCACAGACAGACATCAAGCCTACACAGGTGAAAGGGTGAATAGTTTGCCAATAATTACAGTACATTCATCCACTCCCACTGAGTGTGTTTGACTTGGCTTCTTAGCCTGTCTGCTATGTCGCAGCTGGGTCTCTGGTGAGTCTCGCATTCCAGCTGGGAAGTCGCAAACACCAGGCTGACTGGGAAGTGGAAGCTCACAGCCTTCTCTGCCTCTTGGAAGAGCTTATTCCCTGAAGCCAGATGGTTTAACATAACAAACACTGCAGTCAGGCATCAATTGCAGGTTGGAGGCAGTGGTCATATCAACTGTATTTCTGCTGAGATTGAGGTCTGCTTGGATAAGTTTTCCTTCCAGTATGTTTTGTTTTCTTGGTGGTTTTGTGCTAGGTATTCAGCAGAGGAATGTGTCAGAATAGAGAATGTGCTTAATTGTGCTGGTACTTTTCCTATGCTGACAGGAAATGTGCTCCACGTAGAAAATTGTCGTTTAAATTTCTACATTGCAACTCAAATGTGTGTGAGCTCTGCACGTGCTTATTTTCCTTATACTGGTCCTGACTGCCAGCTGAGAAGGATGCATAGCAGAACTGAAGCTGTTCTGCTCCATGCTGGTAAGAGTCATCCTTTGCTTGGCTTCAGGGGGAAGTGGTCAAGCAGCGTCACTGCCTTACAGAGGTAAGGAAAGTTAAGCTTAGAGACAATACAGACGAGCATTCTTATTATGGACAGATTATTAAAGAATAAGGGCTAATGTGTAGCTAAGAAGAATAGGCATTTGCTGCTCAGCATCTGTTTCTGACCTAACTGGATCTTTGAGAAGAACTTTAAAGTAATTCCTGTTTTTATTTGAGGATTTTTTTTTTTAGATTCTTTAATAAAATAAACCCTTTTTAAATAATGATTACTGAATAATTGAAGGACACCAGGACTAAAAGGAGTTGAGAACTGTGGACCACTACTTCTGCTACTGTGCAACAATACATGAAATGTAACTTTGAATTACAGTATAATTAAAAATTCAGAATGACACCAACATGCAATTTTTAACCCAAACTTAGTAGTAGTGGGAAAAAAGCCCCTGTATATATACTTGAAGCATTTAGCATGTTTCCCTCCTCTGCCTTTGATGTAGAATCCAGGCATATCTACAATCTACACATTTTCTGGAGTGTAAAACCTGGCTCTGATTATTAGGGTAGTCATATTAAGGAATTGTGAAAGAAGCTTAGATTCACTGAGTTAAGAATCATAGAGTCATAGAATCATCAGGGTTAAAAAAGACCTCTTCAATCACTGAATCTAACTATTAACTTAACACTTTTATCTTCAAACTAAACTATGTGCCCAAGTACTACATCTACGTGTCCTTTAAATACCTTCAGCTATGGCAACCTTCCCACTTCCCTGAGCATCTTGTTCCACTGCTTAACTACCCTTTTGGTGAAGAAATTATTCCCAATAACTAATCTGGATATCTGAACTCCTGGATCAACTTGAGGCCACCTGTCCTATAACTTGTTGCTTAGGAAATAACCCTGACCACTACCTTGCTACAACCTTACATTAATGTGTAGTAGAAGTAAAGCAGGGTAAACTGTAGCTGAGAAACTTCTAAATTTGTGCTCAGTGCAATTACCTGTGTTGAACACAGATGCATTCAATAACACTGTCATGTCAATTGAGTCACCCAGTACTCTCTGACAAGAAGGGCATCAAAATATCTGACACAGATACTACTGGTTCAGGAAAGAAAGTGATTCCTATTGCAAATTCTGAGATGACAGAGAAGGAGAAAACTGTTTTGTTATGTGCCTGTACAAAAACTTCCCTAGGGACTGAAGTTGTGTCCCTTGTGTCCTACAGAACTTCAAATCGATACAGGAATTTGCTCAGTCGGGGTGTCTGAAAAATACACTATTTTCAAAAAAATTAAATTTAAAAATTATTCTTTTTTTTTTTTAATATAAATGCCTAAGTGTTGAAATGATATTAAAAATAATAAACAACTTCTCTCATCAAATGTACTGACCACATATATCCCTTAAATCTAGCTTCAGTGTTCTGGAGAGGGAAGTATGTAGCCCAGTAGTAATACATAATACACAATGAACCACAGTATATTACAAGAGAAGGTAGAGAAACTAAGAAATGAAAATGAAGAAAGATGCATCCTGCTAGACAGAAGTAATATATAAGGTCAGGAGAGAAAAATAAAAATGTAAAAAATTAGAGATTCAGATTTAGATAATAGAAGGTTAATTATTCACAGTAAAAGGGAGTTAGGGTAAAATTTTAGTTCCACTGACGAACTGCCTGAACTCCTAATGCAGAAATGCCATTTCTGGATAACAGAGGATATAGAAATCATGACAGACTGCATTAAAGAAAGTGAGATAAAGAAGATTTCTTTTTTTTCCTCTGGGGTATGTTGGTGGTATATGGAGTATGGCTGCACTCACACACCTCACATACGGTCTAAAGATGTCTTGAATTTTTTATTGTTTTGTTTTGTTTTGTTGTTTTGTAGTTGGGGGGGTTGTGTTTTTGGGATTTATTTTTTTTGGGGGGGAGTTTCTTTTGGGTTTTTTTTGGGTTTTGTTTTTTTTTTTTAATCTGAAGGCTGCTGTTAGATGAATCATCTGCTAAAAGCTGCTAATTTAGTCTTGTAACTAGGGCATATTAGCTTTTAAATTTTTTTTTTCATCTTTTAAATCTGTGTATTCTGTCCCTTAAAAAACTTAGGAGTTTTGAGTTCACTCTTTATTTGTGAAGCTTTTATAATTGTATATGGAATAGAAAAGAGGTCTGAAAATATGTTTAAATTTATTAAAAAAATTTAAATCCATCTAATGTTATCCTGAAATTGTCTAATATCTTCAGAAGTAAAACTCTGAGCAACCTTACAAGTGTAGGACAGACTATATGAAAAAAAAAAAAAAACTGTGTGAAGTTCAGAACCAATCATAAATGGTGATGATTTATTGCAATGCATCAAAACCAGATAACCACTGAAATCCACAATTCACTGTAATAGTATCATAGTCAAGCCAGAAAAAAAGTCATCATGTTTATACTTGGATAGTTCAGATGACTAATTTATTGGTTCTAAAAAATAATGCACTGTAAAAATACGTGCAGCGCTCTGGACTCTGTCAACAATAAAAGGCTGTATTATGTATACAGGCCCATGCACTGAAAGTGTCCTTCAAGTAGCCTCCATAAATGTATTAAGGATAAACAGCATGCTGATATGCTAAGCAATCTTATTTGCCATAAACTTTTAAAGTGTTAACTTTATGAAAAAAAATGGGAAATCAGCCATTGAAATTGTTGTTTCATCAAAAATCATCATTTATCAGTGCTCTGAGCTAGATCACTTTGTACTCCCTGGCTAATAGAAGCTACAAGTAATCTCCCAAAGTTTTACTCTCATAAAGGGAAGTTCACCTTTTCTCCTAAAATACCTGTAAATGTTTATTGATCACATTCATAATTTGTAGGCTGTTTACAGGATTTTATCAATAACTAGTGATCAAAAGTTAAGTTTTCAACAAAAAGCAGCTAAGCTCTTAAAACTCAAGCCATTCTGAAATTGGGAAAAATTATCTTTATTTTGCATATCTAAGAAATAGGCAGAAATGGCACAATGGACAAAGTATGGACAATGGTTTTTGTTCTGCAAATGAGAAACTGACTGTAGGAAAAACAAACTGATGCTTATAAATGTAAGAAAACAGAAGGAAAACAAGGAAGAGAAGAACAGCGTTTCAGGAAATAGAATAAATTTCAACGAGAAAATAGCATTTCTGACTTAATAGGCCTGCCTATTATTATGACAGGAGAATGCTTAAAGATTATTTTGGCCTGATTATGCAGCTGAAATCAAAATGACCTCTTTCTGTAAGAGTACTTGAAACATATAATAAAAGCTGGAAGTTATAGCCATAAAATCCTGATTAATGTTACATTTGAAAAACGATATATTTTAGTCCATATTTGATTTGTCTAATATAATTTTTATATTATTCTCATTAGTGTGGTTTATAAACAGATTTGTCTTTTTTTCCTTCTAAAAGCTCATATAATGTTATCCTGAACAGGTAGTGGCCCATTTCTTCCCTGCATAACCTCTTGACAGTCTTGTAGTCTTCCTGGGTTACCCTCCCTGTCTTCCAAAGAACATAAGCTCTCCTTTCTTTCCCCAGGTTCCAGCCAAAGCTCTCTGTTCTGCCAGACTGATATTCCCAACTGGCTTGTCTTCCGCATGTGGGAATGGCCTGATCCTGTGCCTATAAGATTTTCCTCTTGAATGGGGCCCAGCCTTCCTGGACTCCTTTGCGCTTCAGGACTACCTCTCAAGGGATTCTGCCAACCAGCATCCTAAACAGGCCAAAGTCTGTCCCCTGGCAGTCCAAGGCAACAGTTCTGCTGAGACCCTTCTCCAAAGATCTAAAGCTGTATCATTCCACGCCCAGCATGGCCTCCAAACACCACTTCTCCCTCCAGCCCTTTTCTGTTGACAAACAGCAGGTCCAGTGAGCACCTTGCCCAGTTGGTTTCCTCACCAGCTGTGTCAGGCAGTTCTCTTCCACATGCTTCCACATGATCTTTCCTCTCTGCCACATTGTACTTCCAGACGACTTCTGGTGAGTTGAAATCTTCCGTGAGAATAAGGCCTAGAGGTTCCAGCTGCTTGTAGAAAATTTCATCTTCCTCTTTGTCCTGTCTGGGTGGTCTGTAAAAGACTCCCACCATGATTCTTGCCTTGTTAGACTTCCCTGATCCTTACCCATATGCCCTCAACCCAATTGTCACCATCAATAAGCTCTCAATGTTGCACCATTAATTTCTGAAGGGAAAATATTTTAGTAAAGAGGTAAATTATAGATATTTTATTACAGAGAGCAAAAAAAAATAAGCTTTTAAATTAATTTAAAAAAATAAATTGTCTGTAATATGGGTAAATATAACTGCTTATTACGCTGGAGTATTTTTTTAGAATTTCATAATTCTTTAATCCCCAAGAAAAGCACACACACACCCTAATATTGCCTGTTGTCATTTGAATGGTAGAAGGGGTGGAGATCACAAAAACAATACTCCCAAATATGAATTAGACACAGTCTGTTAGTATTAAGACTATGGCTTAGTAAACCATAAAGATTTTACTTAATGTGTTTTGTTAAAAAACATATTTTAGATCACAGTTGCTTAGAAATTATCACAGTGAGGTAATAGCTGATAAATGATAAGATTTTACCAACAAATTACTGATTTTGAATTTTTATCATGAAATAGGATATGCTTTATATGGCTTATATGATACTTAAATAAGACTACACTTCTTACAGCAAGTAAACTGGGCTAAAGAGGAAAAAACAGCAGTACAGGAAAAAAGTGCACGTGGGAAGTGAAGTGGTTCTTTATTACGATTTATCTTCCTGAAGTTCCGTGTGTTACACAGGATGTCATAAAAGTGCACTGAGGAATTCTTGGTAGGAGTTTTAAAAGCAGTTGTCAATAGCATGCCTGCAGCTTTCTAACAAGAGCATGAATGAACTTCAAAATATGCAAGGCTGAGAAACAGACTGCACAGGAACTGAAAATAGCAGTTTCAATGGCTGATTTACCATTTTTTTCATAATTATTATTTTAAGAGTTTTAAATTCCAGCTACTGTTTCTAGCATCCATCTTCCTGTGAATTCAGCAGCCCACAAAGGCTGAGAGAGGCACATGAAAGAATTGTTATACGTTTGTTTGTTAGCAGTGTTCCAAGTCATAAGTGACATTTTATCATTTAGAAAGAATTTGGTATATAGCTTTTCAGACAGGCTCAAAGTAGATATGGATACCATTGGCACTTGGAAATAAGGTGGTGCAGCAAGAAAATGAAGCTTTTTGTGTGCTGTTAATGTTTGCATCTCAAAAATAGCAAACCTAGTGGAATGTTCTGATGGGGAGACATCCAGGCATTCCACCTTAGAGCCATATTTCTAAGGCTTCTGTTTTTGTTTTGGTTTGATTTGATTTTTTTGTTTTGTTTTGTTTGTTTTTTTAACTCAGACCAAAAGAGCATACTGTATTACTTATTCAATGCAAATTTTATTTTTTTAATGTCAAATAAATATATTTCTATTAAATTATTCATATGAGATAATGATTAGACAAAGGTTTTTCTTGTTTATTTATTTTAAGTATAATTTTTAGTATCTGGGGTACAAAATTCTGATATGAAAGTGAAAATTACGAGACAATCTTAAAGAAAACTTAAAAAAATATTTTTGGAAGTATGGTGTTTCAAAAAAACAAGGTGAATGGTAGAAAATTGTCATGTGCCACAAAACAGAAGTGTTATTCAGACCTAGAGCCAGACACTGTCAGCTCTGAGGTACAGAGTATTTCCTTCAGCACAAAGGATCCAAGTACTAGCAAATTAGAATTTTGCATTCATAAATGAACTTACTATAGCACTAAATTGTCTTTTTACAGACAGGTCTCTGTAATCACAAGTAACTCTCATAGTAAATGTCATCTTAGGATAAGGTGAGGTTTCTTTCATTGCTTTTTCTTTCTTTTAACTTTGCTCCTACATGCTGTAAGACTTGCCTTAAAGATTATGAGAAATGAGGGAAAATAAAGAGATGATCTATACAGATAGAGTGCTAAACTGCTCTATTTAAACTCAATTAATAAACTTAAAGCTATTGTTTTATTTGTAAATAATAATAAACAGCTGTAGTTAGAGATTCATTGTATTAGATGTGTTGCAGAAATGAAGACAAATTCTTTAAGGGTTTATAATCGTACCTGAAATAACTCACTGAGAATAAGTAGGACAGAAATAGTGAGCCAAGGGGAAAACATGCAGGCAGGCTAGTTAAAAGACACAACCTAATAGAGGCAGTTTGTCTAATATTTGTTTACTTTTCTAAACAGATAGTATTGACTAAATAAAAAATGCTACTTACTTTATTAGTGGAAAGGAGCTCAGTGTTTTAGATATCAGGTAAAAGGGGGGCTGAAGAGACAGCTACCATTTTTATTTTCATGCATGTATAAGCTGCATAAACAAAGTATAAGAGAACTAGCTGCATGAGGCTACTGCAAGGCCTCATTTAAAATGTTCCAGTCTTATTATTTATCTGCCTCTGACAAAATTAGAAATACTCAAATCTTAAACTCTTCAAGAGAAGACAATAAAAATGTTTTGCACTCTACATATACATTCTTTTCATATTTTTACATTTAAATATTCTGTCTCTGAAAAACAAATTTGCCCCTTTCCTCTGATAGAGTGTACACTGACAGAGGTTTATCTTTTATATTGTCACCAAGAGTATGATGGTCCTAGATACAAGTGTTTTACATTGATTGACTGCTGAAAATGAAAAAAAAAAAGTTGTTGATACAGAAAATATATTATGTTTCAATTAAAGAAACATACATCCTCCTTTGTAGTAGGATGCTCTGCCTAAGTGGGGGTAAAACATCTCCAACATTACCCTACTGGAAAAAGTTACCTATGATTGGTGGAAAAGAGGGAATGAATTGCTTTTGGTGTTTAAGAATGCACAATTGTTAAATCCCAAGGCCAACAGTTATATAGATTCAAATTATTCAGATTAGTTCCTGGTTTGGCAAGAGCCTTTCCATAGGGCAAACTTCACCTCTTCACTCATTAGGTGATTCTTACGATACACTCTGTGAAAACAACCTAAATACTGTGGTCATGGGACAGAATTGTCCTCAACTACACCTGCTCATTTCTAGTGGCTTAGTTATCTACAGGGGAAAAAAATAATGAAGGACAGATGAACTTTTGGCAACTGCTTCCCTATAACGTGTTTGAGGCAGGAATCCAGGAGGTGATATCAACCAAAGTAACAATAGCTACTTGGCTTTAAACCTGGGAAGTATCCAAGGGACTCTCCTGGAGTGATATGACCAAGAGGGCCAGTGGAAACTCATGCTAATCATCTAAGCTGAAAAGAATATGTAATTCAAATAGCTCTGGGTGGTCTCAGATGCATCTGCAGATGTCCCCCACATCCAGGGTGCTGGACATAGAGCCGAGGCCTTGACTCAAGGGAACATGTTTCTGTATGGATCATGTATGTAAACGTCTCTGTGTGTGATAAATTAGAAATTTCAGCTGTAGCATTCTTGGAAAGGACTTCTCAGTCAGTAGGGTGGATCTGTTCTTATGCCTGTTTTGCTCCTAAATTCCCACCTGACAAACTCTGAAGTGTTACACATTTAGAAAATGAGAAGATAGTTTGAGAAGACATAATAATACCAACTTATAGGTGAGAAAATAAACAAAATTTAAAAAATTAAAGTAAGTACAAAAAATGACAGCAGTATTACTATAATAGAAGAGATTTTGACATTCTATATTCTGATCCTTGGACAAGATAAGTTGGTATTAACTTTTTATTTAAAGATGAAAAAACCACTGGAATAAAATCTTAATTATGGTAAAGATGTAAGTAGGGGGTTTAAATGAAAAAAAAAAGACAACTAACTCACACTTCAATTAAGTTAGAGAAACAGGCTTAGCTGAAAATATCACAGAATAATGCTATTTTTCATGCATTTAAAATTACCATTAAGCCAGAGAAAAACAGCATTTGCCTTCAACTGGCCTACACTAACAACTTCCATAATATTTTGCAGTGCATCACAAACTAGATTTCTCATAAATGCAAAGAAATACATAGTATTAATAATTTGACATAATATAGAGCCATAAAATACAAATTGTGCTGCAGAGAAAAGATTTGTGACATCAATAATTGTGATTGGAATAAACAATGTAGAAAGTCTGACATGACTACCAAATGTAGCATAGAAGAGTGTGTTCAAGAAAAAAACATTTCAGTAAATGGAAGACACACTAAATACCAAGGAAAAATAAACTTTGCATAAAGATTTATGATAATAATGTTGACAGAAAAAGCATCATGTGTTTCCAAAGTCACATGCATTTCTTCCAAATCAGATGCTGGAAGTAAACATCAATCAGCAAGTCTGTCTCACAGCTATGATAAGAAGGTTCTTTTTTAAAAGTTTCTTTTCATTTCCTAGCATGATGTGAGACTGTTTTAAGAAAAAAAGGAAAATAGTGATTTTTAAACACTCCATCATTAAGGGCTAGAACTCCTGTTTTCCTCTGCTTTGTACTGAAAACATATTCAGGGTTTCTTGTTGCTTTAATACTTTTGGTTTTATTTTTAAAATATTGCTTGCAATTTCCAATGCATTAATATAGATTTGAGGTGCTAGACGTACCAAATTGTCTTTGATATACTGGTCCATTGCCTACTTTTTAGTTTCACTGTGTAGCTTCTGACAGTATATTCCAGCACTTCTCCAACTGATGTAGTCTTAAAAAATTCATGTTGTGTGGATACTCACAGGTGAGTGGTACACTAAGACTGGAGTTTTTTTAATTATCTTCCAGCAACCTTTCTCATGTTGGTCAAATATCTACTTTCTGTCCACATCTTTGGAGACAGTTTTGTAAAACTGTCACTGTTGCATATGACCCAAAATATCTGCAATAAGCTGAATAGTTAGCAGGAAAAGATCCCTGGAGAGAAAAACCCTTTTTACTTGTCAAAATGAGTCAAATGCCAATTGCTCATCCTCTTTCTAAGATCCAGGAAATTCAGACATCTTAATTAATTTTCCTCCTATGTTCTTACATTTTCTGAGTGTAAATTGAACAAAAAAAATCAAAAGGTATTCAATGAACAATATGCCTGTGGCTACAAAAAATGCTAGCATTTTAGCAAAATGGTAAAATAAAAATGCAGAAATACAGAGACTGTAATATGTTCTCCATAACCGTGGAATAATTCATTAAACAAGATTGTAATAATCTATTTTTTAAAAAGATGTATAATTCATTTTATGGAAGATATTGTACTCTCTGAAAATAATTACACAATTATAAAATTTATAAGCATTTTAAAAACAATTTAAATGTATTTTCTCTGAATATTTACATAGACACAAGATGACTAATTAGAAAAAAAACTATTATGATGGTGCCGTGCCGAAAGAATTATAAAAAATTGTCTGTTTTTCTCAGTACATAATACAAATGTAAGTAGAATAACAGAAGTAAGTGAGTTGCTTAGGAAAAAGAAATTTATGGAAAAATACAGGCACTAAGTATTGTTATTATATGCACACATTGAAAATACGGAGATACCTGAATGTCTTTGGTTTACCTAATATTAGTCCTGCAGAATCCTGATGCACATTCCTATTGAACTGACAGCAAAGTTATCAAATATGAATGTTCTTGTGACCTAAATGAATATTTTTTGGTTTTCAGTGTGTCTTCCTTGCTAAAAATAAGTGAAAATAAAACAAGACAAATAATTGAGCCCCAGCCCCAAGCTGCTCTGCAATGAGAAAGTTTAGGTATAATGTGGAAACACATTTGGCCATTTCAGCATTGACTGACAGGATACGTGTCTGAAAAAGAGCCATGAACAGCATGGATTACTGCTTCTGTTGCAATGCAGTTCTGCTGAAGACATTCAAGAAAGCCACCATGGGCTATCTGCTGCTATGTAATTTTGTTTTATTTTGGCACACAGAAGTGAGAAGATTTCCATGGGACCAAAAAGAGAGCTGGTAGCTGGCTGTGACTGACAGCACAAAACATTGAAACAATAATCCACTGAGATCATTTATGTAAAAAAAGGAACCCAGAGATATTGAGCCCCTGAGGCTTGTCTTGTAAGAGGCTATTATTATTTGTATTGATTTTAGTATGCAAGTTCCCTTTTCCCTTCTCTCTCCTGGCCCACAATGCAAACTCTAAATAATAAACTAAAGAAATCCTGCCCTGAAACTATCACTACCTTTGCAGCACAGTAATTTGTGCACCTTCAGTTATAAAACCAGAAAAATCATGGGGAAAATGGGCAGGCTGAATGAAGCCCTACCTCCACAAACAAAGAAAATAGCTTCCAGTATTTCAGCTGCCATCAAGACCTCCTTATGCAATACTTACATAATACTACTTAAATGCAACATGAAAATTACTTATTTTGATGCTAGCTCTGCTTTGAATACTGATGCCTTGATTAGATACTTTTCTGTATCCTTTCATATGTCAGGCAACATATTACTAAATCCTAATATTGCCAAGGCTACTATGCATCTTGGAAATTAAGACAATTACTTGTTCTCACTTTTCCAGGACACATGAATCAGTGTTAGTACACATGACATTTCCACCCTATTTGTCTGCTTCTAATAGAATTGGAATAGAATTATAGTGAATTATATATATAGAATTATAGAATTATAAGTGTGATGGGAATTTTCATAGCTGAAGTACTGGCTTCTTCTGACTCCATTTGAATGTCGTCATTATCTTTAGGAATGGTAGGATTTCACTTTGACAGTGTTAGGTACCTAATCCCAGCGTATCTCACCTTCCTGTGTATTTCCCTATCTTTTTCCTTTCTCACCTTAGTGTGTAAAGTGATATGTCTACCACTACATAATTGAGAATTTCGGAGTTTTGGGTAGGGTATAATGTAATCAAAGGATAAGATCTGCCCAGTAAACATCTCTGCTGAAATGCAGGGCTAGATAATATATGGCAAAGATTAAGGCCCTTTGCAGTGGATTTGACCCCAGTCAGAGCTAAGTACCCACCAGCTGCTTGCTCACTCCCCCCAGTTCATTGCAGGATGACACATTACAGAGCATGGAGTAGCTCTTTGGTAAATTTAGCTCAGCTATCCCAGCTCTGTCCCTACACAACCTCTTCCCCACCATTAGCCTGCTCTCTGTGTGGGCAGGGTGAGAAACAGGTGGCCTTGATGCTGTGTGAGCATCAATATTAGCCTGTATAGCTAAGATTTTGGGGTATTATCAAGGCTGTAATAGTCACAAATTTAAAATTAAAAGTGCCATATGGACTGCTATGAGAAAATGAAATACATCCCAGCCAGACCCAGCACACTTGGGAAGTATTAAATTTTTACTTATAAAAAAGCAAAATTCCAGTAACTGTATTTATGTGAATCGAGCAGTAGCATTTTAACCAACACAACATCCAGTCCATCTCAACATAAGATTAAAGTACTTTGTGAATGAAAAGCCTGCACACAGTTTATTCCAGTAGCCTTACTGGGAAGATCTCAAAACTAGTGGAAGTCAGACTGAGAATAGCGATGGATTTAGTATGTTTCTGTTTTGAGCAGGACAGTACAGTGTCTTGATATGTCTTAGAAGTTGATCCTTCACTGATGGCAAGAGATGAGAGACAGTGGATATACTAAACATTTCTAGCCCTATAAAAATGCAAGTATTGACTGAAAAATTTGTTGGGTTGATTTTTCTGTTTTTTTGGTCAGAAAATTTAGACTTTCTTATTGCTAAACTTTCTACCTTTACAGCCTTGTACATACAGATGTAATCTGCTTTTTTATTTCCATCAGGAACCCATAATAACTAACATTCAGTGTGAGCACGTGCTAAATCCTGGAGATACTGCTGAAAGCATTCAGTAATTTCTGTGATACTAGTATAGCATCTGTGTGATGTTAGAGATGTGGAAATAAACTGAACCAAATAATCAGAAATGGTTTTGAAATGTGCTGGCTAGATGGATCTAGCTAGATGTTACACTAGGGATCAAATTCATCCTTTTCAATGTCGGCTTGGTGATATTATCATTCAGGTGAAATATTAAAGTAACAAGATATTGCCACAATAGGGACCTGACTGAAAATGAATGTATCTTATTCCTTTCTCAGTTCCAATTGGCCGGTTCACATAGTGTCTCACTCTCCTTCTGTAGCTCAGCAAAACCCTCTGCAGTCTACAATCAAGACTTATTTCACAATTGTTTTCTATACAACCACCTGACTGGATATGTTTTAATCACTTTTATTTCCACAAAACTGAGTTAGGCATTACTGTAGCACAATAAGTCATTTTACTTACAGGCTATCTTTTTTTTTTTTTTTTTACAAATCTTTAGGACCATGGAAAAATAAAGATGTATTGAGCTACAAGGTACTATCATAACTGGCTGCAGTACATTTGAAATGTGATGTAGGAAGATTTAATCATTCTGTGACACTAATGGAGTTAAGCATTCTGTCCCCTAGAAAGTGATACAATCTTTCATTGAGTTCCTAAGTGCCTGTTTATGGTTCTTTTGAAGATGCAGTATTGCTGATAGTATATTTCCATCCATTGCAGATGCTACAGAAATGAAAAAAGCTGCTGCAAAGTATGAGAGATTTGTCAGATGCCATAAGACAAATATAATTTCATGGATGATAGATATTAACTGTTTAAAACAGTCCATAATCTGTGAAGTGTCAAGTACTCATACTAATATCAATGAAAACAGATATGCATGTATTCTATATTTTATTTGTCAAAAAAGAAATTACACTACATTTTTTTCTTTAAATTTTAGTACCAATTATCAGTGTGTGCTGATGACGTTTTGTTAGAATGGGAGCTGCCTGGGTCGAACTGTGCTCAAAATTATGGAAGTGGGCAAATATTACTGCATACCACAGTCAGGTGTCTGCACAGGTCTGGACTGTAATGTCATTGTGAGGAGCAAAACACACTGAATCTCTGCTATATTTCACCAGCACTTCACTCACCCACTGTCAACTCTGGATAAGTGTCTTTGCAACAATCTGTCTTCAAAATATTTAGCATCCGAATTGCAAGAAAATACCCTTTTGTAAGAACTTTTTGGAAAATCTA
Organism: Rhadina sibilatrix; assembly: GCA_013400275.1. NCBI lineage: Eukaryota > Metazoa > Chordata > Aves > Passeriformes > Phylloscopidae > Rhadina > Rhadina sibilatrix. The sequence continues at coordinate 51,089 of VWYO01027639.1, forward strand.
CATTAACAGCTCTTAGTCAACTAACCTGCATTTGTTGTGCCCTGGTATGATTTGTTTTACAGTAGCTGCAAAACGAAATTCAACAAGTAGTTGATTCTGAAGCATGCAAACTGCATAGCCAACTGATGTTCAAGGAATACAGGATTTAAATATAGGCTTATATTCTGATAACCTGAAGGCAAACAAAAAGTACCTGGAAAGACAGATGTGTGGGGGTTTTGGGCATAAGCACAGTACATGTGAGATTGCATAGTGCCCAAAGTTTGGAAATGATTCATTTGATTTGCTAGAACATTCATATCTAATGTCACAAGAATACACACAATATAATAATTAAAAACAAAACAAAACAAAAACAAAACCACCAAAACAAACAAAAAACCACCAAAAAACAAAAACAAAACAAAAAAAACCCAAATAAACCCAAAAAACAAAAAACCCAAAAACCAACCAACCAACAGTCCTCCACTCCCCCTCTCAAAATAAAACTCAAAACAAAACAAAGACAAGAAACCAACCAGATAACCAAACCAAAATTTAAATGCTTAAATAGGACCTAAATAGCCCTTAGAACACCTGATTGCTTTCTTGGAGATTGTTCAACATGCAGACTGTCTCTCTGAAGCCCTGTTTACTTTTTCTAATCCAGAACTGTTGCTTTGTTTCAAGGTTGCAGAACTCACTGCAGGAGTCACTTTACAATGTTTGTACATTTGCCCAGAAGCTTAAAGTTTTATTTCTGGGCATACTGAGACATGCCTCACAGTCGTTTGAGATGAGCAGGTCAGCACAGGTATATCATGCCTAATAAAATATACATTTACACCTCTTTATGCCTAAGCTAATATTAACGGAATAGCTTAATCAATAGAAAACATTAATTGAATAATGGGAGAGTATTCATCCCAAAACTTTCTACTTCTAAATAACTTAACCTGGAAAGTAGATTACTCTGCTGTGAGTTGTGTAATTCCTCCTCAGACAAAGAAGCAGATCTAGTTATCATGTTTGGAAGCGATGAATGCTGTTTGGGACCATACTATCCCTACAATCTTTTTGTGGTCGTATTTTAAATGAAATATCTGTTTTTTTTTTGCTTTCTTTGTGGAGGAAAATACAAAGATTTTTATCATGAGACGAAGTCACCTAATTCCCAAAGGGACGTGGGCTTTCACTTGAACTTAGAATGCTTCCCATTGGCTTCCTTGGACTCATTGTTTTGGGTTTAATGAATTTTTCTCATGGACACTTAAAGAAAATTCTTAATGAATTTTCCTCTATAGAGGCCAGTATACACTCCAGTATCTTTATGAAGTAATTTCAGAGCAGTTGTAGCTCACTACATATTAAGCAGAAGCAATGAGACAGACTTTTCTCATCTGGTCTGGTCAATAACCCAGTGTTTAATCAAAAGACTCTCTCAGAAAAATAGCTGAGCCAAATCACTTGCTAAAATAATTCTGTTAACGAGTTATTAATTTGGATATTGTCTGTGAAAGACAGTGGTGTTCATGATCACAATTGTGTTCATGAAGAGCAGACCTGTCAACTAAAAATACAATGCAGAGTTTTGTCAATGAGCTCAGAACAGAACATCAGAGGAGGGGAATTATTTACATTTTATTTAACATGTAATACACCTGGAAGCAACTTTGCCATTTCGTGGATGTGCTACAACTGGAAGGGAACAAGACACAAAATCCACTCTATGACATATTTTTCATGTGATGTTGATTCTGCTCTAGCCCAGTACTGATGTCAAGGAGAAGGCAGATGAATTGACTTTTACAGGTGTACATTCTCGGTAGAGAGGTGTTTCTACATATATGGAAATAAAGTAGTGCTGTACTGCTGCTGTGTTTTTGAAGTAGCAATATGCTAGGTGACCCTCTTGATTAGCTGGATTCTTGTACCAGAGAGTGTGTGGCATATTATGTATCTCATTCCGTTATTTCAGATGACAAAGCCTAATTTGATTGTAAGCACCCCTGGGATTTATAGGGAAGTCAAAGCTCAATTTTTAAAAAGCTTAATATGGTTGCTGTAAAACTTAATTGTACTCTGGGTCTTTTAGTGGTAAATTCTAATTAATCTAAAGTGTGGAGAGGAAATGGAAGACTAATTTTTTTCTAAAAAATTATTTCCTTCTATTCCTGACTATTTCTTAATCAGAACATAACTTAATGAGGCAATATTAGTTTAAAGCTTAGCCTGAGCAATCTTTGCAAGTGGTTAATGTAACAACAGATTTTCTTCCTGTAACTATTTTATGTGCTCTGTAATATGGATAAGACTACTGATTTAGTCAATAAACACTTTTTCATGTCTAAACCAACCCTGACTGGGTGTACATAAAATAAAGTGTAATACAATAATTATTTGATTGCCTATAAAAAGAGCTAAATACATGAACTAAAGTTGCTGTCTTCCCGTGTCTTTTCTGTGGGAAAGCACTATCTGCACAATTGTCTTTGTCTGAGTGTCTTCTATTTGCTAAAAGTGGGAACAGATAAGGTATGGAAAATTAATTGGTCTGTTGTAGTAGTTCATCTGAGGTCTTAGATACTCCTGCAAACAAGCAAAATTGCTTCCTGTCTAGTGAGCATAATTTAACTACACAATAGCTGCACGAATCTCCCTCAGTCTCTGGATAGCATTCTGACTCTCAGACAAGCAAGAGCATCTGGGATGGAGTGCTCATTTTTCACCTGTATTGGCTATGGTGAATCAGCGTGGAAATTACCTAATGGAATTAATGTGATTGTTTTAAACTCATTTGGGAAATGTGGTCCATTCACCTCCCCTCTACTAAACTCATGGTCAGGCTTAAATGAGTTTCAAGAGTGGGCACTGTAGAACTTACTAGAAGATAATAAACTGCTATCTAAAATATTTTTAATCAGAAATAGAGTGACATGTTTATGCTGCTTGCAGAAACTCCATATATGTAGTTATCTCAGAGATGAGTGAGAACTGTGCCAAAAAAATAAGAATTTCCATTAGTTCCTGTCCCTGCTTCCTATTAGAGGTAAAAAAAAAGTGAAAAGATGAAAGATGTAACTACTTTAAAACTATCTTTCTTTTCAATATGGGATGTAGAGAACAAAAGTATTTTCTCTGTCTTTTCTCTGAAGTGAAAGGAATGAAGCCATGTTTTCTCATACAGACTTTATTCTCTGGTGCTGTAGTGCACATGACACTATCTGAAACAGAAATAATAGAATCCATAAGTGATCTGCTATGCTAAAATCCAGGGTTTGAGCAAGATGTTTCTCTGATCTGAATGAGATTCAGTGTGTGGCAGGGTAGAGGATAGCAAGGTGGAGAATGCTGTAGGACTGTTTTGAAGATTTGGATGGTAGGAAAGTGGAATCACTTTGAAAATCTGTACAGTTTTTACAGCTTTTTGGGGTCAGTGCTGCTTTTGCTGCTGTCTTTGGTCATGCACTGAATGGCACCTGTGCCCACCTCTGTGTGTGATCCCTTCTGCAACAGCCTCCTCAGTCCCCACAGGGTTTGCCTGTGAAGATCCAGAATGGGTATGATGGAGCTTCATAACCTTTGCTCAGACCTCCAAGGAAACTACTAAGTTGAGAGAAGCTTTGTGGAGTAGAGGTATGCAAGATAAAAAAGACAAAACTGTGAATTGTTGGGACTGGATGATTAGAAGCTCAGGGTTTCAAGTGGAAGAGCATCAGCATGAAATGTTATAAAACCTTAAAGGAAAAAGCAGGGTCAGTGAAAAAGGATATGTTTCAGGGGCAGTGGAAACTGGCCCTTCCCCTCCAGGCTGGTGCCTGCCTAGCCAGTGGAGACTCTGGGTGTCTTATCATGTCAGAGTTCATATTAGTTCCTAGTCTAGTAGCTTGCTAAATCCTAGATATCTCTGTGTGCATCAGCCAATAAATAACTGCATTATACTTTTAAACTATCTTACTGGCAGATGCTCTTTGTGGAGGGTTAGAAACATCTGAAAAATGACCCAAGAAGGGAGGAGGTTGACACACCTAGGCAAAATATTCCTCCTCCTTTCAAAGAATAGATTAGTGTACATGACAAGAAAGTTCCGTATTTAGAGCCAAACATTTGCTGCAAACTCAGGTTATTGCTTTTCCCTGTGATGTTTTCATTTCCCCCCTTATGTTGGAAGTGAAGCTATTGGAATGACTTATGTATGTAATCTGTGACTGGATAGTCCTGCTGTATATACATGCACTTACATATGGTCACTTAACAACTGAAGCATCAAAAATACCTGCAATACATCAAAATAATACTGAACACTGGCTAATATAGGCCTATAACAGGCAAGAAGGAAGATCAGAGATGAAATCAAAATTTTGGCTTTTAGTGATCTTCCTGCTTCTAGGTATTGCAATACTTTACATCAGGTATGTATCACTCTAGAAGAGTTTATGATGCAGTATTAGAGAAAACTGGCTTTTCCATTTTAGCCCTGAATTGCTAAGTGGTTTTCTTTATTTTTCTCCCTGCCTAATTAAAACATGCACAAAACAAATATGATGAAGTATTGAAGAAATATGAAGAAGTGCAAACCAGATTTCCTTACATAGATTCAAAGAGATGACTTCTGAAAGCAATCCTTAGTCCATTACAGTGACAGTGTACAAGTATAACCCACCCAAAATTTGTGTTCTGATATACAAAACATCTTCTCACCATTTGTGGGAACGTATTAGTTTTTGATGCATCTTACAACTCCATAGAAGAGTATTACTCCAAAGTCACACACAATCTCTTTGCCAAGGAACCTTTTATATTTTTTTAACCCAAATTAAAATAGTCTAAGGAGGGAAATGTTCTTAGCTTCTTGAATTGGATCATATTTAGCTATTTCAACTAGTCAGCTAGAAATACACAATCTCACTATTATGGAGGTAAATTTAGATTATACATTTTAGGAGAACTAAATTATTCTAAAATTATTCTAATTTTAGCAGTTTTACATAGGAAGCTACCCTGGTGCCCTAGGGCTAAGATTTTATCTTAAATTCTGGAAGGCAAAGTAGGTAAAATATCTTACAAAAATGTGCACTGAAGTCTTTCTTCTTTCTGAGCTAAGGCAATTTAAAATTAATTAAATTGTCCATTAAAATGTTTTGTTTTGGATTTGGCCCTATAACAGAGCTTCACCCAGTGTTCATATCAGTTATTGGTGATCTTGCACCTTCTCAGACTAATGCAAATATTCCATCAGTGCAAATGACCTAATTTCTTAGTCTCTGCCTAGAAATTAAATGTAAATCGTGGGTGTAGAGTCTAAAAATATATCTTACATTAAATGCTGGACAGAAAATTTCGGATTTATTCAGTTTCCTTGAGATAATTTGGAAGACAAGTAAGTTATCTGTACTACATCTGAGTAGAGCAAATATTTGTGGGTTGTTTAAGGTATTTTTGTAACCTAAATAATCAAATTAAATGGAAACCTATAAGAAAATAAAATTCTTGAAATGTCCACCTTAATACCTGCTACAAATGCAGTTGTATCTCAATGGAAATAGACTGTGATTTTAAGGCTGTTGTGTTTTCAAATTATTGGGGTTTTTCCAGTAACAACAGAGGAGTGTGGGACTTTCAAATAATGATTATTGAGGTGTTTGTATTTTATTACAGTGCTTTCCCCTCCAGCTTATAGGAAGCACTGTTTTAATAACTGCATAAATAGACACTTCCAGCATTAGTCAAACATTCTGTTGCCAAGCAACCTTTAGTCCACAATTTGAAGTTTCTGTTTGTTTTGGTGGTG
>VWYO01027639.1:56880-94235 GCA_013400275.1 Rhadina sibilatrix
TTTTTTTTATTTTTATTTTTATTTGACATACATCAGTCACTTAATTTTATATAAAGTCTGGTGTAAATTTTGATTTTATATATTTTTATGGAAGTGGTTATCAATAGCATTAATTGGAATAGATTTCATTGAAGATGCTGAAATGACAATATACTCGCTGAGAGCAGAAACAGGAATGCTTCACTTTGTGCAATAACAAAGCTCCTTTCAGCTTTTCCACTTTTACAAATCTTAACTTACAGATATTTCATCAGGTAAGATTTCCTAAAAATATCTTGATATTTGAGATGTGACAGAAATTTAGGCATTATGCACACTGGCTTCAAATGTGCTTGCAAAAGAAATGCTTGGACTATTTAGCAACATTTCATAGAAATAAAACCAGTAGCAAATACGTGTTTTATACTACTGAATGATAAAATCTTATAAAAAAGAAGACAAAACCCTCCCTCGTATCAAAATAGAAGTGTGAAAATAGTGGCATGAAATTCTGCAGATCCTATATAACATTTGGAAAAGTTGCACTGTACCTGCTTTAAACGCTCCTGTGTCAGACCCTTTTGACTACAGAACAAACACATTAGTTTTGAATAACAACATTGTTTGATAAAAGAAGCACACTCCTGGAATCCCAAGAGGAGCAAGTGAGCGGTGAATCCTGTCTTGAATATCTAACAGGCAAGAAAAATGATTGGATGATCTCAGCAGTGAGTCCAAGTAACTGATCTCATAGTTGACCTCTGATCTCACAGCAGACCTTGCTCTGAACAGGAGGTTGAACTACGTGCCTCCCGAGGTGCCTGCCAACCAGAACAATCCTCTGATGTTCCACGTACAGAACTGGGGGCTCAGCTTCCTCCACACGCCCATCACTTACCAACTTCAGGTTTCCTGCAGGGTTAGTCAATAGCATGAAACGCACTGCAGTATTGCGCTCAGGTTTCATTTGCACTGTCTGGACTAATTTACTACCATCAGCAGCCTAACACCTCAATTCATCATCTTCCTTAGATAATTTATGAATATGCTGAACAGCATAAGTCCCTGCACAATTCAAGTGGGATTCCACTGATGATTCGTTACCAAAATCCCCTGTTTATTTCGCATAGTGCATTGTAAGTAAAAATAAGCTAAGAATCTACAAAAAAACTGTCAAAAGACAATGAACTGAGAGCAGCAAATACATTTTCCTCTGAAAAGTCATCAGTTCTTCATCTCAGTTTCTAAGAAAGTGAATTTGATTTTAAGAAAGGTGGCTTTTTTTTTCTGAGTTGAAGTATTAAATCAGAAATTTATCTCAAATAGAAAAATAATTTTGAAATCAATTCTTTGCTCATTTGTCCAACTATGCAATTTTTACTTACATGGTTTAACAAAATTTTAAAGCTTGAGGCACAGTGTAAGAATATTCAAATCCATGAAACTTTCAATTTTAAGAGCATAGTTAATAGTTTCATTGAACTAAAGTTGTTTTGGAATTAAAATATTGGGGGAATTTTTAGCAGTCCTGCAGTAGCTGGCAGGGAAACTGGATAACTACACAATTAAAGTTAAACAAAGCCTTCCTGTTGAAATAATGAGACTATTCTGTCCAGCCAGAAACAGAAATTCAAATAATACATACTGTCCAATTTTGTTCCCCCTCCTTTTTGCATGGAGGGTTAATTGGGTTCATGACATTATCTAAAGGGTGGAGATGAATTTACTCAGTTTATGTTTTGTAAGCACAGGAAATCTTTCTGAATATATTAATGGGGATAAGTATGTTATATACAAAGAAAAGACTAGTAAAAGCAACAATGGACTAAAATCAGGCTGCTTGTAATGAAGACGGTGTTACTTTTGGATTAGACCAGGTAAAGGTTGAGGAAACTGGCTTACCTGCCTAGCAACAGAGACTACAGCCTGAATAACATGAAAGACACTGTAAAAGCTGCTTTGCTTACGTTTGGCTTTGAAAATAAAGAGAAATGCTGTGTTTTGGAAAACAGCATGAGCTACCAAAAAACATGCCGGAAGACCTATTTTTCCATCTCCATACTCCCGACTTGTGTGCTTTCACTATCTGCACTAATGAACTTTTATATTGATTATTGTAAAATGCAGAATTATAAGGGTAAGTATAAAGGAATATGCTAGAAAAAAGAAGAGAAAATGCTGACATTAGGATTTTCTGGAATCTGGGTCTACTAATACAGTTTTCTAGGTGTACTTTGTCCAGCAAAAAACCCTCTAAGTACCCATTTACATGCTTAACATTTTATTCAAGGACCTGAGATAATTTAATATTTGAATATAAGTTTGCATATTTTCAGTGCATGTGTATTCTGCACTATTAAGTACATATTAGTGGATAATCTGTGTTGAAAGTAAACACATCGAGATGAACATAAATCTGTGACTAATCCGGCAGCTCTTTATTTGGTAGTGGTTTATTTTTTCAAATTAAGATCAAGAGAGAAGTTCAGTAAACCCTAGATTAGTTTTATAAGCTGAACTAGAGCAAAACAGAAAATGTAAATACAGATAGTTCTTCGGTGGGTTTATTCTTTTTTCAATACCTGGGGTCATCACGTAGAAAAAGAATTCTGGCAACATATGCATTCAAGTCTTTTGACTGTATTCTGACAGTGCCAGGGAGCAGTGAGGGTTGGCTGCTCCTTAGGAAAAGGTTAGCTGGGAGTCAAGGTTGGCCCAGACCCTGATAGAGTGAATGCTGCCCTTGGGACATCCAAGGAGCCTAGCCCAGAGCAAAGGACAGTGGGGCCAAAGGGCAGGACTGAAGGCCTCTGGCAGGAACATCCAGGCTACAAGCACCCACAATGTAGGACTGGGGTCCGCTGAGGAGGCAGGACATCCCACAGACATTGCTGAAATGGGGTGCTTGGCACATTGGCAGGGGTGAGGGACAAGGCTCCAGGCGAAGCTGAGTAGGACTATTACATCATATCTATGTACACAGGGCCATTTCAAATTGTGACATGAATTTTTAACAAATCAAACCCAAATATCAGCTATTATATATGGCAGCCTATTACTACAGAAGAATTTCTATTTATTTCCTACATTTCAAAGGCAGGACAAACTTTACCGAGTGACAGAAATTACACAAACTGAAAATTGTCAAGCTCAAATCGAAAACCATGTCCCTAAATACTTTGTAAAATATTCATGGCAAATTCTTATTGAGGAACATCTAACAAACCAACTAAGTAAAACTGAACAGCTTTCAGTGGTGGATTTTGGGCTATTATTAACTGTGAACAATGTATAACACAAATGGGTGTTGCACTGTTCTGCCTTAACTAGTGCATACGTTCAGAAACTAAATCATAAAAAAACTGAGTATATTTTAATATTTTTATTGCTACACAGCAATGTTTAGTTAAAAGAATACTAAATATTAATGATCATGTTTTTAGACGTCACGATATAAAATAGAATTTTTAAAATAAATACTTGAGTTACCATTCACATTTTTCAGCAATCTTCCTTTTTCAAAAAAGTTTGAAGCTTTGTGAGAATTGACTGTAAGATTTTGGAATAAATAGCTAGGTATATGTGTTTTTTTAAACTTTCTAAACTAATTTTTAATAATTTGTAGAACCTTGCATGTTATGAGATTTTTTTTCTTATCTTCTATGTAAACAAATACAGTCATTTTTTCATCACTTCAATATGGAGTTTTATCCTCCAATTTGAAATGCTGATTAACAGTGAAGAAGGAAGGTAAAGCATGAGAATAGATAAAACTTTTCTGTGAACTGGTATTGCATCTCTGAAGGTAGCCAACTGTGGCTGACTACAGAAAAAGTAGATGAAATAAGCTCCAAATGAACCCACAAAATCCAAGCAGTCAGTGTGAAGTCCATGAGATTTATAGAAAATAACACTTCTGATAATCTCTGTTGTGGTTGCCCAGACATTTTCAAATTCTACTATACTGGTATAAAATGGGATTGTATCTCCTGGTTTGTTCTGTATGAATTTACTGATAATTCCTAATATTTTTTCTAAATTTCTTGTTTACTGTTAAGTGCTTAGGTACCATTTTGAAAGAACTGTTCATGGTAATTCATAATATGTTTTCACAGTCACAAAGTCTACTTTAGAGTCAATTCTGCAGTACTTTCCTTTGTACAGTTCTCTGTTTCCTAATATTGTTCATCTTGCCTTTCATCAGTGATTCTAAGCTTTTGATGTATATACAAATTTCTAGGTTCCCATTTTGATATGACACTGGATATTTTGAAAGATCATTATTTTAGGAGTTTTCTAGAGAGAGTTTCATAGGGGAATCATAATTACTGAATTTCTGTTGAATTGAGAAATTCCAAATTTTAAGTTCAGATGATGAAAATGTCATCTATGTGCCTTACATACAGAGTAATTTTGGTACTCAAGTATATTGAGCTATTAAGGGAACTTATGGTAATATTGTCACATTATAAATCTTTCTTCGTGTTTCCAGCTGTGGCTCTTTGTTTAGAGAAACTATGACTTGCTGATGGCACATTTAAGAATTAATTTTAAATTACTCTAGATTTGAGTATTTTTGTATTGAAATTCTGACAGTTCATTTTATCTTTGTAAACATTTCAAATCTGTAGATATAGCCATTATGTGAGATATTAATATGGAAATTATATTGCTCTTTATGACAGAGGATGTTGACAGATGTTGTAGAGTTTGTGCAGGACATCTACCATGTCTTGGAAAAGATCACCTTGTCAAGAGATACAAGATTTTTGTGAACATGATAGATATTGCAAAAATGCCATGGGAGAAGATGACAGGAGTTTTCTTGCTTGTGGATTAGTTTTCAACTGACGATATCTTCATGACAGAGAAATGCTGTTAAGCTATAGGGAAATAATTTAGAGAACATTTTAATGAGTAGTGTTACTATAATAGTCTTGTGATATTATTATTACATAATTTGCTTTCTTGAATCACATGATCTCACTCAGAAAGTTGCCAAGATACCTGCTATATAGAAGTCAACATGTGCAAACAGGCATACTAATTAATCTATCTTAATTTCTACACTTCATGCCTTAGTAATGAAATGTGGTCTTTGACTGCCTGTCATATCCTGTGTTCTGTGACAGAAGTGGCTGCAAGAGTTGCCACTTGTGAAATACTTTAAGATTTTAAAAGAAGTAAAATATTACACACCTATACGTCATATATATACATGACAGACTTTTGGCTTTCTGGTACTGGAGAAGAGCTTAATTAAGTTTGCAGAGTGAAGAGCATCTGCTGTAGGTCATAGGAAAAGACACGCAGCAATATTTTTATATTGATTACATGGAAGAGGATAAGGGCTATTTCTCTTAATGTCAGCAGTAGGTGGAAATAAGACATGAGTTTTTCACAAAAATCTTGTCAAAACCACTCTCAGTAGTTCATATGAAGCCTTAAGTACATCCAATTTCTTCCACAATGATAGTAGGTAGTTACAAAAAACATCTCCTTGTTATTTATGCATTTTGGCAGGTAAATTATTTATTTGTGTGCAAAAACTATGGGGAAGGTAAGAGCTGGTAAAGTGTGAGCAGATTTTGTCTTTATATATCCACATTAAAAAAAGCTGAATCTCAGCGAATCTGAGTTTTTCCAGAAATGCTGAAGAGCAGTAGTAATACAGGTAGAAAAATTTACAGTGCACGCAAACTACAAATGGATGGAAATACAGCAACGGACCAGTTCCAGCTGACAGACTTTCTTCTCTTCTCCCCCTTTTCAAAGTATCTGAAATTGTCATGCCCATCTGCTATTACCATTACCATTTTTTCCCATTGGTCTTGATCAGAATTGAAAAAAAAAAAAATAGGTACAGTACATTACAGAAAGAAAAAACCAAAATGCAATAGAAAATCATTAATTAATAATTAATTAATTGATCCCAACTGTATTCATTATATACTAGATCTTTTAACAAAATTGACTTTTCTACAGACTCTGCTTCTAGACTTTTTCAGATTTTAAGCTATATTTTAAGTTATATATTACATTATATGTACAATGTTGTTTTTTTGATTGTGCATAACATCAAAATAAAGACATCAATGATTATCAATAAATATTACCCCCCAGGGAAAATAAGGCTTTATATAAATTTATATATATATATATATAAAAATTCCTTTTTGTAAGGAAAAAGCACTTAGATATGTACAAGCTTTTGAAAAACCTAGTTCAGTTTTTGATACATCTGTAAGATTATCCTATATTCTACTTTTTCCTTTTATTCTGGGGAAAAATAAAGCATAAGTAAATTACAATAAAATAATTTATAAGCACGAGCACATATATCCCATTGCAGCTGATGAGATTACTATTGTAACAGATAATGCTTAAACAGCACATGTAGCAGTGCTGTAACAAATGACAATAAATATGCTACAGAAATGAAATGGATAGGTTTTTTATCTGAAAGAATTGGAAATCGAAATATAAAATCCCATTTTGACAGTGGTTTGGCCTTTAGCAGTATGCAAGAATTATTGTTATTGATGCTGTTTTGTGTATTACCTTTCCACACATTAATTTTACTGCAGAACTTTTAACATAAATGAGAAAAACAAATATGTATATATGGCCAAAACCTAAATCCTTATTTGAATTCTTAGTATGGATAGTTAGAGCATGGGATAGTTAGAAAATGGTTTAGGGACATTTAAAAACAGCTAAATATTGCAGTTTTAAAATTTCCCTTGTAGTATTACTCACAGAGGTTAAACTGCTTAATTCCATTGTCTGAGGTTGTTATGGAGAATATATCTCTGCATATCTTGGAAAGACATTTTGGGCTTACATAGGCATGCCTGTGTAGAAGGTGATTTTGCAAGTTATATGGTGGCATTACAGCATCACAGAAAGGCCTGTTTAGGGTCTATGCAGAGAAATTGGAATTATTTGTAAAATGGAGGTATAATGATATTTCATTATTCCTTTCTGAAGAAAAACCACTTGGAGGAAGTGTACAGTTCTTCAAATGCAAGCAAAATGTGAAAATAGAACATGGGAATGACACAAAGAAACACATGACCAAAAGATCAAAATAGGATGATAAATAGCACACTCAGTCAAGTGTGCTATCCCTCTATTTGTTTGAAAGGTTGCCTGTTGACAGCCTCTTTGTTTTCAGTTCAATTTCACAGAATCACAGAATATTTTGAGTTGGAAGGGACCCACAATGTTCATTGAGTCAAACTCTTAAGTGAGAGGCTCATAAAGGGATCAAACCAATGACCTTGATGTTTCTAGCACCATGCTCTAAACATCTGAGCTAATACAGCTTGCTATTCACAGCTACATAGTCTCTAGAAAATAAAAAGAAAGGAAAATGGAAAAAGCTCTAATCTCACTGAGAAGTGCATCCAAGAAGCAAATAAATGGCTTCAGAATATCACCCACCTCCAAAAAAATTTCCTAAAATGAAAGGAAAACACACCTCAAAACTCTAGAAGATAATGATGAAATCCCTAAGTAAAGTCTGTTTAAATACTAATTATGGGAACTGAAGTATGCTTTGTATTGTTGTTATGTGCAGCATATTTTTTCCAAAAAAAATCAAGTTAAAAATACGGATTTTGACGAATTATAGTTATTTCTAATATAGAGATTATTTTTTTTACTACCAGATGTTGCTGCTTTCATCTGAAATATATTGGTTTTAAACGATTTTATTTTAAAGGGGAAAATGACCCTGGGGGTTTACAAATTATCTCACTATTTTGCAAGTGCAGGTCAAACTGCTTGTGGAGGGACTGAGTTGGAAAACCCTTTTGTGAAAGGGTTCTGTTTTGATAATGTCTTTGTATCAATTACTCAGAAAACAGAGAAAAAATGAGGTTTAGCCCTGTGCAGTACACAAATGGAGTGTACAGTTCATAAAGGAAAAATTAATGTCTGGTTCAGACACTGAAAAAGTGACTGACCTTATATTTATGACAGTACTAGGCCCAGGAGTCAATCAAAGAGCACAGTCCTTTAGTTATGTGCTTACTTGCACGTTAAAGTTCATATTTGATCTATATGATCATTGAAGCAATCATTCCTGATCCCTTTTTGTCCTTTCTCTCAAGTATAAAGTAGAAGTATTGCAGTGAAAGGACAACTTATTTCTGCTGTATGAAGACAATTATATTAGTGCTTAATTGGGCTTGAGCTTCTGTAGTTTCCATTCAAATTTCTGCTGGAGGTCAAAAATATTAAGCTATCTCTTCCTCATTTCACATAAGCTTAAAATAGTAAGGTTGGAGAGAAATTGCAGCTAGAGAACACCACAAAGCTGAGAAATTCTGCCAAAGGGGTTATCATGAACCTGCCGAATTTACATGTGTTTTGTTTACACTGTAGAAGGGAAAAGTGAATTTAATTAGCTAGAGAAAATGAAAAAAAAAAAAAAAGAAATCCACTAAGAAGGACTGTTTAAACAAAGGTCTCAAAAAACATCTACAGCTTCAGGAAGCACAGTGTTTATTTACCTTCTCCTTTTGTTATGGTTCCTGTACTGTATGTGTCAAAAGGTTAATTTCGTTGTTAAAATAATTTCATCAGTTTCTAGACTTTGTAGTTGTCTTGGTTTTAGAAAGACAAGTATCTGCCAGGGAAAGCTGGAGTTCCCCTTGGAATGGAGAATGTAAGCCCCCTCCCTCCAAATTATTATAATTTTGCAAGTAGGGGCTTTCAGGCAAAGATATGAGAAAAGGAATAACAGTTCTTTACTAGGAATATTAAAAAATACAAATCTAGTAGTACAAAAAAACCAGCAAGCAAGCAAACAAAAATCCTAGAAAACCCTGACAGAGTCAGAGACACAACCTGACACCATGCTGGTCAGCGTGTTGGAAGCAGTCCAAATAAATCCTCCTGAAGTAACAGATGTGGTTCTGTTGGAGTAGAGATGATTTTGTAGAAAGGATCCAGTGGTGGTAAGATTCCTCTGGAATCCAGTGGAAAACAGGCCACCTGGTGTTCCTGAGTCTGTTTTTGTCTAGGTAGGAATGGTTGGCTCCCTACCCTGGGTGGAGCATCTCACAATGGGATGATGGAATGTGTCATGTCATTGGTGAGCCTTAATGGCCCATTAGCAGAAGATAACCCCCGGAGGGAGGACGGGTTGTGGGAGAGATAAGGAACATCTCCTCACCTTGTTTTAACAGCTGGCCCATTATTAGAAGGCACCTGCCCTCTCCCCCCTGAAATTATGAGAAATGGGTTACACAAGAGATAAAGAAAACATCTGAACCGGTTTCAACAGATGGAAAAATAGAATAAACACTTTTTGGTTACATAACCCATGACAGTAGCTAACATGACAATACTTTATAACAAACCAGCTGCTCTTAATAGAAGTCTCAGCTTTTGGTGAATTATTGTGGAATTTATTTTCCCCTAATCTGCTATGATGACAAGTGCAATATAAATAAAATGTTAAGAAAAATGTTCCATGAAGCCAAGAGTAAAAGTCAGGAGACATAGGTTAACATTTTTCAAAACTGGAACCTAAAGTTCAGCCCAGAACCCTCTAATTACACACGCGAAAAGTAACCCGGGTGCTCAGTTGTTCTGAGGCTTTGAGAAATTTTAGTTAACTCAAGAAAAACCACTGTGCATATAATTAGCTGGCAAAAGTCAAGTTGCTTATGTAGGCAAGGCACATGAGTATGGATGCAAAAGCTCACCTTTAAGACCTAATCAAGAAAAAAAAAAGTAGGAAAATTATTTGATTTTAATTCAGCTGTATTGGATGATTTTATTTTTTTTTCTTTGTTTGCTTTTTTGTTTGTTTCTTTGTTTGAGCATTTTGAGTCTAGGTCACTGGGGATAAGTTTTGGTGTGCGAATTTTATCTTTCTTGGTCTAGACTCCATGGCTGTAGAGAGCAGCAATTAAAAAGAACTATTGAAAAAAAACCTGAAGTCCAAAATCCACGAAAACAAAAGCAAACTAAAAATACCCTGGAGAAATATAAACCATATGATTTTCAACATATATCCTAATTCTAGGAGGGGAAATTACTCTGAATTTCTTAATAGTTGTCCTTATTCATACTGTTAGGCAAGTTATCTCACCTTTCCATACCTAAATCCTCTGCTGTATGTTGTAGCTGGAATAATAGTATTTACTCATCTATCAGGGTATTAGGAGATTTAATTTAGTAATGCCCATGAAATACGTGATTAATAATAGAGGGAAATAATAGAGAAGCATGGATTATTACTATTATTAATTAAGTGAAAGAATTTCCCAAGACTGGAACTACTATGGTCAGGTGATTTATTTTCTATGAGTATATTGTAGTATCAGTTCTAAAAGGATTTTTGAGCACCCTTGGAAGAAAAACACAAGTATATTGTTAGCAAAGTTAGATTTATAACCTTATTAAAATTTTCAGGTTTTTAAAAGACTCATTATTTCTTCAGTTGAATTGAAGAGTAATTATTATGCAAATCCTTTTGCATTTCTTTATGGGTAACCTTTGGACTGGCATTTTAACTAAATATTATGTAAGATTTTTGATAAGACGCAATTGAATAGAAACAGAAGCAATGACAGCAGTTATTGCATATGTAAAATGTTCTCTGGAGTGAGAATGTTTTTAAATATGACAGGTTGAATACTTTCACAATAAAAACATTCAGTGATGCCTTCTCTTGTTCTCAAATACACCATTAGATTAAAAGCACTCAGTTTCCAAGCTGATCATATTTTTTAATTAGAAGTGAATATGCTATTCTATGACAAATTGCAGTACTTTCTAAATAATACAAAACTAAACCACTTACGAGGACATTTTATCCACATCAACATCGTCACTATTCAATAAAACTTAATATTTGGTGTGATCACATATTATGTGATGTATCCTTTTCCATAGTGAAAAATTGCAAAGCAAGGAAAAATTACTTCTTATTCTACTCCAGTGAACCATTACTTTTTTTGCTGCTAGGTTCAGTACAGTAAACTTTTACATCTCTTCAGTATTTTAGAGCAGCTCACTACATGGAGTTGCATTCAGGAGTTACACGATATAGAGAAGGGTTGGTGAAAAATTGTGCAGAGCTTCATCTTCTGACTTTTGCCTGAATCTGCTGAACTTAGCCCCTAAACAGAGAAAAAGAAGGAAGCTAAGATGAGGTGAGAGATAGTTTAAGGATCCACAAGGAAATTCAGTGCTCTTTTCCTTGAAGATCCACAGAACCTCAAGCCTACCTGCCTGTAAGAGGTACTTGGCAAGAAGTTTACTAGTATTCACATTACTAGGAAATTCAGTGCAGGTGGAACAGCTGCAGTGTGAGCTGCAGGCTGAGCTCCATGGGGCCAGGAACTCAAGCCTGAGCCAAGGGGCTGTGAACTGGCCCTTCGCATGAAGAAGGGGAACAGGGACCTGTAGCCTAGCCAGGTGACTGGACACTGGGAGACATGGCAGGAGCCCAGGATCCCAGATGTCTGCCCCTTAGACTGTGAGGGTTAAAAGCCCCAGGAGTTCCTTTGTTCTGTCCCTCCTCAGAGGCAACAGCTCAAGCTGTTATTTTACTCTCTAGTTGTTGCACTATGTTTAAATTATTTTAAAAATTTGGATGTCTGCTATGGAAGACTGGGGCTTGAGCTGGTAAGGGAATCTGGTGTGACTGACTGAGTGTGGGGTGTGAAACTGGGAAGGGTCCTTGGTCCCAGCTCAGGTGGTGCGAGAGTGACTGACAGTGTGGGTTCTGGATGGTCAGACAGGGAAATTTCCTTAATATCATGGAGTTGGTGCTAAACACAGTAAGGCAAGTCCCTATGTTCTTGAAAATATTTTATTTTCACGGCACTCCAAATGACACTAAAGTTTAACTTTCCCTCTGTTTTCAAAGAAATACTATTTTTCATCCCTCATAGTCCCTTTTTTCAAGCTTGATTTCCTGATGGTGAAACTTCAGAGCTTAATTTTACAGTAAAGAAGTTAAAAACTACAGACTTTTATGACTGCATGATTCCAGGACTTGAACATTTATGAAACATGTCAAATATTATAAAACTTAAAAAAACAATTCCCCACACTGACAACATTGTCTCTTTGTTTTGGTTCTCAGCATGCTTTTCCACATTATAATAATTAATCCATTTTTGTCACCACAATTGATGTGCTTGTTTGTTTTTAAAATAAAATAAAAATATTACACTTTACATCTTATTTTTTCTACTTAGAAATAAAATGTTGTCTGTTTTCTTTGTTGCCTATTGACAATTTGAACTGTTCTTTCTGAGTTTAAAGAAGTCTATGAAAACTTAAATCCTTGAGGACATTATGTCAGACTACATGAATTATGTCATCCAGGATGTGAAGTCTGTTCTTGTTGGCATGTCAACAGGAAAATTAAAGAATGAAAGACAATTAAGGAGAGTGGAATTGTGTTAGACTAGTTGACTTTCTAAAATAAGGCCTTTTTGATACTTTCTGGAAAACTATTCAAGAAACACTTTGCTGTATATATTGGGATATTTGCAAGTCTGCCAGCCTATTCTCTTGACCTTTTCATTCCCTGAGTATAAAGACTTCTGTTATGGTTTAGGAATGGTATTCTCCACTTTTCGTGCTCCCACTGAAACCATGCACTGCTCTCTCACTCCCACTCTCCCCCTTCCTTTGCAGAGGGCTGGACAGGAGAACTGGAGGCAGGAAAGGTAAGGATCATGGGTGGAGATAAGAGCAGTTTAATGCAAACACCCGTGAGATAAGAAAAGAAAGAGTAACAGCAACAGTAGTAATCACAGGCAGTACATGAAAGAGGCGAATTATTCAGATAGAAACAAAAATCTCTGACTGCTCCATCCATGATGCTGTGCCAAACAGCGAGGGACCCAGAAGGGACCCCTTTTCCCCACCCCGGCAATGCTGTGAGGTGGTATAGAGCAATCTCCAGGTAATAGCCATGGCACCTCCTGGCTACTGCAAGAATTATCCCTGTCCTAGCTGGAACAAGACAGAATCCTACATATGGTATTACATTTGGAATCATTATGAGGAAAAGTTTCTACATATTTGTTACATGGCTAAATATGATTAAATTATAGAATCCAGTGAAATCACTGCTTTGAAGAAAGAAAATGGCTTTTCAAGACACAAATTTCCTGAGAACAAGCATACTTAATCCCAGAAAACCCACGTATTGCTAGCTCCTAGGTAGATGAACAGATAGGTTTCATGTTTCTTACTACGTCAGAAGTTTTCCCACTTCCCCATCAAAATCTCTGAAACAGTAGATTGTTTGAAAAAGGCTAGAGTTCCTTGGGATAAATTCCTTTAAGCAACTCTCTTTAAGCAATTCTCTAAGAAGGAGAACTAAATAAGATTACAGAAAGAAAGAGTTTAAGAATTTCATAGCAAATACAGTGTGTGTTATGGAACTGCAATGTGATATTTTTGGTTTAAATTGTTTTACTACATAAGAACAGTCTCATTATGTCCCTAAACAATTAAATTTAAGAAGAAACAGAATGGTGGCATGTGGAATAAAACCAGTCATTCCAAACCTCTTGCTCATCATTGTACACATTATCTGGAAGGCAAATTTGGTATGTTAGAAGGATGCTACAATTGTCAGAACACCTTTATAAAATTAAGAATGTTTTCCTTTTCATTATTAAATACTCCTGCTCTCTCTTAAATGTTTCCTTTTTCTTCCCTCAGGTTACTTTATTTCACTTGATTTTAAATTTGAATTTCTTAGTACTTGATGGATCATGCAGAATAATCTACTCTAAACCAAACCTCTATTAATGATCCATTATGTCATGTGTACTGTCCATTAAAATTATCATTTACCCCCACGCTTACAAGCAACATATCCATCACAATAATTTTGCGCTGGGCAATGTGTCACAAAAATGCCAAAATAAAGGATCTTTGGAAAGACACTATGAAAAGAAGATTGTAAAACAAAACTGCAGCAACTTTGTGCATACTGGGTAATTTTTCTTTTAATTCCCGAGTATTTGGAAATGTTAAATTAAACTCACCACACCATCTGCAAAGATATACATAGTCTGTGTCAAGCACTTTTGGTTTTCCTCTCATCTGTTGGTGTATATGTTTGCCTCTATCCTGCAAAGGCAGAGAGGTATCAGCATAGTGCTTAAGCTCATCACTCATCTTGGTTTTATTATTTTCTCCCTTATGACACTCTTCATTGGAATTTTATGGAGGCTTGTAACATGTTGTAATAGGATGAGGAATTCTAATATGCTGAGGAACTAACATACTTGTGAGACAAACGTTTCAGTTTACACTTCGCAGAATTACTGGCTTTTGACTTTCTGTACCCATAGCTGAGCATTACTCATACAAACTATTTTTTTGAGCTCTTAATGAAAATTAATATTTTTTTAAATTTCAGAACTATTTATGTTGTTTGTATTTTCATAAATTAAACCAAATGGGACTATTTCTCCCAACAACATCAAAAAGTAAATTATGTTTTAGGTCTGTAAAGACTTTTTTTAAATTTAGAGTCTTTATTTTATTTTTTAAGTAATGTAACTCATTAAAACTGTTGTCTTCCAGTTTAAATTCCTGTTTATATTAAATATATATTCCAGGATAGAGGAAAAAAATTCAAAACCCAGGGCTTTATGATTCCTTCTTTTTTCCTTTTAAAGAAAAGAGTCTGATGCAAAAATGACTCAAGAAGCACAGACATAGTGTATTTAGGTTAATCTGATCAAAGTATAGAGACTGCCAGCAACTGCCAAACCATGAGTAGTAGCAATATTTTTCCTTTTTTTTCCATCAGTTGGAAAAAGCAGAAGCGACCTCCTTAGGAACCCTGTTCTCTGAAATGAGTAATCTTGCTTGAGTAAATTAAAGTTAGCTGAACATAAGAAAAATATCTGTTTTCAAAAGTGGGCTAGATAAAGGCTGAAGCATATTTTCAGTTCTTTATTTTCCTTGACTTCATCTTAATGAGGAAAAAGAGCCAAACAATTTAAGTTTTTCTAGGGAAAATATCTACTTTATATAACTCTAAATGTTAAAACCATTAATTGAATGAACCTCTCAAGCTCAGTGATTTTTGTTGTATAGAGCTGTCAGAGTGATATTTAAAATGAGTGAATATGGTCAGTGTATTAAAAAAAAATCAGGCATTTTAAGTAGCAGTGTGGCAAGAATAAAGGCCAATCTTTTAGATATAATTGCACTTGAAAGAATGCCAATTAAGTTAAGAATTGCAACTACAGTTCCTATTGTGTATTTCTAAATCTGAAAATATAAGTAGATGGTGGTGGTGGGGAAACTGAATTCTTTGAAAATGACCCCAGGGAATGAAATGTGCAGATATTGTACATTAGAGGAAAAGAATTGTGATTCTAACTTTCTTTTCATATTTCTTGAGATGAATGTGTATGGGTGGAAAAAAAGGGTGCTTTCATATGACCTTTGTCTTTCCTGGATTACGTGAAGAGTTGAGGGATGTTGCAACTTTGCATCAAGTGGCGCCATAACATCCTGACCTCTGGATGTGCCTTCCTACATGGAGGGACTGAATGAGATGTTACAGTGCTCGTGCAGTGTAGCTGCCTTAGCTCAGGCAATCTCCAATTATTTTCTTCTCAGCATCCTCTTGGAGCCCATGTGTCCTCTTATACAGAAATATGCAAGCAAGCAACCAAAGATAAATAGTGGTGATTACGATAAAAGAAATGTTGTTTATAAAGAAGAGACTGGTGTGTCAGTTACTGATGCATAGGCTTAAACAGCTATGCGGCCCTGTCAGAAGCTGGTATAGTATAGAGGATAAACCTCTCTCTTATCCACAAACGTGTTCCTTGTCCTAGTAAATACATCTAAAACACTGACAGCATCTAATAGCCTGCCAGAGATTTCAAAATTAGCATTTCAGAATAATTAGTCTTGCTGATAATCCACAATTTTTTCCACAGAAACGCTGAGAATTTAATTGATAGCTTGTGGTTTCCATGCTCTGTATTCCATAACATAATTCATCTCTTGATCCCTTGGAACACATATCTCCTAGTCGGCATTCTTATTAGGAATGACTAAATATCACCACTGCTTAATACTCATTTATGCTACTACCAGGTGACCTGCTTAACGCAGTTGTAAATAAGAAAGACTCATAGCAGTAAAACTGTAGGGCAAATCCTCAAGGACAGCATTACTTTTGAAAAAACTGGCAAAATACTTAAAAACCTTGAAAAACTGTGTTTGTAAATCCATAAAAATGAAGTTTTCAGCTTCAGTGTTATTCTAAAAATATATTTTCCCTTTTTACAGCATGAATTCTTTTCCCTTTGTGTTCCTTTGTACTCTTTAAGGTGACATTTAGCTAATGTAGCAAGAAGTCACAGCTGTTGGGAAGGGCTGCGAGACCGCAGCCCACAACATTTTAAACATATGAAAAGTGAAGACTGAGAATAAGGAGTGTTCTGCTGGGTCACCAGGTATTGTTCTTGGAATGTTCCAGAGAATCACTTCCTTGGTGACTAGAGGTTTTTTCCCCCTTATTTCTAGCATATTCTTTTCTTAATTAGTGCTTACACATTTATTTTTGTGCCAGCAATATGTTTTGTCTTCTATAGCTCTTTTTCCTCCTAAGTGGTTACCCAATGATGTATTTAAAAAAGCAGTCATAGCTCCTCTCAGTCTGACTTTTGCTGAAAAAATTTGAAAAAAGTAAATGAAAAACAGTCTTCAGGCCTCATAAGGTTTTTCATTCTTTTGATGAAGAATGTTAACTATCCTTTCTCCCATATCTTCCCATTTTTCTTAAATATATGCAAATTATTTGTACTTTTTAAAAGCAGTTAGAAAATACATATACAGATAAAGGGTTGTCTGTTTTTGTAAACTTTTCCAAATTGATTTAACTATGCAATTAGTCACTGGGATAAATACAAGGAATATTTTCAGGTGCAGCTATGAGTATACGTACATATACTTCACACAAAAAACAATTGCCACAGAACTGGAATTTAAGAAATTTCTAAATTGCAAATATGCAACAAAAATTGAACACATTTAGTAGGTAAAATATGCAATTGCTTCTGCAGTTCTGATTGTTATTATTTAACATGATCCACATTTCACCCTACCCTAATTGTTTGGTTCTAAAGCTATAAGAAAATTAAAAAAAAAAAAGAATCTGTATAATAGCATATTTTGCTATTCTATAATATAAATTCTACATGATACGTGAAATATATGTTCTTGCAAGATTTTCTAAATAGTTTAGGGCCAAAAATTTACTGGTACCATTTTCCTCTCCTCCATATTGTGATAAAGTATACAGAAGGTTGCATATATTGCTATGAGTATTTTTAATAACTTCTGTCTCGTTGCAATAATTTAATGTTAGATTTTTAGCCCATTGTGAATTATAATTTCTTTTTGAAATTAGAGTTTAGAACTAAAGACAATAAGAGACTCTTAGTATAGAGCTGTCAAAGGGTGAGAGCAGTAAGACATAATATTTATCTCTGATTTTGAGAGATGCTTCAGTCTCTTATATTAGTGCACTTTTGCTGAAGTCTCTCCAGTAACTCTATTTCTCTGTTGTACTTGGGAATTCAGGACTGGACACAGGATTCCAGATATGATACAGTACTTCAGGTGTGAAGATAAAAATATTATATATGACTTTTTTATTAAAGGATTTGTATGCAATAACATCCTAATTTTTATAACTTTTATATTGTGTCACATATAGTTTATTTGAGCACCCGTAAGGCAGTACTTTTACATGCAGAAGTAAAACAGTAGCAATCAGCTTATTCACCAGTTTGAAGTAGTCTATCAACGCATACATATGAAGCTAGAAAGATAAATGTGAGGAACTTAGGAAAGACATTAATAGTTTCTGCATAGAATCATACCTCCTATTCTGGTGCACAAAGTTTTGGGTGTGTTTTTTTTTTTTGGTTTTTTTTTTTTTTTTTTTTTTTTTTTTTTTTTTTTTTTTTTTTTTTTTTTTTTTTTTTTNTGTAAAACCAGGGTCAAAGTTTCAAGCTAATATGAGGAGAAGCTTCATCAACTATTTGTCTTCTGCAGGTGGGTGAGATGGCTTAGACTAAGGGTGAAGTCAAACCATAATAAAGAGAGAAGCATGGCATAGCTTAAGGACAGAAGAAAATGATGATATAAATTATGTATATGCCAAGCACAGAAAAGAATGTAAATCTGGATCACTGATTTAATAGTGGAAATTACAGTATAAGTAAAAGTTGTGTTTGAATAGCTACCAATGATGTTTCCAATTGGAGTAACTCATTTTTCAAACTCATTATAAATTTCTTTGGACACATATGTTAAAAGGTTTGCCTTGTCAAAAAGAAATACAATTAGCCACTTATCATTTTAATAGGAATGTAAGACAAGAAAATCTGAGTTTCAGTGAAATCAGTTTTGTTAATTTAAAACATTCCCTAATGAAAATGGTATTTAAAGAACTTGAATAGTTTAACAGGAAACTTGTCTTGCTTCCTGATGTCCAGCTTTGAAAACTCCTATTTGTTTCCTTCGAGAAAATAATTAATTTTGTTTGCAGTGTTATTAATTTGTTTTTGCAGTAGAGAAAAATGTAAGGATAGCAGTTTTAATTCATAACAGATGTAAATTCTGCTTGCTTTAGGAGTCTCTGTGAAAGCTATGAATCAGGAACCTCTGCAACATGTATCTCCAGAGTCAACAGATCCTGAGCCAACCCTTTAGCTGATGTTCATGTTACAGCCATATTTTTTCCCACCTTTACTATGCAAGAGCTCCTGGTATGGTCAAGAGACACTTCACCCCTCAGCTGGTTGGATCAAGGATTGTCAGGAGCTCCTGAAATCACAGAGCAGGCACAGAAACAGATGCTCCACCACACCTTGTTAAATTGCATTTAAATAACAATAATGTATTAGTTAAGAATCTACTTTGAGGGAAATTTATTTATGTACCTTGACTGAAAATTTCTCTCAAAATAACTGAGATTTTTATTTATAAGTAAGGCAAGTTCCTATTTCAGCAAGTAGTCTTTGAGTGACAAAAAAGAAAAGAAGCTTGGTTATCTGACTGACAATATTATCTATGTCAAAGAGACATACACCTGGGGGAGAGAAATCCTGTCAGTTGAATAAATTTCTTCCACAATTCTTTGATCTGGAACCTTCTTCAAACCCTCCATTAGGACCATCAGAAGCATATGTGCAAGATCTTCTCATTTTTTCAGGGTTCTCAGTGCAGTAATGGTCCCTCCTGGCATGGGATAGGGCCTACTCCTTCAGCCCAGCCAGCTGCCCCAGTTTCTGCTGCAGGTCTCTGTCAGGGCTGTCTGGCCCTAGTCCTGTCCTTGGGCAGGTTGATTTCCTGCAGTGATCTCACACATGACTTACTGCCATCCTTCCCAATGCTCACCAATCTCTCTGCTGCCAACTGGGCACCTTAACTACCCATGTCCAGCTGTGGGACCATGTCAGGGATGGAGGCGATAGCCCAGCTGCCTCATGCCTGCCCACCATGGACAGCAGAAACCCTTCTGCTGCTCCTGATGTCCTGTCCAGCTACTCTGGACAATTCCAAGTCTTGGGTATCTCTGAGGCAAAAAGCTTTTCTTCAGTGCTGTTACTTAGCTTTGCAGAATTGAATTCTTAAATAGTTCCTACTAAGAGCATGTGTATACTTGCAGAGCCATTAGGAAAGGGAACCATCTAGTTCTCAACCAGCATGACTGAGAAACTAATCCCATGCTCTTGCATGCAAAAACATTTGGGAAACTTAGAGTTTCCTGTTTCTTATGGGTTTGGCTATGCAGTAGTACTAATGCCAGGAGTCCACAGAAAGTACAATGCAGAAAGCAGCCTACAAAGTATTGCCCATAATATCATTATCCATAATGAATCAGATTTTAATCAGGCTTCTTGAGCAGCGTCAAAGTGCCCAGTGGATTGGTGCTGTGATGGTACTTGGGCGAGATTGGAGGGTTGTGATTTCCTGCAATTTGGATAAACAAGGGGCTCCTGTGCTTCAGCCTGACCTGCTTTTCTCAGCCTCCTCAGCCCCCACGCACCCTCACAGTACCACCAGTGGTGTTGGGCAGTTATTGTCAGCCCATCCTGCTGGGATTAAATCATTTAGCAAAAATAAAATTCCAAATGAATAAATAAAATCCAGATGCATTGGGCAGCAAAGAGAGAAATGAGGGCATCTTGTGGGGAAGAAGTGGTTAGATTTGGAAATAAACGAACTCCCTTGGGACTTTCCCTTCTGAGGGAAAGTGTTCTGGAAGCTGCCACGCTTATGTCGGGCCAACATTCACCGGTTGCCCCTTGTGTTGGGCTTCCCCTCCTGTTCTTGGGGAGAAAGGTCTGATTCTGGGATCTTGGTGCTAGAATAGGACTCACACAACAAACTGACATGTTTGCTGAAGCAAGTATTGGGGCATTTATCACATGTGAAAAATGGAAATTCTTACTTTTGTCATATTTGGGGAGAGGTGCCTGTTATAAACTTAAAATTCAGTTTAAAAGTTATATCCTAATGTATAGAAACTTCATGAATTATGTGACCTACACATATGGTCCTAAAGCTTATATTTTCCGTGAATTTAAAGTTCAGGTCTTGATGCAACTGGAGATTCCTCCTAGACTATTTAATATTTCTAGTATTTCTACCATTTTGTATTTCTAGTAACCTTGGTAACAGGATGCTCAGGAAACCTGGGAAATATTTTCCATGTGTCTGACAAATATTTCCATGTGTCTTTAGATATGTAATTACTTTTCCTGTGCATAATTCTTGCATTTATAAATTGAAAAGACTTTTGTATATTTGTGTCTAAAAGACATTTCTATTTTTTAGATATAATACCATCTGGAAGGAATCAAATACACAAAATAAAAAGAAGTTAACAACTATGAACCAGAAAAATGTGCAAGAAGCTGGAATTAAAATAAATTCTGTGAAGTGATCATTTTGAATGTGAATCAAAAATTTAGATAAAAAAGTATTCACAGATAAAAGCTCAGGGGACAGAAATTTTGTTGTGTATACCTGTATATTGTAAACTCCGATAGTTTTGTCTATTTGCAGCTCTCTTCCTCCAGCCAATGTATAAAGTGCAGACGTATTCCTTGCACAGAAATCAATGAAATGGTGAAAAACTTGAGAAATTCTGCCCTCATATAAAAATAATTTTCGAAAGCCTAACCTCCACAAATAGAAAATTTTAGCCAGACTTGGGAAAAGTCCTGCACATTCTGATTATCTGTAATGATCTGTGAATTCAGACTTTAAAATAAGGAATCAGGTCATAACAGCAAATTGAACTGGGACTTATATTAAATATAGGATTCCTATTGATTTCTATTGCCTTCCATTCTAAGCCAATTATATATACATTTTCATTAAGAAAGAGACATAAAATGTGCCTTAAATAAATGTCTTAATCTTCTGCCTTGCTTCTTAATTTTGCTCAAGATGATCCAAATCATTAATCAAAATTAATGCTGTATAGTGGAATTTATACTTAAACATTTTTTACCATTAAGAAGGACAAGTAGTATCTCTATTCCCTCCTTTCCTCTTTTAAATTCCCTGCTATTTGATCCTCATTAATGGGATGAGCATTAAAGGGGTAAAACCCAAATCAATATACAAAGCAGATATTTAACTCAACATAAATGATGTAATTCTACCTAAACTCAAGATTCTAAATGGTATTTCAAGAGGCTCTTCAGCCAAATGGAATACTGATTCTTTCACTCATGCAATTCTTAGGTTGAAATAAATTGCCTGTATTTGAAAAACTATGTGAACTGCTCAAAAATCTGATTTATAAAGCATTCCATGAATGCTAAAAACCTAAATCTGATTAGGGTCCTGAAACAAAGGTATCTCCCACTCTGTGTGGGAGAAATAAAAAGGTAGTTCCATCTTTCCTAACATAATCTTGTGGAACCAGGATGTTGATGATTAGCTATACGCCTTTCTCCCCTAGAATGGTCATTTACCTTAAAAAATGGGGTTTCCTCCATAGGGGGAAGAGAGATCACCAGAGGAAGGGGTAGATACTAGACAGTTTTTGTTTGTATAATTTTAACTCTGTGTAATTTAAAGTATCAATTATCATGTTGTATCAAGGGAACTAATAAGAATTCTTCATTTAGAATGCGAGGACTTGCATATACACTGTGCTCCTTAAGCTGATAGCAGGGCTGCATGCAATGTAGTGGTAATTCAAGCAGCCTATTTGGTAGTTTGGATGCAAGAGGTTGGTGATGCTGTCATACTATTCCAGTTAGCAAAAAACAAGGATAGGAGAATTCCACTGATCCCTCTCCGTCAGTTTGGCAACCAGGCCTGGAACATGCAGCCCAGGAAAAGATGCATTTAGTCTGCAGGTGGCAGTTTGGAAGGAGAAGTCTGATCTCTATCCCCAAATTTTCTTTTATATGTTTGATTCTCCTAGTAGTCAATAGGGAAGATCATAATGTGCAAGGCTTTTGCAGGCAGTTTTCAGAGTTCTACTTTTCTAAAATTCAAATATTTGCATTAACTATTCTGCTAAATATTTTAATGCAACAAACATGTTTGGAAATCATCCATGGAGCTTACTTTTTATCTAAAGCTTTTGAGAAAAGGAGTTATTTACAGCTTTTAGTCCATTTCTGTTAATTCACTTCATTCTGTCTTCACCACATATGTTCTTGATCTGTAATGCAGGAATAGCTGCCAGTAAAATCATGACATTTTTTGTTGAAAAAATATCAGAAACTTTTTACAGGGGCAGTAGAATAAGCACAATCTATTAAGGATTCACGCTTAAGACTCTCTTCTGCATTTGAAGTCTACACCAATATTTATATTTGATATGAAGAGGTAAATAAAGTTCATAGGAAGTTTAAACTGGAGTATTATATTAAAATGTGGTTTTTTGTGCTCAGTAACAAATATTTTTATACTGCAGCCATAATTCACCAACTAGACTGAAAAAAAGGACAATGTCCTGAATAACATCAGTTTCACAGTTAAACAGTATCAAAGCAGGGCATTTGAAGACAAAAAAGGAAAAGGCAATGACATTATCCTTGAATGTTCATAACTTTCCTAAAGGTGAATGTATTAAATAAGAACTGCTGAAGTGTTGTTGGCACTGTTTTATGCATCCCATCTGTTATTTGTAATATTATATCAGCTAATTAATGCGTGTTACCTAGTGTGTAAAACAACATGTACTCTGTTGATTGCAGAGTCAATCCTAAAGTAGTTCTCAATGGAGCAGTTTATTTTTTTTTTTTTTTTTTTTTGTGTCAGGAAGTTAGGGATATTTCCTAATGAAAAATTCTGTTTTCATTAAACTCCTCAAGATTTAAAATTCTACACTTTTTTTGGAAACTTGTGCAGAATTATTTGTCTTTATATCATCCCTTTTTGCTTTCTAGAATGCTTTGTCTTAAAATTTTAAAGAATTTTGTAATGCAAATTTGTCTTTATTTTTTGTGTGCAGTGCATTAGATATAGCTGATGGTGTACTTCCAGTGACATGTCATAGTGTAAATTGTCAAAAATGGTATTATGACATGGCAGTAGCAATGGTGCACAACTAATTAAATCTAATAAAGTCTGTCATTTTTGCTTTTCTTTTTTTTCAATCATGAAGGACAACTGCTACCTTGTACCAAAAATCCTCTTCTAGACAGAAACTGTTATTCTTTGTGTTTATGGTGGTGTGGTTGACACTCCTGAAGGACAGGATGTCATCTGGAGGGACCTGGACAAGGTCGAGAAGGGGGCCCTTGGGAACCTCATCTGTTCAACCACAAGGCCAAGTGCAAGGTGTTGCACCTGGGCTGTGACAACACAGGCTGGGGAATGAACAGATCGAGAGCAGCCAAGCTGAGAAGGACTTGGGAATGCTGGTGGATGAGAAGGCAATGGATGTGAGTAGGTGATGTGTATTTGTAGCCCAGAAAACCAAACTTATCCTGGGCTGCATCAAAAGAGGTGCAGCCAACAGGGCAAGGGAGATGATTTTGCCCCACTTTTCTGATCCCACTTGGAAAGCTGCAATCAGCTCTGGGAACTCAGCACAGGGAGGACATCGACCTGTTGGAGTCAGTCCAGAGGAGGGCCACGAAGATGATTAGAGGGATGGAGCACCTCTGCTATGAAGAAAGGCTGAGACAGTTGACAGCTTCAGGAAGAATAAATTGTAGCTGTCCAGTACTTAAAAAAGGCAGTCAAAAAAGTCAGTGAAAGAATATTTACAAGGGCATGTAGTGGGAGGATAGCAGGAATGGGTTTAAACTGAGAGAGGTTTCTATTAGATACAATGCAGAAATCCTTTACTGTGAGGGTGGTGAGGCACTGGAACATGTTGCCCAGAGAAGCTATGGATATCCAAACCTGGAAATATTCAAGGCTTAGTTGGATGAGACTTTGAACCTCATGGTCTAATGAAAGATGTCCCTGACCCTGACAGGGGTGGGGTTGGAACTAAATGGTCTTCGGGGTCCCTTTCAGCCCAAGGAATTCCATGTTTCTGTGATGAGTCTACGAATCAGTTGAAACAGTTCTATGTTCCTCTAATTATCTTGGAATAAGTTAGAGGTGAATATCATATGTCTCTTGCAGCAATTAAGAAAAGTCTATTTGGTTCCTAAGGTGGCAAGATTGTTCATCATTGGTGTAAAATTGTATTTATGTCAGATGTGCTGCTCAGATGATTTACCATTTTATTTTGCATACAGGAAAGAAATATGAAAACAAGAAAGTTTCAAACATGATGCTCTTCTCCTTCTTGGTAACCTTCTTGACTAAATATTACCTTTCTGGGTAACAGTTGACTCCCAAGGTACTTCACATTTTTTAAGCAATCACTTTGCTAGACACTGTAAGCATGTGCAGCTGCAGCCAGGCTTTTTGGAAAGCCATTTACTTCACCTTTCTTCTTGTCTGGATCTAGTGAATAAAATAATTTTTGATTCATCAATTGTTTATATGAAACTGTTGCTTCTATATTAAAATGCATGGATACCATATCCAACCATAAAAATTGAAACTATAAAATATACCAACTCATCATTTTCTCAGCTAGCTGTGTGCATGGATAGTACAGTTTAATTACTTGTGATCTGACTTGTTATTGTTTGCTTTCTTACAGGCTTACTTTAATTTCTTAAAGTGATATCAAATGAGGATTTTGCTCTTTTATAGAAACAAATCTGACCTTCCTCTTGCTATTTTGAAAGCTATAGATATTTCTGACTGTTTCTAATATGTCTTGTTATTGCCATTTGTATAAAAAAAAGTAAACCAATTCAGAATTTTTCTGGTGTTTCAATTTAACCCCCCTTGGCAACTAAGCACAACAGTGAAAATGCAAAAACTTACAGGGTGAGATAAAGACAGTTTAATAGGTAAAGCAAAATCCACTTGTGCAAACATAGCAAAATAAGGAATTCATTCACTGTTTTCAGAGAGATATTTAGTCATCTCCAGGAAAATGAAAATTTGAGAAGGAAAATGCTACATCTCTAAATGTTGTGTGTCATGTCATGTTGTGTTGTTCCCACCTCTTCTCCATTTTTTCCCCCTGCATCTATTACTGAGCACGATGTCATGTGGTCTGGAACATCCCTCTGGTCTCTAGGGGTCAGCTGTCCCAGCTATGCCCAGTCCTAATTTCTTATGCATGCCCAGCCTCCATGATGGTGGGGTGCTGCAAGAAGCAGAAGAGGCCTTGACTCTGTGTACAAGCTACTCAGCAATAATTAAACATCCCTGCTTTATCCACACTCTTTTCAGCACAAATCCAAAGCATAGTCCTATGCTAGTTACTGTGAACAAAACTTGCTCTGTCCTAGCCAAAACTAGTACATTCAGACAAAAACATTAGATATTTCAGCCTTTTTAATAAGAAATATCATGATCAGGTTTGTAGATATAGACTTTTCACACAATCACAGAATGATGACCTATCAAAAAAGCCTCTAAAACTGTAAATCACAATGTTATATGAGGCTTCTGGCAGTCAAAAGGAGAAGGGTGCTAGTGATGGAATACTTCAGATACTTAATTAGAGCCAGGATTTTACACCATTCTAGATATTGACTGAAATGGGAGTATTGGCCAAAGTTTCTATCATCTATATATGATTAATATGTTTACCAATTTGTAGAGTTGGTGAGAACATGTCTATACTGTTTAGATGGTGCAATGTTTAGCCATCTGTGTAATAATGCCTTAAAGCCTTAGTCTGTGTCTGCCAGTGATTCTGTCTTCTAAATGAACTTCCTCCATCATATCTGTAATGGCTTTATCTGTTGTTTTTTTGTGTGAAAAAAATGAGAAAATAGATAAACACAATTGGACTTTGTTAATCATCTTTTAATGAATTTAGAAATTTATAGGAAGTATTTTTGTATTGTAAATTTACAGATGAGCAAATCAGATTCATCCAGATGAAGAAGATTAGTGAGTTCTTGAAAATTTTTTAAAATCTTTTTTAGTGTTGGACTTTTTTTTTTTTTGCTTCTACAAATCTTTCTTATATTTAAAATCAAGACTATAGTAGCATTTATTTTCTCTTAAGCTTTGTGATAGTAGACAAAATAGACTGTTTTAGATTTTTTAATATAATAAAAATATTTTTGGTTGCATAGAACAATCTATTATTAATGATACTGGGGTTCTTTTTTTGATGACTTTCTTATTTCTCACGTGTTCAGTACAACGTCTTTACAAAAACTTCTTTGTAAACTTCCTCTCATCCTACTCATGTTAATATATTTTGTGTTGAGATTTAAGTGTAAATCTGCTGGTAAATAGGTTTTGTTGTTTTTGTAGGTCTTTTTTTATAGATCGTAACACAAATTAATTCCTTTGGTTCAACAACAACTAATAAACATATATAATTTGATCAGGCTGAAATCCAGTGTATACAGATTCACAATCTCCAATTGTGTATAATATCTGTGTGTCTATTAAAGAAATAATTAACATTTATATCACAACCCCCTGATAGACCTACAGGTTCACAGCTTCTGCCAACTTCGCTTTGTGTGCTGGCTCTAATTCCAACCATCACAACCATATTATTAAGAAATAATATTTTGTACTCCTGAAGAAGTAAAAGGCTTCTATTTAAAAGCTGTGATACCTCAGGAAAATGGAAAAATATTTTTTTTGTAAATGCTCTTAAGCAACTGACACTAATGTTATTTGAATATGTATTTTCTATTGCTCCTAAATAAGAAAAAAATACTGCCAAATACCTATTGTAACTGACTGCTGATAATATGGAAACAGTTAAAAACAATTGACTTTGAAGTAGATTAAGCATAATTTAATTAGAGAAAAAAATTACCTTTTTATTACCTGTTTGATAGGACCTTCAGAACATATAAAAATTATATAAATAGAGGTAAAAACTGAAAAAGACTGGAACTTAAATCTTAGTTGAATTAAATGTTTTATGTAGTGTAGTTCTTTGGCCCATATACAACACCAAAGAGAAGGTTGTGTGCTCAGAGGAATGGTAGATGTTTGAGTATATTGGCCTGAGAAATGAGGATTATTAAGGATTTTAATTTATGAAAGCCTTCTATTAGGTGCTTGAACAAGAATATGTATCTATTTGGTTTATATTATTTTTCTCTTCTATCTGAAATTACTTTGGATTCCAGACGTGGGAAATATTTCTGCTACTGAGTGTATCTATGAGCTGTTGCATGCTGTTTGTCACCACTGACACCTGTGAGAGGCACAGATTCGTCAGGAGGTCTTCTGCAAGATTAGGCATCAAAAAAAGTATACAGTAATATTATCATTAATATTGCTGAAGATACGAGACTTTGTAAACTTTTAACAGCAGAAATTTGATCCATCTTATCAAAGAGCAAATGCAGTGTCATTGCTGCTTTTTGACTCTAAGTCCAGAATTTGTTCCCATCTATATCTTTTCACTCCTTCTTCTTCCAATTCCCTCTTCTCAGAGTTTTGAGTAATTTAAAATTGGATGGGCTTTGGGTTTGCTAAGCTGAATGGGCTAAGTTAATACTTTGTGAAATGTTTTATGTTGACTGAATGTTGATTTAAATTTTGCCAAAGTTCTCTGATTTTCTGAAGTTGTCAGCAAAGTGATGCCTTAGCTTCTCGGTTTTTCTGTCTTGTTCCGTCTTGTTTTGTATTAAGTGGTGCTGGGACTTGATCATAGGGTGATGGGGGCAGGGCAGTTTTGGTTCTAGCAAGGGACTCACGTCTTCAAGGACACTGTCTTCGAGCTCCTGGCCCTGAGGATAAACAATGTGGAAGAAAGGAGGTAAGCAGGAAGGATGGAACACCGTGATTTGAGTTGTTGATTGGACAATGGACTGGGCGTATGCAAATGGACAGAAACTTGTAAAAGGGGGGGAATCTTGTGACTCGGTCTCCTTTTGCTTCCATCTTAGAGCCATCTGGGCTGAGTCACTGCTGTGGCTCTGGTGCTGCTGGAGTGTGGCCTTGAAGGCCTTAATAAATGTTCACTTTATTTTTATAACTCTGTCTGGCCTCTGTCTCAGCCTTTAAGGCAACAAAGGCTTTGTTGTTTTGACCTCTTGAGAATATCTTATCAATGTTTTTCCTGTGGTACATAACAAACAGTAATCACATTTAAGAG
Source organism: Rhadina sibilatrix (assembly GCA_013400275.1). Classification (NCBI taxonomy): domain Eukaryota; kingdom Metazoa; phylum Chordata; class Aves; order Passeriformes; family Phylloscopidae; genus Rhadina; species Rhadina sibilatrix. The sequence continues at coordinate 85,538 of VWYO01027639.1, forward strand.
CCTTGTTGAGCAAATTTTGGGGTCTTACAACTCCCCACACAATGGGCACTCACTGTCAGAGCAGGTTTCTTTACAGGTTTCCCAGAGCAGAGTCTCAAACATTCTGATCCTTGAAATTAGTTATGGTCCAAATAAAACCAACAGCTTGATCTGTGTGCCTCTGAGGACAGACCACAATCAAAGGGAAACCTGAGCTTTTATACCCTTACAGTCTAAGGCAGTGCAAGTTTGAGAGACAGGCTCTTGCTGTGCCTCTTGGTGTCTGTTCACCTGGCTGGGTCCCCAGGCCCTTGGTTATGTATGGAGTTGGTAGCAGTTCAGGCCTCTTGCCTCCAGCTGCCGTCACTCACTGCTCAACCCGCATTCCTTGCTGCAGCTGAGCTCTGAGCTAGCTGTGCTGTTGTATTCCTCAACAATGTAAAGTTATTTAATCCATGTATAGCACTACACCTCTTCACTAATGTTGCCCTTTTTTGTCTACTGCAAATAACTTTTCATTTTCAGTACATATTCATTCCTGAAATAAGAAAGTTAGCTTTCATATTTGATTAAGTATTTATTGAAAGAGGTGGCCTGGGAATTAAAGAATATATTACTTTTTAATAAAATCAGATTAGAGGAAAGTAGTAAAGCCAAATATTAAAAAAGAATCCATCATAAAATAATGTAGACTTTTTTTTTGTTTTAAAAGGCAATCTTCAGGGTTATCAGAGAAATTTGTTCAACTTGTCAGCGCTTCACTTCTGAGTCTACAAGAACAGAAAATACAACAGCAGGAAATTTTGTTTAATGTTATACTTTTAATTTTTATGTAGTAGAGACATCAGGATGCACTAAGGAGCATATACCCAAGGGTTTCTAAGCTTCAAAGTTTACAAATCTAAGTGTAATTTTCACTTTAGAGGATGCACATGAAGGACTTCAGTCAATATAATGAGCTTCATTCTGTTTTTGTATTCAGTATTTGATAGCCTTCTCTAGTAATGCAGTCACATATCTCATTTGCATGAAGTTTCTTTTAAATGTCAGAATTGAGATATGACCATAAGTATTCACTTTGATTAACATGTTAGGGATTTTTTCTTGACCTTAAATGAAGATGCTGCTTCAAAATGTAATCAGATCTTTAAAGCAGGTGGAGATTGAGGTGGGAAAATGCTATACAGACATCAGAGCATGATGTATACAGACTCAGGGCAAAAGTACTTTGTTATTTCCAACATACTCTCTTACAGAACTGAGGTTCAGAGTTTTCATTCATATGCAGAGGTATTTGGATACTCTTTTTATCTATCCTTCTGAGAATTCACAATTTGGGTCTAACATTGTGAGTACATTTCATTGGCACATGATTTTGGATCTGAGGGTTTTAGTTCAAATAATCTTCACTGATTTTTTGGGTTAGTGGGACAGTAGGAGGTCTGCATATATATTTAAAAATTTGCAAAATTTATTTTAACACATTTTACTGTAATAAAGTGGTTGTGATGGGTAGCTTACTGTAAAGATAACACCTTTTCAAGGTGTTTCATTTGCTTCTTAAAACACATTCCACATGCAATTAAAGGGTAGACATTATGCACCAAACTTAATACTAAATATCAAGTGTATTACAATAAATTACATTTCCTTGCAATGAGTTTTCAATTAGAAAGGGGAAAGGTTAAACATTTCTAAATGTTCTAAACTATCCTAATGAGACCTTACTTTGATAACTAATACCAAATAAAAATAAAATAAAAATAGGAAGTGGAATGTAGGCAACTGAATATAAGGTGTAATTCAGTGCTACTTTTCAAATTTATGATCCTCTAGGAGCCTAACTTTCTCTTTTCATAAGAAGCAAGAATCATTTCAGTCTTAAAATGACATTGCTGATCTGAGTAGCTCAGGAGCTTTTGAATTTTGCCAGAGTTCAATGAGTGCATGTGTGGGAAGGAGAGGTTTGTATGAGAAAGAGAAGTTTGCTCTACATTTGAATAGGAATAAATCCTTCTGTTCCTAAAAAGTACTTCATAAGTACTTAGGTTTATCAGTCAATTCTGGACAGCAAGTTGGTAGAAGGAAAAATATCATACAATGCATGTTATGTACATGAGGCCAACATTTATTTCAAGTATGTCATTAGTAATGGCTAGACAGTTCCATACTCATAACAAAGATGTTGGTAAGTCCTGTCTGACCACAAACCTTGACTCATAAGTTGCACCCAGAACCTAAGAACTACATTTAGGGTCATGGATACTGCAGGAGTATCCAACGCTAAAAGTTTACAGGTTTTTTTCAAACTTGCTTTGTGATGATGTATGCTTTGATGAACATTTATATCCTAATTCACACAAATCTTGTTCTGCCCATCTAAGAATCAAAAACACCACATCAGATACAATACTACATTTCTGAATCTATCTAGCTTTTGGAAGAAAAAAAGAAAAAAAGGAATAGAAAACACTTGGCAATCAGATGACTTGCTAGGAATAATTTGGATGCAGTTGCCTCATCATTGTAAATTTCCCCTGTAAACAGTAGCTATGGCTATCCGTGCAGTTTTAGAAGCAGTTAAAAATATATGCAAATTAGGTTAGAAGTTGAAGTAGTTTAACAAAGGAGGAATAATGAAAGTTGATAGGTCAAAGTGCTATTCTATCAATGAAGTTTTTCTACAGCAGATTTACAGCATCACATAAAAGCTCATGGGAATGGTTCTGTTCACTAATCAGAAATATATCTGGTTCATACTGTTTATTTTGACTATCTTTTCGAACCTAACTCTATGTCCACTGTATATGAATTTGATTTGAGAGAAATTTGACTTCTGAATATAGCTGAGCAATGACTCTGTATATTTGACATTATATATATATGAATTTTGATCTTATGCTATCACATCAGTAAACACAAACATTCAGTTGAGCTAGGGATAATATATAAAATGATAATATACAATAATACTTATTTTATATTGTTTTCTGATGAGCAGCATGAGGAAGAGCTTAGTTCAACTATTCTTGTTTCACTACTACTGAAACCAGAACAGAGAAAGTGAAATTACTTATCCAAAGTGGCACAGCATTAGGGCAGATCATCCTAGCCAAGGTGTCATTTATAATCGCTGCCTCAAATAATGACTTTTCTTGAAAGTGCAAAACTCCACATTTATTGGGGAGGTCTTTCTTTCATTGTATTATCCTTGGCTTATGTTTCTTAAAGACTCTTTAAAAGTTTAATTCAATGAGATCTCTACCACAATTCAGACATTTAGTGCTGTGCAAGCATCTGATATTGTATTATCTGTGACAAACTAGTCCAGCAGTCAGAATTCACTGCACAGGCATGTGGTGTGTGGATGTGAATTGGAAGGGGCAAAAATTTAACTAAGTCTGCTGAGATGCAGCCACATAACTCCTATTAACATTAATGAGAATCAGACAGCTAAACCTCAGTGTGTTGTGCTGAATGTGCTCCCTGAAGGGCCTATTGGAGAGTAAGGTTTATTGAGGACAATACAATGCATAATTGATTTCTTCCACTAGGTACTTTTCAAACATATTTGAATGTTTTGAGTTGTAAGGGACGGTGAGAATCATGTAGTTAGAACCTCCCTGCCCGGGACAGGCATACTTTGCTCTAGTCCAAATTGCTCGAAGATCCATCCAGCCTGGTCTTGGAACACTTCCAGGGATGGAGTATCCACAGCTTCTCTGGGCAACCTGTTTCACTGCCCTCACAGTAAAGAGTTTCTTCCTAGTATCTAATGTAAATCTACTCTCTCTCATCTTAGCCATTCCCCCTTGTCCTGTCATCACATGCAAACCATCTCTCTCCAGGTCTTTTGCAGTCTCTCTTTAGATACTGGAGGGTTGCTACATAGAGTATTACAAGAGATAACGAGTAGTTTATAACAGTATTGCCATGCTTTTAGTCCATACTCTGTGAGAGACAGTTCTGGGAAAGGAATCTTTTCATGCTCATTATAGGTCTCAAATAAAAGTGTGTATTTCTAACCAATTACATATCAGACAAAAATTTTTAAGAAGTATACAAGACTAGAAAACGTCATCAATTGCCAACTAAAAAGTAAGTAAAGGGGATAATTACTAAAGCTTCTAAATTGTAACACAGAGAAAGAAATGTTTATGCTTTTCTGTAGTTTATGCTGTCAGTCTCTGCCTTCTGCTCTTGTCCTTTAGAGTATTCCGAGTGTTATCTTTATAGCATATAGGCAACTCTTTACCTTTTATTTGATTTAACTGTATCATTATCACAATGTTTTAATATTGAAAATCAAAAGTAATTCAGAACAAATAATTTGATGAATTTTGCCTTTTTCTCCTTGAGAGTGATTAATTTCTCAAATGTATTCATTATTCAGTGCGATTCAGTAATTCCTTTAGCAAATAATTCTTAGTGAGTAATTTTAATTGTGAATTATGAATATTACAATCAGTTTGTGTTCTTTGGTGCAGCAGCACATGTATTTGACTAACTTAAGCATTTCACTTTGAATTTCCAACTGTGTTTGATTATAATAGGTGTTAGCAATGTATGCCAGGCAATCAAAATCCAGATATAATATGATTCGTGGTATCTAACCAACCCAGCATGAAGGCAAACCAAAAATTTGATAATCAGATGTTCAGTTTAAAATTTATTTTAAAATTACTCAAGCAATCAAGCCGAATGTATACTCAGTGAACTCTGGACAACTGAATGCTTTCAGAAAGTGATTATGAAAAGTTAAACTGAATGTAAAAACAAAAAGTCAAGGACACCTCCTTCAACTATTTTGAGGTTTAAGTCTTCACTGCCTATGTTTTTTTCCTACAGAATAAAGAATTTATTGCAGCATCAGAAATTAAGAACAGACATAGCTGAACATCAGTAAGAATATTGATGTTCCTGGGTTGAGTAGGATGACATTTATTCTTATGTAAATATCCAATTTTCCCCTTTCAAAGTTCAGATCAGGAAAAGGATGAATGGAGATGTCTTATACAAGCTCTGTATTTAGATTCACATTTTTAATGTGACTACATTCAATTTTAATGTGACTACATTGTGTGAACAATACATATACACACAAATTACAGCTCAGTAGAAATGGAGTTATACAAGACACAAAGAAATGGAGTTATATAAGACACAAAGTGATGTAATGTAAACAGTAACAAAGTAATTAGTACCAAACTCTCCTATTACAATCCATAAGTATATTCAGGGATCTCAAAATATCTGTGTGTCCATTATCTAACATTTAGTGCAAAACACAGAAGAACCAGTTACCCAGTGCAAATTATAATCCTAACTGAGCCATAGACAGTGCAAGCTTTGACAAGATGTTTGACCTCATGGCTCCCCAGCCTGATCAGCTGTGAAATTGATAAAAGCAATTGTGTAAAAACAGACCCAAATGGAAAACATTTCCGCCACTGGCTTAGGCAACAAATATGATGAACAAATGGCAAACACATCAGGGTCATAACATCTGGTTGAGATGTGATGCATCACATTATGCTTGATACTTGAATAACAGAGCCTAAATCTGAATAGTTGATTCATGACATATTCCTGGGTAAAGGAGATTAAAAGATGGAAGATAACACTGAAATGTAATGATCTTCCACCCGGGAGATGCAGTACAACTTCAGTATTTGTTAACACTGAACACAGAATAGTTTAATGAAAGTCAGCTTGATTTTTGCTGCTCACAATTATTTACTGTAAGGGATACTGATAATTTGACAACTGTGCACTCTTAAAAGGAAAACATTAGCAACATTTTTTTCCTAATTGTAAATACAGTCTAATATTATAAAAAGAAAGAATTCTTAAACTTAAATTAAAGATTTTTAATTTTCATGTTTCTCAGAGCGTGAACAATGTGAATTTCTTGACAATTATTGCAGTACAATAGATTTTCTATTGTTATCTGGACACTCCAAATTCAGATCTCATACCAAAGATTAGTACATTACTACTCAACACTTAAACACACATATTTTGAAGGCTTATTGCTGTATCTGACATATGTATTTATCTAATATGACTATTTAATCTGAAGAAACATTTTCCAGCTACTTTCTAGAATATATATAGCTGTGTAATTTAAATGAGCCATGTGATTACATTAAATAGCTTAATCATTCATTAAAACTAGATAAAACCAGTGTGTTGTGTGTAGCCAGTGATAACCAATTTAATTTTCAGTACTGTTTGGAAGTTCTCAATCTATTGAGGACACATTAGTTGATGTCCTGTTATTGACTGAGGAATAAACCAACACAGTGGGTTCTAATATTTTTTCATTCACGCACTATTATTTCTGCTTTATGAACTACAAGTGATATTTATACTGTAGATAAGAAATACATAATTCGTTATTTAAAATAGGAAAGAATACTAATTCCATTGGAGAAAAGTTTCCATCTTTGCTCTAAATTGATAATAGTATTTATTACACAATGTCTCTACTTGTGACTCTTGTGTAGAGAAGATACCTTCACTTTTTGACTCCACAAGAGATTAGAGTATTTCTGTGCCATATTCTAATGTGTCCTCAAAGATCTGACTCTTAAAAGCAAAAGATTTTTATTTCCTTTCAGACATTTCTAAATAATTAATTAGTAGCATAATCATTGAATTAATCAGACTTTTTGCTGCTGTAGAAGGAAGCTTTGAAAAAACCCGGTACTTGTGTCATTTACTGCTGTCTACTATGGTTACTATTTCATCATGAAAACTTTTTATATGCTCAAAAAGACAATCAAACATATCTTTATATTTCAAAAATAAGAAAATCTTGCAGTCATACCTGAGTTTCTGCCTGGACCAAATTGTTCAATGCAAGTTGTCACTGACTGTCACAAATTGTTCATATTTTAACTGCAGATTTAGAACTAATTAAGTAGCTTTCTTTGGCTGTCATGCTAAATAATGTTTCTGGACTGCTTGGTTACAGTGGCACAGACCAAACCTAATACCATACAGCATGTCACTAGGTTTAAAACAAAAGCCATTAACACTTTCTTTTTTTTCTGTTATCTAAATTCAAATATACTGTGTTGATCTGAGTCCAGCAATCATGACATTTCTGCACTGAAATGAAATCAAATGAACAAATGAATTGTCAGCGATCTTTTCCACAGAAAGTGATTATTATTTATGCTTCTCAAAGAAGTAGTTCGGTGGAGGGAGGCAGTTTTTATCTAATTTGTATCCAAAACATAAGAAATCCTTACAAAATCTTAAGAGTAATATTAACTTATATTCTAAATAATTAGCTTTACCTCTTTCATAGCTTCAGCAAAGGACACAAAAGATATTGGGACCCTCCAGTTTAAAGCTTAAAGCTGGCAAAACTTTGTAGAAAAGCAGCCTTTTTTCTCCCTAATCTATACATGGTATTTTAGATTTCTGATAATGAAAAGCTTTATAATAGAGTTTCTTGATGAGCTTTTTCCAGTGCCAGGAGAACTACCTTTAAGCATACTCTTTTTGATGTGTAACACTCAAGTCCCCAGATATAATTTTTAAACTGGATCTTTCAAAGCCTAAGCTGCCATAACTGCCAAATATCAGCAGAGACTGCAGTTCTCAGTCCAGTGCATGAGCAGACAGGAATTTCTGTTCCTTCTAACCAGCTTGTTCACAACTTACAGTTGTAAGGGGGCTGTACAAGATGGACGAACAAAATTTGGCAATAAAGCATTCAAGTCCAAAGATTTCTGTGCATTTCTTTTCTTTGTATAAAGATGATTCAAACTCATAATCCTTGGCTCAGCTCCTACGGCAACTGGAAGAATTTTTGGTACATATCTATATCGTGTCTGAAGTTTTTGCAGTGCTTACCGACATAAGAATAATAACAGATAATTATTTTTAAAAACAAAAAAAATTAAAAAATTACTTTTTCCTCTCTTCAGCTTGTTGATTTTCAAAATTACTTTAGTCATTATGCCTGGACATGCATGTGAGTCCAGTTATTTGCTAAATAATATCAGTCTGGAAGGAACTGAAAGGCTGAGCAACACTTCTGCTTGGTGACATAGGAAGGCAAGTTCTCTCGGACAGGATGCTCATTAAAGTAGCAATGAATCTATCATTTCTGCCAGAACACAGTATTCAATTCACACTGATGTGTGAAGGGTAGTTATGAGTTTAGTTGGTACTAGTTCTTTCATTGTAGGAAATTATTTTCACTAAAGCTCTCATTATTTCAATAAATGTCTTTATCATTTTTCATGTATTTCTTGTTTGTAGAACTTAACAAAGAATGAAGAATATGTTGTCACCAAAAGCATTGCAAAAAACTGTTAAACTGCGTTAACTTCGGTCCGACAAGTAAGAACAGACTATGTAACTTCACACCCTGTGTTTTTTTGCAGTATTGCATCACAAAAATTTCTAACACATTTGTATAATTTAATGTCTTTATCTTCATGCAAAGAAGAAAGCCTTCCTTAAGTCCTCTCCAAAGGGATCAAGAGTCTCAGTGTATCCTTATATGTCAGAAAGGTTAAAATACTGCTCTCACACGCTCTGTGGACTTTCCAGGGAACCAGGATGCCGTGATTATCTTCTTGAATGTTTACTTCTGTTTTTAAGCTTCTCTTGCACTAGTGTGCAGCTGCCATAACCAACATGCTAACATTTTGAAACTTAACTTCCTGGTGGTGTTTTGTTTTTTGTTTTTTTTTTT
>VWYO01027640.1:5530-20844 GCA_013400275.1 Rhadina sibilatrix
GGCTGGGCTCTTATGTCTTATAGAAGCTGCTGTCCATGCAGGGAAACCCTGTCCAGGAGACCTGAAAGCTAGCATCCTTGGGGTTCATCCAACCACTGGCCTGTCCTCTGAGGAAACCACCAGCTCTCACCAGCTCCCAGTCGTCCTGGTTGTGTTGGTAGCCTCAACATGTGGTGGGCTTGTGTCTGCCTGGCTCTGAGCATGGGGTAAACCAGGTGGCAATGGTCCCCAGCAGTCTCGTGCTGCAAGCAGGATCAGCCACAAGGTCAGCATGTGCTGCTTGGGGCTTTATCCAGGCTGATATTGCAAACCACCAAGGACAGTCATTGCAGCGCTAGAAGATCTTGTTCCAGCAGGATCTTCCTTGTCCTTGTGCTGCTGTGTGTCAGAGCCTGACTGGTCTCCCAGGGTGTGCAGGAGGAAGGGGGTGGAAGTTACTCTCAGCCATAATGATGGTGTTCGGTTTGTCCTCCCCTGCCAGGGCTGAGGATGAGGATGGTGGCTGCTGTCTCCCCCCTGCCAGCGCCGCCGGCGGCAGCAGAGCCGGCCGCTCCGCTCGGCACTCCGCACCTGCGGGGGTGGCATAATGAGCCATGTCCTTGTCTCAACCTGCCGCTTCCTCTCCCGGCAGCGTCTGTGCTGCCAGCTGGGTTATTTTTTCTTTTTTCATTTTTTTTTTTNTTTTTTTCCTTTCTGCCGCTATTCTTGAGTGGTTCCCAGCCGGTGGTTGGCAGGCAGTCCTTGCTGGAGACCATCTCCTGGGCTGACCTTTGCCAACCCCCTCGGAGGAGCACAGCAGGGCTCTCCTGTCACCCATGTTAGGTGTGTGGCTGAGAGGCATGGGCAGTGCGTGGGAGGACTCGGTCTTCTCCAGTCCCTTACTGTCCCCACCTGTGCTCACGCTCTGCTGGAGGGGCCAGATCCTGAAGGCAGGAGTGAGTGGGAGGAAAGGGCAGCATGAGGGAAAAACCTGCAGTGTTTTTTCTGTGGTAGAACCTGGGGAAAAGAAAGGTTCCACTAGGCAGAACCTGCCTTTGGACAGCTTGGTTTGTCCCGACCTAGCCTGCTGTCTCCCTTGCTGAACCACCAACGCACAGGTCTAAACTGGGCATGCAGATTGTGTGGGCAGGGAAAGCCCCTCCTGGAGCCATCTCTGCCGCCCCTGTATCCAAGTAGTTGAAAGAGGAAAGACAGTGTCCACACCCCAGCTTGGCATCCTGGGATGTGGCAATTTGTCCCAAGTTGCTGTGGGGACCAGCAGCAGGCATGGGACTACAATCTGGAGTGTCTTGACCCTGGTTGTGATGCTACCCAGCAAGGCAGGTCGATAATAAATGAGAGCCAGCAGTACCCCCACAGCCCCTGTCATCCTCCTTGCCACTCACCTCTGACCTCCACATCTCTCTGGAAGCAAGGCCAGCTGTGCCAGGGAACTCAAATAGCATCAGTCACCCCTGGGGACCCATCTGCACGTGAAGGACACATGCTGAAGTTTGGGTTGGCTCTGTTTCAGCTTTCAGCCTTTGCCCTGCTTCTGTCAGCAAAGTTGTCTTGCAGCGCTTGGTTCCTCCTGGGCACGTCTCTCCCAAGTTACATTTTGGCCAAGCTATTTACTTGGTTTCTTCTGGGAATGTCTCTCTCTCCAAGTTACTTTTTGCCCACGTTGTTTCTGCTCTGTGTTTGGGTGTCGAGCATACTGAGCCGCTAGTTTCTTCAGCCGCCCCATCATTTAGGAAATTTTGGCCCCGAAACGTCCTTTCCAGGACAGGGGTGTCCCCAGGTGTTCCCAGCAGGTGTGCTGTCCCTGAAAGTCACAGCTGGAGGTGGGCAGGGTCTAGGCTGGAGACAAACCCTGCTGCATCTACTAGAAGTCTGTCCATCTGATGCCTTTCCATTGCAGATCTGCCTGGCATCTAATACTTGATATGCCAAATGAGCTGTGAGAAGTCCATCAGGACAGGAAGTGGTGCCCAGCTGACTGCTGTAGGAACCTTCATACTTCTGTGGGGCTACCAAATGTGTGACCTCTAGAATAAAAATAAAAATATCACAGGGATTGTCTGCAAGGAGAGTTTCCTGAACAAACAGGCTAGCTTGCCTTTATTTTGGTCTTGGCTCTTCTCCATGAAACCTGTGAAACCTCCTTCCCTGTGTCTGCCCTGGCCCCATGGCAGGTGGTGCTCAGGGGCATGCAGGTGATATTTTTCTGAAGGAAGAAAATTCTGCTGGTGCTGCAGTGGTAGTGGTTTGATTCCCTGTCTAACCATAGCCCATAACTACAATATCTCTGATTTTACTTCTTCCTTAGTATCGCATCTTCTTATGGATAGTGGGCAGTTAAAGCTCTACCTTTGTGCAGAGGAGAAAGGACAGGGTTAAGATTCCCAAGCACTCTCTCACAAATGCTAGAGGATGCTGAAGTGGCCCTGTCTTGTCTTCAAAAGTAAAAGCAGACATGTGGAGCTGCCTGACTGAGCATCTTGACTCATGGGGTTTTGTGCCTCTCAGCTCTTGGACTTGCTGTATGGCATTGTGCTGGTCATGTGATGGTTCTACAGATCTCCAGGTCACTGCTCCTGGCAGAGAACAGTCTTGCCTAGAGCTTTTTATCCAGAGCCCATGACACCAGCCAGTCTTGACACTGAAATGGGAGAGGATGAAGTAGTGAGTGAGCTGAGGATGCTGGCAGGGGCTGGCTGAGCATCTAATGGTTGGCTGGAGGTTCTAGCAAGGAGGCTTATCATCTCTGCCTATTTCTTGCTTGGAGAGAGGATGGGGAGACAGGGCAGGGTGTGGAGGCAATGTATGAAATGGGGAGTGGTTAACAGTGTGTTACAGGTCACCATCTGCAAGTCAAGTACCTTCTTATGTCCCTCTGATTCAGTGGGCAGTCCTTTGGGATTTCACCCATCTTCTTTGGTGTCTATCATGAGGTATCTGAGCACAGTCATCCTCTCCTGCCTGGCAGACATGTCTGTAGTGGTTGCTTTCTGCATGTGTTTTTGTTTGCTGAATTGTTCTGCTCCTTGGGGAAAGGAGATTGGTTTTGTCCAGGTGGCCTCGAAAGTGTCCATTAACCTGCTGAGGTGTCCTGTTCCTTCCACACTTGTTCATCTTGGAATAGGGCTCCTGCTCATCACCTCCATCGCTCAGGTCTGGTGGCAGAGCCTGGGGCCATGCTTGTACCCCTTTGGAACACAGACATGAGAGGATACCCTGTGGGCAGAGTGAGCCCTGCATTCTCCTCTCAGCCCAGGCCAAAGGACAGGACAGGGGTTTGCCCCTTCCCCAGCACCTACCAGTGCTTCCCAGCAGCCCTGTGAAGTGGGACTGCAGAGAGACCAAATCCATGGGGTTGCAAAGATATCTGGAAGCCCTGCACAGCTGACCAGTTGTATGGTCCACCTGTAAAGCACTGGGGCACTCATTCCCAAAGCCATGTCCTATTTCCCATGGTGAGAACTGCAGAGAGGATTCAGCCTGGCCCATGATGCTGGACCCCAAGATAAAGCAGATACATCCAAGTATCAAGTACATACAGAGAAAATGCATCCAAGCCTGGTCAGGGATGGTGGTGTATGAAAGTGAGACTTTGCAACCCGTCACTTCTGCTTTGCTGGGAGAGAAATCATGGAGAGGGAAAAGATACAGTGCTGTGTAATTACAGAGTAAATGAGGAGAGCAGCAGTGTCTCTACATGAGAACAGGATAGAAGAATTAATGATTCAGAAAATCAGTCCCAAACTCATTGCCTGCTCTGTTTCAACTTCCAATAAGGGCAGCGGCACTGCAAGTACAGCCCAGAGGATGGGGAGTGGGAGGGAGGCGGAGAGGAGAAATTGCTGCTGCTGGAAAGGAACAAAGGCACAGAAGGTTCAATGTACTGGGCCTGGGGAGAGAGGCCAAGCTGCACCAAGGGGACCCGGGATTGCTGCCATGCAATGATGGTGGCAGGGTTCTTTGGCAAACCACCCTCTTTATAAAAAGTGTTGCTCAAGCTGGCATGGCCTCGAGTGACCTGGGTTTGTGGAGGAGGAGGGTTCTGCAAGGGAGATGCTAGGCTCGGTCAGGACAAACCAGCAGTCTGGGCACATACGAATCCCTGTATCTGGTCTCAAATTCTAGATAAAGTTGAGGAAAAATATGAATACTCAATGTCAAATGGGAAGAGCAGTCATTGAGGGAGTGGGCAGGGGCAGGGCACATAGTAGGTGCTGGTGCTTTTGCTTCCTTGCGGTGGGTGGGGTCTGAATCTCTGTGTCTCCCTGAGGTGAGCACCAGTACCCACTGCAGAAAATGTTTCCTGTCCAAGACAGATGCTGGCACATGTCTGTGCAATTAGAGGGGGGAACTGTGCAGATACCTGTCCTTCAGATCCCGGGGTACCTGTGGGTGAATCCGTGTCTCACTACTGTATGACAGGAGGGAGAATAGGATTGGGGATGTGTCATGACAACTGAGCACCATGGATGCCAGGATCTGTGACCTAGCTCTGGGTTGTGAAAGAGTCTTGTGCCAGGACATGATGATATGCTCATGGATGCCACACACACAGTGGTGGCTGCCACCGCTGCACTGCAGGTTGGTGCTGCTGAGTGAGTGTGAGGGAGGTGGAGATGGAATAGTTTCTTGGGCACCTCAAGGGACTTGAAGTTATTCTAGGAAGGTAATGAGCTGAATCTGCTCCATCTCCCAGCTTGGTGCAGTGGCTTGTCCCACACTCAGCCGGAGTTACATGAGGACATGCCAGCAGAGCGTGGTTGTGCTGAGGCACAGGCAGGCATGGGAGTGAATGACTCTGCCCCACTGCTGCGTGGCCATGCCGGCGTGTGTTCTGTGTGTGCTGGGTCAGCAGGGCTCATGCATCATGGAGTGTGTCAGGTGTGTGCACACTCGTGGGCACAGACTGCATCTGCCAGGGGTTGCACACTGGTGTGTGCTATGACACCTGTGGCACGTGTGAGCCTGTGCATCCTGGGGAGTGTTTGCTGCATGACAACCCCATGCCAGAGCTTATGGTTTAGTAACGGAGGTTTCTGTCCATGCCCATCCCATGTGGATGTGTCAGTGGGCATTCACACGCCTGCCATACACATGTATAACACCCATGTCATGCATGTGCCAGGCCCTGCACAGCTCCTGCCAGGTCCAGCTCAGGCTTTTTGGGGTGGAGTGACCTGTGTGGCCATGGTGAGGATTTTTGCTACAGTAGCATCCCTGTAGAAGGGTCTCCACTGTTCCATGGGGACAAAAGTGGCTGGGAATGGTTAAATGTGGGCTAAGGAGGAATGTCCCATGTGTGAGTTTCTGGATTTGGGACCAAAATATGATGGGGCATTTTCCCACCCAGGGAACATGGGACCCCCCCACCATGCAGTAAATCTTCCCCTATCAGGGTTGCCCTCCTACAGAGCTGGGGTTCTCCTGGCAGGACATGCACAGGTGCAGAGTATAGTTGAGTTTGGAGAGGGTGGTGAAGAAGTTGGCTGGGGGGAGGCGGAATTCCTGAAGGGCGTAGGGATGGTCGCACGTGTCTGCCACACATGTCTGCCTGCGTGTATGTTTGCATGTACGGGCAAAGCTTCCGGAGAGGGTGAATGAATGAGGCAATTCACTATTTCAGCTCTGGCTCTGGCTCGGCTTTTCCTTTAGAGGCAGGCGTGTCGGCGTGTGGGCTCCTGCCTGCGTATGTGCGTGGGTTCCTGCCTGCGTGTGCAGGTAGGCATGGAGGGGGCTTCGGGAGATGTTTGCCACGTCAGGGAATTCACTGCGGGGGTTGCCGTGCGCCCCCGCAGTGCTCGCTGCCTTGTCTGCATAGCGCAGGGTTGTGTAACTTCCGATGCCCCACCGGATCTCCTTACCCGGCAGAGTGGGATGCTCGGGCTGCCCTCCCTGCCTGCCGCCGGGGAGACTTCCCCTCACCCAAATGACACGAGGAGGGCAGTCCTAATGTCTGTGTGCCTTTCCTCCCCACCGCAGGGGCATCCCTGAACGACAGACAGATATGTCAGAGGCTGCAGGGGAAATGCCTTTGGCAGCCAAAGAAACAGGAATCATCTTCTCAGGTTTACAGATTTGTGCCCCTCCAAGCCAGGTATTTGCTCTGGTAGTGGTAAGAAGGAGGCATGGTTCTACCCCCCACCCTAGTTACCCACAAAGGGCATATGCCTGCTGCCATGGCTCTCTGTATGCCAGGACTGTGAGACCTTGGCTGAGACCCAGCAACTCATCTCATACAATGTTGGGCAATGTATGGGGAGGGAAGATGAGGTTGGCAGGGTTGCTCACGTCTAGTGCCCAGAACCCTTTGGAGGTATCCAAGGGAGACGGGGCAGCTTTGTTGCTCTGGGAAGCAGAAAAGGGGATCTGCCTGACATTTTTATCTTTCTACCACTGTGTTGCTATGCCAGTACTACCATTTCCATGCCAGTACAGCTGTTTCTATGTTGGTACTGCCGTTGCCAGGCAACACTGAGGGTGTTGGAAGAGGACATCAGGTTTCTGTGAAGATGAGAAGATGGGAGGTGAAACCGGGATGATGCTGTGGCTTCTAAATCCCACCTTGCTGTCCACCTAGGGACACGCTGGGCACAGACCATCTCAGAGGGTGCAGGGCAGTAACAGAATTGCTGCTGCCTGTGAGAGCTGGTGTGATAGGTGGAGGTCCCTAGGGCTAGGTCCTGGCAGGTGGCCTTGTGATGCTTACCTGATGTTGTCTGGGGCTCCCCCGGTATTGCTCTTTGCTCACCTGGCATTGCTTTCTGCTCCCCTGATATTGCCTCGTTGTCCCCTGGTATTGCCTGGTGCTCCCTCAGCATTGCCTGGTACTCCCACAGCATTGCCCAGTGCTCCCCCTGGCATTGCCCGGTGCTCCCCTGGCATGACAGCATGACCTGACAGCAGCCTGCTATGTCTGTGATGGTGTTTTAGCCACTGAATTTATAAAGTCATCAAATAAAGAAGCTGCGATTATTTGACAAGCCCTGTTAAATATATGGACATGAAATCATGATGGGTTGTAGCCCCTTCCTAATTTAATTTCCTGCACCATCCTGGGGTGTGATCCTACTCTTGTAGGCTATTATGATCAACTGATGGGACTCCTGGCTGTAAGTATTGGGGACTTTCTGAGCTAAAAATGATGCTCCCTAGCAAACATCCTCCTGGGCTGGATGGTCTGGAGGGCACAAAGGTCACTTGGGTGTGCTCCTCATGCATGGAGCAGCCTGCAGGCTTCCATAGCTTCACATGCCAGCTTGAGATGTTTGTACCACAGTTATGCTGCAAAAATCTTTCCAAAGTGGGTAGCAGGATGGCAACCCTCAGGTGAGACAGGGTGGCCCAATCAAAGTATCAGGTTGAGTTGTGGCTCTGAATACTTGACTTGCTCTTCATCATGATGCCAGCTCCTAAAGCACTAGATGACCCCACAAAATAGATTTGGTAGCTTTTGGCTTTGGGAATAGCTTATTTGGTGAGGTCCCTTCCTTCCTGGGAGAAGGGATTGGTCCCAGAGGATGATGAGCCCCTTTTTGTTTGCATCCCCTTCTCCTTCCTTTGATTTTTGTTGTGTGCCAGGTGGTTACATGACAGCACAGCTGTGGGCTGGGGCTCAGAACAGATGCCATTCCTCCACCCCTCTGGGACCCACCCTGTGCATGCAGCTGCTGTGTGTTATCCTGTGCATGGGAGATGTTGTCTATCCTGCAATGCTGATGGTCAGTCTCCGAGCCGGTGCCTGGCTGAGGGGCTGGCACTAGGGCAGGACGTTCCCTTGGCGGAAAGTATTTTCTCCTGAAAAGTGATCCAGTAGCTTCCAGTTCCCCAGCTCTGGTGCTGTTTCTCACCAGTGCTTGGTGTCCCTCAGGCAGCAAGGGGGAGCACTGCCAGAGCATCACACCTAGCCTCCACCCATCTCCCAGCCCCCATCCCTCCACCCCCATGCTCCAGCCTAAATAATTCCTCCTCTGCCTGGCGGTGTGCAGACTGCTCTCCTGTCCTTCCCTTAGTCATCACTCAGCCAAGCAAGACAGATATAGTTTTGTGCGGCTCCTCGCGGACCAGTCACTCCAGCCCCCGGCCCCCGGATCATTTTCCTTCTGGGTCATGGGGTTCTCCCTGCTGAACACAAAGTGCCTCCCCACTTTATTATTCCCATCCTTGCTGCCAGAGCTCCAGGCCCCATTCCGGGGGAGTGAATGGCCCCATTGATGCTGCCTAAGTTGGCAGATAACCCAGATGGAACTGGAACAGTCGTCTGAGGGCTGGGTGCCTCTGTCTGTGCCAAGCACAGTGCTCATTTTCTGGAGTGGCTCAGATCCAAATCCCTGCTTTCCAGGTACTCTGGCTGACTTCCTCTTTCCCTGGCCAGCAGGGTACGTCTTGGCCCCACTGAGCTCCCACATTAGATGCATTCTTATCAGGGTCCCATGACTTGAGGGTAAGCTGAGATTACTATGTGTGCTGTCTTATGGGTCCAGGGGTGCATCCTGAATGAAGAGGGGATACCAGGGTGCACAGCACACATATGGCATGAGGAGGAATGCTGTGGCAGACAGGGACACGCATGGCACTGCCTGCTGTGCTATCCATCAGCAGCTGCTCCAGTGTCAGCTGCAGCACTCTGGGACGGCAGGTCCTGCCCTTCACTGTACCCCAAATAATTTCACTCTCTGCTTCATTTAGCAGCCAATGGCCCCTGCCACACCACCCCTGGTGCTTGGTAGCAGCTGCTTAAGGGATTATGGGGTGCAGAGAGGAACATGGAAGCCCAGGTTTGGGGCCAGCTCCCAATCCCACTGTAATGCCAGGGCAATAGGATCAGGCAGATGAGGAAGCAGGCAACCAGTGCATTGCTCCTGCATGACCTGAGGCAGGAGAGGACCTGGACACCCTGCCTGAGTGCTGTGTGGGTTGTCAGGATGAGTCACAGCAAAGCTGCTGTGGGAACAAGATGCTTGCCATGCCCGGTACTGTGCTGTGCCCCCCCTCATCCCAGGGCCTCCCTTTGCACCCTTTGCACCACATAGACACCTTGGGTCCCCCCGTGCAGCTGTGCTGTGCAGGGGAAAGTGGGAGAGTGTGTGCTGGGAACAGGAGGGAGTGTCTGGCAGCCCTGCATTCTGCCAGGGCCACCAAGCCAGCAGTGTAGGGGTGCTGGGAGCTGGTGGCACAGTGTGCAGCTTGGAAATCATGCATAGGCCCTGTGTGGGCTCCTGTGGGTGGCATAGGTCATGGGCATTTCCCGGGAGAGGAGCACACCCTCCCCATGCTGGAGTGTCTGTGGGGTTGTGTCTTGTTGGGGCAGCTCGTCCAACAGCTGATAGTGGGCTGGGTCTATGCTGAGGAGGGGATGTCATTTCCCCTCTCAGGTCCCATATGGCTCCCTCCAGACTGCCCTGTGGATCTGAGGATCTGTGGATCTGCATGTGACTGGTCCCAGGAGGTGCTGGTGGGCATTGCTGTCCTTACCCGTGCCACTACACCTAGTGCTAGGCGTCATTTCCATCACTCGAGCAAACTTTCCAGCCAGGTTGCAGTCTGTTGTGGTCAGATCCTGCGTCTATGTGGAGGATGCCGTGGCTCTGTACAGAGGAAGTGGTGCCCAGGGCTCCTCCCAGGGGACAAGGAGAGGAGAGGGCATGGGGAAGGGATGTTAGACCCGAGAGAGACCTGAGTTAGTCCCTCTTCTCCAAGGCCCAGGGTCCCCCATCTCCAGGGGGCTGTGGAGAATGGAGACCACGCCTGCAGGATGCTGGGGCTTCCCGGGCTCAGTCCCAGCTCCGTGGGCAGCAGGTGTGTTCCTCCATTCACCAGCTACCGACACAACTAGGGAAGAGGAAGGTGCTATAAGGCAGAGCTGGGTTTGGTGCAGGAGGGGAAAGGGGTCACAAAACAGCCTACAAAATGATTTCAGGGTACCGGAACGGGTCCCTGCGTCCCTCCTCCCTCCATCCTTGCATCCCT
Source organism: Rhadina sibilatrix (assembly GCA_013400275.1). Taxonomy (NCBI): domain Eukaryota; kingdom Metazoa; phylum Chordata; class Aves; order Passeriformes; family Phylloscopidae; genus Rhadina; species Rhadina sibilatrix. Next base: position 15,497 of record VWYO01027640.1, read on the forward strand.
GCTCCCTGCCTGATCTCTGAGGGTTCCCAAGTGGTACCGCCGGCTCCCGGCGTGGAGCAGGGGCGACACCCGGTGGTCACCACTCTGTTTCGGGAGACGCACACTTCTTACTGCCCCTTGTACCCCTCCGCAGCCAACTCAACCCAAGCCCTCCCTCAACTGTCCCCAGAGGGCCCTGGTGTCCTTAGGGACCCTCATCCGGGGTAGGGGACTCACTTCTGGGCAATCCAATCTCCTCATCCTAATTCTGTGCTCCCAAATCCTCTCAGCTTTCCCACCTCCTTTTCCTGCTTGCATGTGCAGTGATGTTCCTAAATGGGGACATAATTTATCCCTCTTCTGCATGGTCACTCCTGCTCTGACCTGAGAGGGCCACCAGGGTGTCACTGCCTCCACGGCCCGTGGCTTCACTGTCATTGTCACATGCTGCCCAGAGAATCCTCCTTTCTTGCCAGTGGTCTCTGAGTGGTCCAGTGATGGGATGGGGCTCTGACCTCTTGCCCCAGTGATAGTCGGTGACAGGGCTCATAGTGACACTGTCTAGTCCACTGTCCCTCTGGTCATCTTTCTCCTTTCTAAGTCAGCACAGGTCTCCTGAAAATTGTCTGACTTTGGCATGGGGCTCATCATGGTCACTTCCCCTCTGGGATACACCAGACCTGAGGGAACCTGGCCATGACCAGGGGAGCCCCACAGATCTGCAGAGGTGTCTAGGCTCAGAGAAGGGTGCTATCCTGCACCTTGGGGTACAAAACCAAGTACTGATCTTCCCCACTAACAGAGTTTTTTTGAGGGGATGTCAGCCCTGTGCGATAGCCCTGGAGCCTGGCAGAGAAGGAAACCTCAGTACAGTGAGGCACTACTATCCCCCATCCCCTGGGGCTCCCATGGGGCAGTACCCCATCACCTGTGGACTGCTTCTGAACCAGGCAGGATCTGCCAGTCCCCTCCCAGATAGCAGGACCACCTGGGTATAGACCACCTGGGTGGACAGTACTTCTACCACTGCCTGCTGTGAAACACAGGAGACAGAGTTGCCCCCCAGGACCCTGGGACTCTTTTCCTGGCTCTAGGCAGGGTGATGCTGAACTGGAGCCCTGGGGCTGGGAACCCCCAGCGGGGAGCACAGCACCCACTGCATGGCAATTGGTGATGGGTGACAGATGTGGGGCAACAGACGTGAGCTGCACACTGTCACTTCAGCAGGGCTTGGGACAGTTGGACTGGACCGCTGGTTCTTGCCCCAGCCTTAAATCCCACATGAGCATTCTGATCCTTTGGTTTGGGGCCTCTGGGGTCACCATAGGGATGTTTGCACTGCTGTTAAGGGAAATGTTTGCACCAGCATTCACAGAGATCTGGGGAGAGGTTTGCCACCAGCGTGAGGTGAGTAGATTGCACAAGTGTCCAGAGAGAGCTTTGTGACAGATTTTGGGTGTTTGGGAGATTTGGTACCAAATGCAGCAGAAGGTATCCTCTGGCATCTGGAGACAGTCTTACCCCAGCATTAGGGAGGATGGTCTATAGGCAACAGAGACTTTCTTGGGACAGTGTCTCAGAAGTCAGCAGTCTTAAAGGACGAGGTGACATCAAAGAGGAGCCACAGCAACACCTTGCCCATTCCCCCACCACATCCTCCTGCTTCTGGCCAGACCTTGGTGCTGCCTCTGTGGAGATGTGGCTGGGGCACACTGTGCTGCATGGTGGTGGATCTATAGCTGTGACAGAGCTATGAAGCTGGTGCTGCAGTGCTGACAGCACAGCCCTGCAGGACACAGGCCACCATGGCCACCTGTGGCCCTTGTTATCCAGCTTCCCGGGGACACCAGCCAGCTGTGTGTCCTGGCAGGGATGCCAGGCTGATGCAGGGAATGATAGGGTGGGCTGAGGCTGGGAGAGGTGGTGTGTTCCCCACGTGAAGAGCTGGATGCAAAGGGGCGCTGGATTAGGACCCATGAGGTTCTGCCCTCTCAGTCTGAATCCTGTAGGGTTTAGAGGTATGGCTTTGGAGTGCTGGCAGTGGGTGCCCCTCTTTCAGAGTTCTCAAGCCTGTGCTCTGCACCTGCTTGCTCTTCATGTCCAGCAGACGGCGCAATAACACAGTGATTTAACACCATCTCGCCGTGTGAGAACTTCTCTGGGCTTCCCTCCACGGGCGGAGCCTGCATCACCAATCCGTGACATCCGATCATCAAGCACAAAACCACTGTCAGCTCCCCCTTCCTGCAATGTCCATTCTCTTCCCTAAGTGATGAGTGCCTCTCCCAGGTGACACAGCTAATTTTAAGGCTTATCTGGCTCTCAGAGCCTGAAATGCTTGTGGGATTTTCTCAGTGAGTGAGCTGGACACCCCTGCTGTGGTTTGTAGGCAGTGGTATCCCATTGTGACCGTGAGAGTGAGCTCAAATGTCCAAGTCAAGCTTTTAAAAGCAGCAAGGCCCATGGCCCCACTGACTGAAAAAATGCTGCCAGGGCAGCATCCCTGCTCATAATTCCCTCCCAGACCCTCTTCTCAAATCCCATTCTCCTCCCAACTGCAGCGTGGGCACTGTGCAAGCAAAGTTCCCCCCAGGCTGGTGAGTCCCCTGTACTGGCAGCCTGGTTCCCATAGGCCGTGTGCTGCCAGCAGTGGCTGCAGCTTTTCCTGGGAGCTCTGTGGATGTGATTAACTAGAGCATTCCAGCCATGGGGACCACTCTCCTGGGGAACCTTGGTGTCTCAGTGGGGTTATTTTGCTGCAGGCAGCATATTCCCAGCATCCAGCTGTCTCCAGTGCTCCCTGCTCTGTTCTTATCATCCAGTGCCTCTGAAGGCAGGGAGCATCCCTCCTCATCCCAGTGGAGGGGTGTCCCTTCCACTGCAGTGTTTGGGGTGGTTCCACGATCAGCTAGGCACTCTCCTTACTGTCTGCTTTCCTGGGGAGACATGCAGCACCTTGAGTTTGCTGGGTCCTGGGTGCATGTGCTGGCTGCCCCCTCTCCCTGCTGTGGGACACTCTGGGGACAGAAGGCCAAGCTTGTCTGATGGGACAGTGACTTGAATCTGGAGTGGGATTTTAAACAATAGGAAGCTGTGGGTCGTCAGAAATGCCTGCAGAGAAGCCAGAAGCCCCATAAACACACCAGACAGAGGCTAGCTGGACACAGCTGTTTAATGAATGTATCTCAATACAGATAGGGAGTTGCAACCCACGCATCCACGGCCACCTCCTCGCCATGGCTCTGGCCACATCTCGGACCTGGCATCCGAAATATCCCCATTGGCGCTCTGGCCACATCTTGGACCTGGCATCCAAAATATCCCCATTGGCCTGGCATGCCAGGGTGGTAGAGGAAGATGTCGTGGCACTGGTGCGCCTCCTGGTCTTGCAGTGGGAGAGACCCTGGGGAGGTGAACTGTGCCCTGGTTGGGGGAAGGGGGCTGACTGGGATGATGGGCATCAGGAGTGGAGGAGAGGGAATGACCAGGTTGCTGCAAGTGCTCCCCTGGTCTATGTACACCCCAGGGCCTCCTGGCTGAGCCATGGCACACCGGGCAGGGAGAGGCTGAGGGCACTGTGGGAAAGGGATTAAAGGGGCAGGAGCAGCTGCTGGGGCTGCCATGGGACCTGGGCATCCCAAACCCCCGGTGTGTTTGGGGCAAGGTTACCGGGCTTCCCGCTCTTTCATCTGTGGGCTAAGTGCATCTATCTACCTTAGGGCTGCCAAAGGGCCCAGTGAATGCCTCATCCCTGCAGCGGTGGGACTCTGTGCTCTGCCTCCTCCTTCTTACCACAAGCACTAATGCTCCCAGCAAGGCAAGGCTGCCCACTAGAGGTGGTGGGTAGAGAGCAAGACTGAAAAGGGTTGGTATGGGACCAGAATGACAAGCAAATGAAGAGCATCCCTTGGAACCAGGGGTACAGAGCGGATGAGGGATGTAGGGGAGTGCTGCCAGCAAAATCAGATATATAGGGGGGTTCTCCTAAATCTAACCTTGCCTTCCCATCCCTCTGATGCTTTCTGCTACCAATGCTCCTTCCTACACCATTGCTGTTGGCATTAAATAGTTGGTCACCTGCAAGGAAGGGTTGAGCCATGCCAGGGAATGGTCTCCCAGACACAGCCACAAGCTGTGCATGAAAGAATGGACCTACTGGCCTCCACCACCTGTTGGAGTAGGGCAGGGATGTGAAAGACCCCAAAGGGAGTCAGCCACATCCCTTGAGGATCCACCACGCTGATGAGCTGAGACGCTGCTTGCTGCAGACCTGTGGGTGCTGCCTGTGGCACGCAGAGGCACAGCCAGGCTGCCCCATGGTGCTGTGGGAGGCTGGGGGCACACAGGTGCCCTGAGTTCCGTTGTCACCCCCACATGTACCCAGGGCAGACCCTGCTCTGCCTGCCGGTCCCTGGGTGCTGTAGGGATGGGGATCATGGGGCAGCGTGTTCCCTGCCCCTTGTGCCCCATGGTGACCCCAGGCACAGGACCTTTCCCCACTGTGGTCCCTGCAGGGCGCAGAGGACGGGGGGACACGCCCTGCCCGCCCTGCTTCCCCCCACCAATCAGACACCAAAGATCCACGCCCACTCTCTCAGCCAATCAAAGCCCAGCACATATCCTCTTCACAGCCAATCCAAGGGGGAGGCGGGGCAGAGGGCGGCAGGGCCGCTTCCCCACCAGCCAATCGGCGCCCGGCTGCGCCCGCGGGGGAGGGTGAGGCAGGTCACCATGGTGGGCGTGGCATTGCGCCCTGGAGGCGGGGCCGGGTCTAGGGGAGGGGCTGCAGGTGCAGGGCTGCGCTGTTGGGGCGCGCGGCCAGGATGTAGGCGACGTTCTCCCGTAGGAATCCGGGCCAGTCGATGTTCCTGTGGGCAGACGTGGGCTCATGGGACACCGTGGCAACACTGCTGCCCCAGGGTCTCTCCCCAAAATGAGGGTGTCCACCACCCTGCTAACCATCCCTGCCTCACCTGGTCTCCTCCTGCTTTGTGGCTGGTAGGATCTTCTCTGGGCTCTTGCCATTCCTGCTGCTGGCGGGGCTGCCCTCTGATATGGGCCCCACATGGCTGATGCTGTGGCAGGAAGGAGGACGCTCTTCATCCCCTGCTCTTTGCACCCCAAATGCTGGTAGTGGGGGAAGAGGGTGCACAGGGCTGGGGGGCCATGGAGGGGGAGGTGGCAGCCATTTTTGTGTTGAGCCCCTTTGGTAGGTGTTGGGATTCCCAGCTGGGATATCACCCCTACACCAAGATGGGCGTACCCTCACCTGACATTGCAGGACAGCATCTCCTTTTGGTGCTTGCGGAACCAGGTGTGCCGGGCCTGGCGGCACTCACCCTCCCCGATGAAGCCGTCGTTGTCCTGGT
>VWYO01027640.1:33449-107704 GCA_013400275.1 Rhadina sibilatrix
GCGCGCACACACACACACACACACACACACACACACACACTCACTCTCAGAGGAAGCAGGGAGCTTGTGACTGGGGCTGAGCAGATGCAGCCTGGTTTGCTGTCCCTGTACCAATTGCTGCCTGAGCTGTGTTAAAAAGCTCTCTGAGAAACGAAGATTTTTTTTAACTGGGCTGACGTGTGCTGGAAGATACCAATGAAAGCTTTCCCTGCATATCCTTTGGCCCCCTGGGTTGAACCGCCTTTCTCAGAAAAAACCTCAAGGATTATAGAGGTGGGATTGCATCCAAGGATAAGCAAAGGTCTCATCTGCCCCCGCTGCGGGGTCCTCCCCAGACCAGTGCCCCAGTCACAGACTACCTGCACCTGCTTTAACCCAATGCCTGCTGGTCAGTGTTGCAGGCAGGCTGTTCTTCCCACATATGGTGCAGCAGGGGCACGGTGGCTGCTGGCTACATGCAGCCCTGTGTGCCCAGTTCAATGCAAAACACAGTGGGGTGTTGTTCTTCTAGTCCCCAGGACTTGATAGATCACCTGGGTGGACACCACAGGGCTGCAGCAGGGCTGGGGGCTCACGAGGGGTTTGAAGGAGGTGATGGGGCAGAAGACAGGATGCTGGTGGGGAGAGAGGAGAGAAAGGCACAGCTCTAATGCAGCACTTCTGAAGCTAGAGTATCTGGTCCACGTGCATGCACAGCTGCTCCACGTCAGCTTGGTGGAGATGGTCACTCAAGCCCCCTTACCTGGAAGGGGGTGCCACTGGTAAGGGGCTGCACTTTACCCTTCAGGTATAGACAGATCTACATGGGGATGATTTAGGGTGACACAGACTCTGAGCTCTCCTAGGAGCAGCTTCCATCCAGGCTTGGGATTTGTGCTGAAGGTGAGAGCAGAGGGGCCTGGGCAGTGGGGATGCTGCAGGGCTGCCCTGCTCTTGGCCAGGCTGGATACAGCAGGTCCTGTTCTGACTAGAGCATAGGGAAGCTCTGCTCAGCCCCACTGCACTGTTCTTGTTCCCAGGATACTGCCTGGGGGGGAACCCTCATCCCAGCCTGACATCCTAGCACTGCCAGCCCCCGTGCCCTCCACTGGGCAGGTCCCATCAGGCTCCAGGTCTGCCAACCCCACAGAACAGTGGATGTGTGGACAGCAGTGAGTGGCATTGAAGAGGTAAGGATGTCACCTTTCCCATACAGAGAGCATGGGGAGCATGGAGTGGGAGGTGTGGAATTAAGAACCATTTGATGAGTGAAGCTTCCTGGATTCTGGAAGATGGGCAGCAGCATCCTTGGATATTTTACACCCCCAAAAAACCTGTGGTGGATGCAGCATCCAACATCCCTGGAGTGCTCTGTGTCGTGGAGCAGGTCAGTGGGACAGGGCAGCCTGGAGGGGTTCCACATGCTTGTGCCACATGCTGGTGCCAGGATGGTTCCTGATCTTTGCCTGCTATTCCACACCCTGTGCCAGCCCTTCCTAGACTTATGGGCACTGACACTGATCCCACAGTATCCATATCTTCATTACAGACCCTCCCCACGTCTTACTTGAGAATAAGAGACCATCTGCAGCTCATGTCACCTGCAAACAGATCCATAAAGGCAGCATCTGGGTGCTGTGCTGTGCTAAGCTGGTCCATGGCTCCCTTCCTCATGGCTGGGGATGCACAGAGCCAGGCTGGAGACAGGATTTATCTGTTTTCTGCTTGTGGCTGTCAGGTCCTGTCTTGCTTCACTCCATCACTGCAGGAGTCTTAATGGAGCCTCTGGGTGCCCTGCCCTAGCCCAAGGTGCCTCTCTGTGCTTCATCCTTCGTCAGTAATGCTTTCCTTTAGGGTGAATCACATTTTGCATTATTTGGCCTGGAGAGCATGGTGGAAAGGTGCTGGGATGGCCGTGGGGTGGAGAGAGTGGATGCCAGCTGCAAGGGAGGCCAGCGGGAAACATCTTCACAGACGAACCTTGGCCCCAGAGGACTGGAGAGGAGTGTGCGGGCAGGCTGTGAAAGCTTTTAGTGCCTCTGTGGGGAGGGCCTTGCCCTGGCAGTCCCAGGGCCGCGTTCCTGGAAAAGCAGAGGCAAGGAGGAGCTTCAGTCCCGCTCCTGCTCTAGCTGCCAAAGGCCTTGGGGATCTGCAGTAGGCAGGTGCGCTGTTCCCCAAAATAAGAGCTACAGCCCAGATCCGCTTCTGCATGGACACCCTGTGCCAGATTAAGGATCGTCTCGCACCCTTTGGGAAGGAGGAGGACGCAGTCCCCTGTCCTCTCTGAAAAACCACAGCGTGGTTTGCTGCTCACTGGAGCGGCGCAACCGGCAACAGGCTGGGGAAGCTCCTGACAGAGCCGACAGCGCCGGTCTGCTGGAGGAGGGCTGCAGGGGCGGAGGTGAGAGCTGAGCTGCAGCGGGAATGTGCATTTTCGTCAGCTCCTCTCCCCGCTCCAAAATCTCGCATGACGCCCGCGTGTAGGTCACTGGCTGCTGCGGCGACGCGGCGTGTGGGCTCACCATCTGCGGCTGCTTCTGCAGCGCGCCGGCCGGCAGCGCGGCCCCGCGCCCGCGGCTGCCGGCACCCGGGGGGGACACGGGGCGGGGGATTTGCCCTTCGGTGGGGAGGGACGGGGACACGAAGTTTTGGCAGCAACAGCAGCCTCGGCGCGCCTGCGCGAGCCGGCGTTCCTGCCAGTCAGCGGGGGGTGATGGAAAAGAGAACTTGTCAAAATAGCGAGATATCTTTTTTCAGGAGATTGCAAGTTTGGCTGATGGAGATAATAGTGTTGATGCGCTGCAGGGAGGGTTCGGAGAGGCATCGACTCCCCTCATGGCAGCTGTTTCAGGAGGGAAGGATGATACCAAAATCAGCATGAAATTGGATAAAAACCGGTTGCCTGATGGGCTGCCGTGTCAGACTGCAGGCTGAGAATGGCAGAGCATCGCCCATCACCTAGACTAAACGGTGCAAGAGCAAACCTGTGAGTGAGGCAGACCACGCCTGGCTTCCTCTGCAGCCCATGTCCCCCATATGTGTGGGGTCCATGCAGGAAAAGGAGCTCAGGATCTTACGGATGGGGCTGGTCCCAGTCGCAGACTTGATCCTGCTCTCCACTGGCAACCAAACAGAAATCTACTGGTGCTGGCTGCAGACAGCACTTCCCAAGGCCACACACCGATAACTGTCCTTCATGTTCACTGACAGCTGTCCGTCCATCCCTTTCCCCTGAACATTCCCACAGGCTCATTGATGGCCGTCCATCACACTCCTGCTCATCAATCAGGCACTGTGCAGCATGATGGCTGTCCATCATGTTCCCACATCAAGGCCAGATCATTGACACTGCCTTTCACTCCCTACATTAATGCAGCTGTCCTCTGATGGTCCCACACCCTGACAGCTCAGCCATTGATACCCATAGCCCTCAGCTCTCTGCAGCTCAAACCTGAGGGTGGAGGGGAGCTGTAGCCCTGTGCCACCTACTCTGAAGGTTTAAACCTGCTTCCTTTGGGGAGCTGGATCCTGGAGAATCCTAGGCTGCTGTGATACCTTCNTGTGCCTCGCGGCTGTGGCACCAAGCTTTTGTGCTCTGAGTTTTTCCCTCCCATCCCAGAATGCAGAGCTCATGCTGGACATCATTACTGAGCAGCCCTGTTTACACTGGCAGGGTGCAAGTGCTGGTTTTGCTGTACCCCCCACCTCCCTCCCCCCATCCCCCAGCAACTTTTGTGGTACTCAAAAATCTCCCAATACTAAAGCCTGGAGTATAACTTGTCTATTTATTGTCAGTCACACAGGAGTGAGGAGTTTGCAATCGAGGTCTGTCTGGATTCACAGCAGAGTTCCAGCTGTGGCATGGCCAGGCACCACTTTGTGTGGGATAGGAGGAACCCCTCCTTTGTCCAGATGCAAATTTGTTCTGAGGTCCCACTCCAGCCTGATCCAACAACCTCTCCTGGAGCTTGAGTACATTGTGTTTTCCAGGGTGTTTTTAGCTCCTTCCGGAGCCGCGACTCGGTACAGGGTTGAGTACTGCTTCCTTCTCATCCTCATCTGTGTCTGCTGCCATTCCTACCTCACTGCCACATCTCCGCATCTGCTGGGCTGAGCCATAGCATCCCCAAATCTGCTGGATATGCATCTCTGTGCAGACAATGCATCCTACCAGTTTCTCCAGCTGCTGGAATGACAAGATCCAGCCTAGATCCAGCACATCTATCCTCTCACCTGTCCACTTCCAGAGCTGCATGCCACTCTCTGCTCCATGCTACAGTCCTGCAACCACAGTTTGGCTGTTCCCTTATCCTACATGACCGGGCTCTGAGGAGCCTTGGAAAGAGTGTGAGGTGCTCAGCCTGTTCCCTTGTACAGTCATTTGCCCACATCGCTCTTCTATAAGCTGCCTTCATCCTCATGGTAAAGGAGAAAGCTGATGGAGGCAACTGCTGGGACCTGGGGAGGGGGTACAGAGAAAGGATGTGGTCTGACATTATCTGAGTGCCAAAATGCCCCATGGGAAGTTGGTTCAGGGGTGGGGGAAGCAGGAACATGAAGGGAGTGGGAGGAAGTCAACAACCTACCTTGCCCAGAGGACATACTGCAGGACTTGGATCTGCAGGGAGGTGTTCCCCAAGCCTGTGCATATCCTGGGATGCCCCTTCTTGGAGTGGCAGGTCTCTCAGAGCAGCTGGGGCAGGGAGTCATGGGTCCCTCAATCCTGTTCCTGCAGCTGGAGGCTTGCCAAGCATGGCCCTGATGAGATGAGGGTGCTCCTGCTGGACAGATAATAGCTGAGCAATTTAGAGCTCTCTAATCTAGGAGTACTCTTTCAGGCATCAGCTAAATGACCCTCTTCACAGGACCACTCCACCCAGCTCCCAGACAGTGGGCGTCCCTCCCAGTTTATCTCCTCTGCTCCACCTGTTAGTCCCAGAAAATTTGAGCCCAAACCCACGACTCTCCAAGGACCCTCCTTTCCTAAGCAGGGACATGGGTGTAGTCAAACAGTGGAGACTAGTGCAGGGACTTGTCCCCCAGGACACTGATGGGCTCTGGAGAGCAGGATGGCCCCTGGGAATGGGGAGAAAAATTGAGGCTGTGAGTGTGGGGGGCAGTGCTGGGTTTGGACTGTGGATGGGTGCAGGATGTGAGTTTGTAACCCCACAGCACCTTGCAGGACGNATCCAAATACCTCTACCCGGCTAGCAAGAGCACCATGATCTGTTTAGGGAGCTGGGGACAAGCAGGCAGCCCTCAGGGCTGAAGGCAGAGCCCATCTGGCTTCAGAGGATACTGGCTCTCCCTCTCTTTTCCTTCTCCTCTCACACAGCTCCTTTCCTATCTTCTCAGCTGAGAGCAGTGAGTGCTGGATCTGGCCATTGAATCCCCCTGGGGCACAGCTGGGTCCTGTTCTAACATGCAGAGGGGACCTGGTGTGACCTGCAGTGATCCCAGACTTCAGGATGCTGCAATCTGAACAGGGACATGGTGCTTGCAAGTGGTCCAGCAGGCTCCACTTTGCTTTTCACATCTCCAGCCCCGTTCCCATACTTCAGCATCTTACAGACTGGCTTCCTGAAAATGCTCCCCCTCCAAGCCTGGAAAAACCTTTACCCATGCGAGGGGTTGTGCACGTTCCCTGTCTTCCCTCTTGGGAACCTCCAAGCACCCCTGATGGGGTGATTTGGAACAGCCCCGCAGGGCATCAGAGCCCCAGCACGCCACTGCCTCTCCTCTTAATCAGCTAATTGTGTGTTTGGGGTTTCAGGCAAGGGCCCCAGCCTGGTGTTGCCATACCAACCACATCAGCTTCACTTCCAAACATTTACCAAGCAGGTTTGAAATGTGGAGGGAGGGGGGTGAATTAAAAGAGAAGAGGAAGCCAAACAGAGGGTTGATGCGAGGGGAGAGAGTAAAAGGGCTGCCTGTGCCTCTTTCACTACCCCACGCTGAGTCCTGCAGGGCAGAAAGCTCTGATTAAAACAGCTCTTGCTGGGACTCAGAGGCTTTTTGGGGAACAAAAAAATGCCCCTGCCTGCTGGAGACTGTCTGGGGCACTACTGGGGATGGGATCATATTGGTTCCTTCAGCAGGGTGAGGGGAGGGCTGTGAGAAGAGGGTACTCTGAGCAGGATCAGGGACGGATGGTGGGTGCTGGTTCTGGAGACCTATCACCCCCAAAGTTGGCTGGGCTGCTGGTGCAGGCAGCTGGTGGGATGGCTTAGTGGAAAAGGTTAAAAAAGGTGGCTTGGGGTGTGATGTGGGGCTTACAGCTCAGAGGGTCTGTCCTCTCTTTGTCCCCAACATGCTGTCATCCCAGGGTACAGAGCAGGATCTCTGCTCCCAGGAGCACTGGCCCCCGCTGGCATGTGCCTGTCCTGCTTTCTGGAGCTGGGCTGACTGTCTATGCTGCTCCCTGGCTGTGACTCTGTCCTTCCTCTCTTCTTACAAACCCGCATCTTTGCTCCACTTGACCTATCTGTGAGCTGGAACAGCTCTTCCAGCCCTGCAAAGTAGGCTCTGGGCTGCTTTTTCGAGCCAGCACTGGTATGGCATGAGCCCTTCTTTGCCTGCCAGCCCTGCTGCAGCCTCTCAGCAATGGCCTGCATGATGCAGGCAAGGGAACTGCCCCAGGAGGGGAAATGGAGGTGGATGTGTGTTCCTTCTTCAGTTCATCCAGCTTCCTCTGAAAACCCATTTAAGAGATCAAAATTTTATACTCTGAGCTATGCTAGAGCCCAGAGCTGAACAGATTTTAGTTACTTGCAGGTTTTGGGCAAAGGAGAGCCATGGCATGTACAAGAGACATCAGCTGCTGCAGGTACACAGGGGTGATGGTAAGGAGGCAGGACAGGTCAGAGAAAGGACAACATACAGGGAAACCAAGCTTTTGAGGGTGATGTGGCCTTTTTGGCATCCTGTCCCTTGGGATGGGTCTTGCTCTGGCATCTGTTTGCCTCTGCCCATTTCCTCTCCACCCCAGCATCCCCTGGCTGGGCTCTGACACCCAGCTGAGTGTAATGTGAGCCTGGTGTCACAGGGCCATGGCCTGGGTGTGGAGCAGAGGCAGACAGTCCCTTTTTCCTTTTCATTGCTAAGGCTTCAATATGTAGGACTGATTCCTTTGCAGTCCCCCTGCTCCTCCTCCTCTGTGCTAAGCAAATCGCTCCATCCGTTCATGCTGGCCATGTGGCTCAGCTGTGAATTGCTGTGGGCAACGCAGCTCCTCAGGAGTTCCTTGGTCTCTGGAGAAGACCCCACGCACTGTGCTGCCTCCTGGGCATGCAGGTCCTCCCTGCCATGCTTTGCTTCTCAGAGCCCCAGCTCTCTGGCGACCAGTGCTAGTGGAGGGAAGGAGCTGGAAGAAGTCTGTTTCTCTGGAATGAGCTCTCTCCTTCCTCTCCCAGGCATCTATGCAATCTTCACATGCCCCAACAGGCAGTGCCACCAGAAACTGTCTCCTCATACTTGTCACAAGGGTTTCAGGGACCTGTGCCACGCCCAATGGCCTGGGGGACTCTGCCCACACCACAGCTTCTTCCTGTGCCCTGTGGATCCCCTATGAGTTCCCTGTCCCACCAGTTATTTTTATGGTGACAAGAGCTGCTGAAGTGGCCGTGGGGTGGCTACTGTGAGTCTCAGGCTGCGAGGAGATGCAGAGGTCAACAGCAGGAGTGTAGCCCAGGCTCTGCAGGGCAAACTCTGGGATTGCTCACACTGCCCCGGGCTTTGCAAGCAGCCTGAGACAGCTCGGCCATCACTGTTAGCTTATCAGCCTTGCTGAGCACCTCTGAGTCGCCCAGATGGCTTTCTGCTGACAGAGTGCAGCCCTGGCAGCTCTCATCTGCTGGAGATGCTGTGTGGGCAGACCCCCTGCTCCTCCTGTATGCCCTCATGGGCTGGTGTACTCAGTGCTGGATTCTGGGACTCACCCAGGCCTCGTCACAGTGCAAATCTGGGCATTAACAGGTCAGGAAGGCAAATCTTCTGTCTCGGGGCTGTGTGTTTGCTGCTAGCTCCATGGATGGAGCAATCTGGGAGGTCTCAGTGGAATGCCCTGTGCCATTGATTATGCTTGCTGGGCAGGATATCGTGGTGTATCCCTCCTGGATCCTGCACCCTGCACGTGGCTTCCCAGCTGTGGCCCAAATACCAGTCAGGAGCTGGGACAAGGACTTTTCCCAGTCACAGCTATGCCTCAGCCACTAGGACAGGCTGCAACCTCCTAGCTGCTGCCTGCTTTGTCACAAACACCATGATTTGTTCTCCTTCCTCACCATGTGTCCTTTTGAAAGGGAAAAGCCTCCAAGCCATTATTCTTGGGCTGTTCTGCCCTGCAGATTCAGAAGGAGATGGTCAGTGTGACTGCTGTGCAGGTGGCAGGCAGAAGGAATGTGTTGTCCCATGACCCTTCATCCCACCCCAGGAAGGTCATATATGGGCCTCTGAGTGCTGGACATGTGGCTCTTTTTCTGTGAGTTTTACATCTGCTTGCAATATTTCCAACGGCTTGATTTACTGTAATTCCTCTGGAAAGCAACTTTGTGATTGCTAGCCTAGAGATCTCAAGCTGGACTTAAACAACAGGATCCTAAAGAGGCCATGAATAATTGAGCCTAATAAATATTAATAACTGTGGCAGGGCATGTAATTGCAAGGAGTGTTCTGGAAACACAGCTCTGCAGGCAAATGTGCACTCTCAGCAGGCCAGGGCAGAGCCCAGTTAACACTGGTGCTGCCAGGCCATGCAGAGCTGTGCCTGGTCACTGGCCCAGCCACCCTCCCCTAGGGTTAGTGGTGGCTAGGGGCAGGGGATGCTGGCCACTGTGTGAGTTTTCAGCTGTCTGTGTTTCACAGAGAGTCTCTCCCCCATAACCTGATCTCCCGTTGAACATGAGCAGACTTGCAGCATCCACTGCATCATTTGGCAGGGATGTTGTCTGACCCTGAGCTATCCTCATCCCTCAGGCATCCCAGTGGAGGACCTGGGACACCCAGTCCAGAAAGTCCTGCCTGCATTCACCTACTCGTAGGAGGAATGCCCCAAACTGAAGTCAGTCTATGGATACTCCTGGCTCTTTGTCCACAAATACCAGATTATCTGTCTTCAGATTTCAAACAGCACTGTCCCACGCATCACAAAAAATGGATGCACTCCAAAATCTGACACCCAAGGCCAAGTGATATCAAGAAGGCACAGTCTAAGCTTTATATGACCTAACAAGTCTTCCAAAATTGGGATGAGTAAAGACAAGACCAAGTGAAGGGATATGCACAGATTTTCTATTTGTGACAGGACAGTGATAGGGAGTGCATGATGGGGAGTGCATGACTGAGGGATATCCTAGAGGGAAAGACTGAACTTGTCACTTGAACCCTTGCTGAGCCATTGATCCGAGCTTGAGCAGATGCAGGATCCTTCCCAAAGTAGCTGAGCTTTTTGGATGAAACGTGACAGCAAAGCTAAAGAAAACACCGAGCTGTACTCTTTCTGGGATGCTCTAGTCCCTCACCAAATCTTGTGCCTGAAGCAATGCTCTCCCTTGTACCTTTGCCAATACCTCATCAAATCCAGTGTTTCTCAGTCTTGTCTCTGCTTTTCATGGCAGATGAGGGAAAGGAGTCAAGAAGGAGTCACAAGTGCTTGCATGGAAGGGCTAAGTCTGCAGCAGTGCTATGGGTGGGTTTGAAATGTGTAGGTGAGGGCTTTGCCAGAGTTTTCTGGGTTTTGCAATTCAGAGTGGAGGCCTTGTGGTCTTGCCCCTTTGCAAAAAAACATTGGCTTTGCTACCTGATGTTGAGGGCATGATGAAGGCTTCTGCATGACATACAGAGGAACGGAACAGAAAAACCCCTAAGCTTAGGGCAAGAGATGGGGGTAATTTGAGTAGGATGTTGTCCACAAGTTTCTGCTTGAAAATTGTGGTGCTTGGGCAGCTGAAGGCTTGTGAATGCTTGGCAAGGGTATTGTATCCTCTGCAGGAGCTTCTCCCACACTGAACAAGTGCTTCTTTTCCCCAAGCTGCCTGGCTGTTGAGACTGCATCTTGCAAATGCGGTTTCAGACAATAACAGCTTGCAATTATGCAGTGCTTTCAAAACCAAGATATCCTGAATTTCGTTAACATCTTTGTATAAAACTAGCTGAGGCTGCTTTTGGGATGCAAAGCTCCAGCCTGTGCGGAAACATCGCAGCTGGATCACCCAAATCTTTATTCTGTTCTGGAGATGGATCATCCTGAAGGAGATTCAGGGCATTGCTGTCTGCCTGGGACATACTGCCTGGGCTCAGCCACAGCAGAGTGTGCACAGAGACATCCTGTGATCTCTGACCCCCACTTTCTGTGATTTCTCTTGCAATATGGGTTCAGAAGGAGGGCTGGGGAGTGGGGATTATCCTTGCAGGAGTCAAAGGGCTCTGAGGTCTCTGGGGGAGAGGGATTTGTGACTTGGTGAGGATCAGTACAGGAAGTGGGAATTGCTGTAAGACCCATTATGGGGCAAAATCTTAGAAAACATTTCTCAGCATGCAAAGGGCAAGCAAGGATTCCCCAAGGGAAAGCTGTGCTGGACTCCAAGGGTCACACCAACAGCTTGACAGCTGGTGGATGGTCAGTAATGACTGAAGCACCTGGAGACTGACGCAGGGCTTTCCATCAGCAACAGGGATACCCACAGGGAGTGAATCTTGCCTGAGGTGCCGCTAGACGAGGATGGCTGACACCTGACACAGCCTCAGTGCAAAGGGATTAGATAAACGTGAACACCAAGACCATGAAATTCATCAAGGGGGATGCAAAGTGCAGCCCTGAGATGCAGTGAGCCCAGGAAGGGAGCAGAGCACGAAGCAGCAGCAATGGTGGGAAGGACCTGTGGACACTGGGCTGAATGAGAGCCAAGAGAGCACTCTGGTTGTGGAAAAGGGAAACCACATCCTGGACTACATTAGGAGGAGAGTGTCCAGCAGATTGAGGGAAGTTATTATCGCCGCTCCTTGGCACTGGAGGGGCTGCACAGATCATGGAAGCTATTCTTGAATTGCTCCTAACAGCGGCTCTCCCCCAGCTTCCTCTGTTGACACCAGGAGGTGAAAATACAGACGATGATACAGGGGTTAGTTACTGCAGGAGCAATAAAGCAACTGTAGTGTTATCCCAAGGCACATGGAGCCCCTGCTTGGGAAATATACAGTCTTTCCTAAGTCCCATGTAGTTCAAACAACATATTTGGGGAAACAAGGATCTTTACACTAGGATATAAACTTTTGGATGAAAAATTAATGAAAAATTGGGCTGTGAAGAGCCTGGAGGTTTTTTCTGTGATAACATAAACCCCAAAACATAGGAATACTGCAGTGCTTGCAGTTGCTCTGAGTTGCTGTGCAGTCAATCTCCAGATGAAAGACAGTAATACTTCATCTGCTGTACTGCTTACAGGATGGAAAACTGCTTCAGCTGTAGTTGAAAGTGTGAAAAAGTGAGTGTTCAGCAGCCTGGCTGACCATTGCTATGTGCAGCTGACAGTGCTGGATTTCTTTGAGGAAGCAGGCAGCAAAAATCAGTATTTGCCAGGGGCTGACTGCCCAGAGTCTGTGTTGCACAGAGAGTGCTCACATCAGTGTTTTCTCAGTCCTTTTTCCTTTCCAACTGTGTCCAAAATTTGGTGTCTCAGATGAGACCCATCTGTCATCGATAGGCACATTTGGCCACCAGGGTTAACTTAATACCGTGTGGGTCAAGAGGAACCCAAATAATTTTGGGGGTTATCACAGGTATCTCTGCACTGGATGTTGTGTTTTGTGGGAGTGGTCTCACTGCTGGGTGAAGCCATTACCGTGCTGTCAACACTTCAGAGGGATCCAACATCACATGGCAAGGCTGGCAAGGAGGCATACCCTAAAGAGATGGTGACATGGGTGGGCTGGTGACAAGTGCCTGGGGCAGACTTTCAAGCCAGTGGGATGGGCAGGCTTGTGACAAGTGGCTCTGGAGGTGGCAAGCCTCATTCAACAGGGAATTGAGGGCAGTAATGGATGCCCTGGGACAGCTTTGCCCCAAGCTTGTGCCTTCAGAGCATCAGTCCCCAAATCCGCTCCACTTTTCAAAGCTTTTAAGCTCCCTGGGCTTTACTATGCTCAAAGGCAGCTGCATGAAAGAATATTTTCCCTTTGTAAACAGATGCAGCGACCTGCTTAGCATCGATCCTGTGAGGCAGGGCTTCAAATTCAATTTGTTTCCATCGTATCTTTGACTAGTTCGGTAAATTGATTTTTGAGAATAAAAATGTATTGACAGTGATTATAACTGTTAAATATAATTTTAAATATAAGATGAGGCTTATGATCATTGAATTGTTCACCTGAGGGATGCAAAACATGTACAGTAAACAGTATTTTTCTAAGATGTCACTTAAATCTCTGACCTTTATTTTTCATGAGACGACTCCAATTTCCATCTCTTTTTCAAGGGAGGAAGCCCTGAAAAAGTCATGGAGTGCAGCTGATGATCCCTAAACCTGCAATTTATGCGACTGTTGTAATCTCCACACAACTGTAACTGATGAATATGCATCACATCATTTCTATGCATGGCAGAAAGTAACCTACTTCTGTCCCCTAATAAGCTGTGGTAGGTCTGGCTGCATATTTCTGAGACTCTGTGCCCTTAGTAGGGCTGTGGGATTTCAGAGAGGGTGGGGACACCATGGGAAAACCCCGAGTCCAGAGCTTGTCTGCAGGTTAAGACCATATCTGTCCGTCTGTTCCACTGGTGTCAGTGTGCTGATCTGTTCCTGCCTGCTCTTAAGACCCACTTAAGGTAGGGTTTGAGGCACAGTGAGGCGGCAGCCTTCTGAGGGTGGCTGGGAGGATGGTGGCCACCCCGGAGGTGGTGCTAAATTAACATCTTGAAGCCGAGGCCGAGGCCGCAGAGATGTGATAGACAGAGAAGAATAGCCAAGTGACAGTCTAATGAGTGCTAATGGGAGGTCGGAATTAAATCCTGCCGGCTCATTAGCAAGGGAAGAGGTGCCATCTGCTATGGCTGGCAGGTTCCCTGCCACAGTTTGTGGAGGGGGCTTTACTGCTTCTGTGGGGTTATGGGGAGGCAAGACCCCTGCCTGGGAGGGCTGCTTTGCATGTGACAGCCAGGAACCAGTGCAGGGGAGTATTGTGTGCAAGAGCTCCCTTTGCCCAGATAGGATCTGCCCTGGCACTAGGAAGAGTCCCTGTACACTCTCATTTTGTCCATGCCCCCCCCCCCAGCTCTTCCCAGCCTGGCCAATAAGGCAGCAGGACTGGTAGCAGAACTGGCAAGAGGATGAGCTTTGATCCTGCCAAAGAAGGCTGATGGCCTTTCTGTGAGTGCCCACGAACTGGACTCTTCCCTCCCAGCCTGCCAGCAGTGACACAAGGATGCTGGCTGGGCTCTCCAGGCATAGCCAGTTGCCTGCAAGTACTGATTTGCCCACAAGCCCTTCAGGACTGAGAGATCTGGGGCTGCAAGCCGGGCAGTGAAACCTGAAGAGCTGAGACTATCACTGGAGAACATTGTGTGTGAGATACTTCTCCTGGATGGAGAGGAAGTTGCCTAGTGTCTACTGGTTTGTCTCTGGTCTGCCCAGCCCCTCTCAGTGCAGCCTGCAAGGCAACAGAACCTGCAGCAGGACCAGCTTTGATCCTTCCCAAGGAACATGACCATCAGACCAATCCCACCACACCATGCTCATGCACAGCTGAGGACAGGAGCCGCTGCTGTGCCTGTTGGCCTCTCAAATCTGGAGTTGAGCCAGGAGACAAGCAGCAAGCACAGAGCAAGGAAAAAGGCTGGAGATGAAGCTGTGAACCTTTCTGGAGCAGTGCAGTGATTCACTGGCTGCTGCCCAAATTCCTGCAGGTGGTGGCTGGTCCCTTTGTCCAAAGTGCCTGGCTAAGGCAGAGCAGCTCACACGTCAGCACCCCTGTGAGGCTGACTCGTGCCCTGTACTGCATCCCTTGCCCACCCAGTGCTTGGTGACTATCATGGCAGTGCTTCCTCTGGCTGCAGTGGGGCTGCTGCCTCAGCCTGGGCCACCAGGCACCTCTGCCCTTACTGCCCCAAATTTGTCCTGCTCTTTCTCCCAGCTTGGCCACTCCTGTGGAGCACAGCTGAGCCTCACTCCCCTGAGAGCCTGAGCTACATAGACCTGACCCAGGCAGAGAAGCCCCTGCAGAGCTGGAGTCTGTCTGCTCCGTGGGATCTCTGCATGGCTGCAAAGCCCCATGAGGCACTGGACTGGAGGGACTGGAGCTGTGGTTGTGGGTCATGACTATTCTGGAGTATGGATTAGCTGGTGTGCTCATCAACAAAAGGAGGAGCACCTGCCAGAAAGGAGCTGGTTGGCGTGAGCAGATGCAAATGGGAAGCTGAGAAGTATAAAACTGTGAATGCATCTGGGAAATATGCATGGCTGACCACAGCAATGGTGATGATGAGGAGGTGCTGCAAAAACACATCCTCATCTTTTAAATCTATTTCCCAAAAGAAAGAAAATGCTGTTATGCAAGATGCAGAAAGGAAAGCAATGTTTATACTCAGTGTTTGGGAAGAAGTAAGGAAGACTGTGAAATATTTTCCAGTTTATCAGGCACTATAGGGGAAGAAGACATACACCAAGGGCAAATATTTCAAAAGTAGCTGCCTGCATAAATTGTACCCAAGAGCCTCGTAAAATGGGCTGAGGGATCTTAGCTGCAATTGTCTTTATTTCTTTTACAACTGGAATTTCCCTCATGCTCCCAGGAGGTGCTCAGGCAGACAGACCTCTGCTGGGTGTTCCTCTGCTCAGGCATCCATATTCCCCGAAGCACAGAACATCCTTCATGTGAGTCAGGCCCACAGAGATGACACTGCTCTTACTCCAAGCACACTGAAAGAGGACTGGGAAAAACACAAGCAGAGTAAAGCAAAGGCAATGCAATTCCCACATGAGGTAAAGGGTAATAGGAAAACATTCCATGGGAAGGGGTCCCCTTTGTCTAGCTCTCTGCTTCTGCCTCCTCCATCCTTGTCATGAGAAGCTTGTGGAGAGAGATTGCTACTCGCTCAACATGGGAACACCCTGCGTCTTGCTGCTGGGAGACAGCACCTCCTTTTGGTGTGCATGGATTTCAGTGGGGTTTCTCTTTTCTGTAGCCCTTTGGAGGTTTGACCACAAGCCTGCAGAATTGTCCCCTACAAGGAAAACATCCTAATGGTGCTCAGTTGCTGCTTCTTACCAACCTGCCTCGCAAAACAGGTCTCCAGAATAACTTCCAACTTATTTTGTCAATCCCACAGCTTTTTACAGCCATTTCTGGTCATTTCCTGTGCTATGAAAGGTATTTCAGATACCCTAGAAAATGCAGTGGAGGTGGGAGTCCCTGTGAGAGTTTGGAGACGTCAGGTTGCCTGGAGCTGGGGAGAAGCAGGAGGTGGCCTGGGACAGTAGCCATCTGCGAGGAAGTGACACCTGCCAGGGTATTCCTCCAGGACCAGCTCTGGGCCTGGTGATGTTCAGCATGATAGGAAATGAATATTAAACAATTGTAGATGAAATCTGCAGGCACAAGGAGACAAACAAGAAGCTTGTCTCTCACCAGTGAGACCTGGGGCTGTGAGAAGCTCATCAGATGGCTCCCTCAGGCCAGAGGTTTTCTGAGACTGAGGAGAATGCAGCCGGCAGCTGCTTCGTTCCTGTAGACTGATCTGGCAGGAAACCCAGTTCTTTTCTGAATCTGTTGTCTGCAAAAGACCTCCTCCACTGCTTTGCCCGGTGAAGTTTTGGGCAACACAGAAACATGGGACTGCAGCTGTGCTGGGCATCACTCACAGGTTCTTTGAACACACACAAAATTGACCATCCTTTTGAGGCTTCCAGTTTTGGTAGTAATAGTTTTGACAACACCACTGAGTTGCTAAAAGGCATAAGGGCTCAACTCTTCCATGCTGACCTCAGGAAGTGATTGTGCTGACCTCTCATTATGCCACATCTGGGTGATGTGTTAAGGTTTCTCCCCCTCAGTACAGGAGAAACACTGATAAACTGGAGGGAGTTCAGCGGAAGCCACTAAAATGGCTGGGCTGGATCTCCTGCCTTAAAGGAGAAGCTGGAGAGCTGGGCTTGTTCACTGTGAAAAGGGATGGTTTGGGGGAGACCCAAGGGCAGCTCCCCAACATCTATGGGTGGATTATTGAGAAGATGGAGCCAAGAGTTTAATGAAGGTGCACAGTGGGGTGCATGAAAGAGAGTGATTTAACTTGTAGAGCGGGAAAATTATCCCTGTGGACAGTTATGTGCTTGAAGAGGGGCCTGGAGAACTGGAAGGATCTCCAGCCTTAGATGATGTCAAGACGCAGATGGGCATCCTGCACAACCTGGTCCAACCAAAGTGGTTCTGTGATTCTCGGATCCCACTGCTGCCCCTGTTTTGTATGGAAGGTTAGATTTGAGATCTTGTTTGGTTTGCAGGTTCCTGAGGTGGATTTGTCAGTCTGTGAAGATGTAGGAAGGAGACTGGGGAGATCAGAAACTGAAAGTGGTCTTGTGCAGAACAAGCCTGAAGGAGGGGTAAGGGAAAGCTGGATGCTTGGTGGGAGGACAGCCTGCTCTACCTCAGGCCTGCTCTACCACCAGTACCTGGTGCCTGGTCTGAGACTGGAGGAGAATTGGCCTTGGCAAGGACCTGCTTGGAGCACAAGACTCTTGGAGCTGGTGGAGAAAAGCAGGACCAAGCAGGACAAGGAGTCAGACAAGTTGGATAAGAAATAAAGCAAATTTCTATCATATCCTTCTAGATTTGGATTTATCCAACATGCTCTTCTGCCAGCTCCAAGGAAGATGGGAGAGGGAAAATTAATGGAGCTGCTTGGAAAGCATTAGCAAATGCTTTGGCCTCATGCAGAGGGCTGTGGGACAAGGCTCTGAGAGGGATGTGGGGCCGGGGGTCCTGAGCAGGGCTCGGGCTGACCTGCTCGGGTGCTGGCAGCCAGAACTACCTTCTAGGGGAAAAAGCAGTGGGATGCTGACGTCTGCATCAGGAACAGAGCAGGGCATGAGGTTACGCCTACGCCTCAGAGGAAGGAGGTTGTAAATCAGGGAATGGTAGGGTGCACAGGGCAAGATGTCTGGGCTGTCTCAGCATCTGGTGGGACCCGTGTTCATCGGTGATTAATGAAGAAACTGCTGTGTCTGGATGAGGTGATTAAATGTGCACAACAAAGCCACCAGGCACAGCGGCCAGCTGGCAACGGAGAGCCTTGGGCTGAGCTCTCTCATCCTTGGATGGAGTGGCCACATTTCCCCATTCCTCGAGGATGGTCCCTGGCTCTGCTCACCCCTATGCACTTAGCTTGGCATTAGCTGGCCGAGCTCAGAGGCCTGCGACAGAGTGTGCAAACAATTTGCCAGCACATGCAGGGATATTACAGTGGTGCCACTGCACCCTGAGCATCACTTCAGGACAACACTGTCACTCTGCAGTAATAAAACAGGAGGAACCAGTACAAGAGAGTCTTCTGGAGCTACAGGTGATCCCTGGTTTTTTGGCTGAGAGACCAGGGGCTGCAGCTCTGGAGAAGCCACTGGGGAAATGGGACAAACACAAAGGCCACTGCAGTTTATCTCTTCCCAGGAGTCACAAAGGTCACAAAGTTGGGAAGTAATGTCTGTGTGCTCTCCTGTGTCTACTTTATTCTTGCTCGCCCCTCATCCATGGACAGTTAGTAACCCAAAACCCTACTCTATCCGATCATGTCCCTGTGACTCTCTGGAATGATTTTGTCCTCCCAACTAACAAGAAACTGTTGTCTATTTCACCATGGCTCAGGGAGAAGGCATTCATCAGTGCTGTGGGTTCCCAGTGTCTCCTGGCCATTTTGAGATCCTCAGTGCTCCTCTGGCAGCTTTCCTGACTGGAAACCCCATGTTTTTAAACTTCCAGCCATATGGCTTTCAGGAACATTCTTATTTAAAAAAAAAGAAAAGAAAATAAGAAAAATAGAAAAACAATTGCAAATACTTTCAATGTTTTTTCCTCTGATTGTGTTCCTCAGTTTAATTAATTAAGCTGTTTGTCTCAAAATCTCCCCTCTCAATCTGAGCTATGTTTCTGGTTGAACTGACCAGGTTTTGAGTCCAAGTTGTTCTGTTTGTATTACCGGCAAAACTTTGGGTTCTCATGCCTGGAAGACATCACACTGGGAGCAGCTGGACAAGCCGGGGAGGGGATGGGATCTTCTCTATCTGAGACACCGCAGATGGGGCACTCAGGGTCCTTGCATCTGGGTCATTGAGATCTCTGGTCACCTTGTGCCCTGCCAAAATCCGGCTGTGCTTAGCCTGAGCTTCGTGTGTGGTAACAGCACAAGCACTGCCTGTTGCTGGCCTTCAGAGCTACCCACGGGCAGGCAGGGGAGGTCCTGGCATGGCTGCAATCAAGGCCAAATATAATTCCCTCAGCCTTGTGTTGTGCTGGCCTTGGGGAGACTGAGGGGGCTGGTGACAGGGAGAGGAAGGAGAGAAGGACAGACCTCCCCATTCAACATGCCTGGAGCTTGTCAGGCTTGTTCAGGTCCCTGCACCCTCAGGAAATGGGTTGTGAGCTCTGGTCCTGCTCTGGTGCCAGCACATCAGCCACTCTGTGTCCCCAAAGCACGTGGGCATCAGGGCAGTGCATTTTGTCCCACTGTCATGCTCTTACAGGCAAACTGCCCAAAGAAATGTCTCCCTCACCCCAAAACCAGCAATACTGGGGGACCTTCTGCACCATGCTAGGGGAAAACATCACGCTTCGACCACAAACCCCTCTTACAGTTGCACCAATTTTCTCTTTCCTCCTCAGCTCACCCTTGTGTCTGTTCCTCAGGACTCAGGGGTGATGTTGCTCTACTGTTCATCCTACACTGCAGTCCATCAGGAACCCCAGATGGCTGCACTCCCTTCTTTCTCTGTGCAGTCACACTGAGGCTAGCTGCAAGCTGCTTGCTTTACGGAGTGGCAAACATACAGATGGTCTGGGGGTCCAGAGTGAACCCTCAAGCTTTTGACTAGAGAGAGGACAGCCTATTTCCTTTGACAGGGACAGAGGCTTTGACTCGAGGGGAGGTTGCAGAAGCCTCAGCACACAGTTGGACGGATGCAGGATGGCTTCTCTGTGGTGTTAGCTTCGGGTCCCTGGGCCACAAGGGTTTGAATGCTGCAAAATCCAGAGTCAATCAAATAATTAACAACTCCAGGCAGCATCTACTGCCTCCACACACGAGGCAGCACAAGGACAGGGGAATCTGTCTGGAAGGACTGTGATGGGGGCTCCGCTCTGCCCTGAGCTGGCTGCTGAGCTCCATGGAGCCCTGCAGGATGGTGGCCTGCCCCCTCCCTGAGGGGTGAGTGTGTTAATGTGCTCAGGAGGATGGAGCGGACAGCTAGGCAGAGTTTCTGGGGGGACACAGGACACTGGGGCCCAGGCTTCTGGTGAGATGTGTTATGGACATGAATCCTTTCTGACAGCGCCTTTCTCCAGCCTTGCTGTCTTCCTTTTCTTCCCCTGTGAAGGGCATGTGCCTGACAAAACTCTTTGGTTTGCAGTGGCCCTGAGATGGTGGCCAACTTGCCTTTGTTAGCACCAAGCCCTTCCTGGGAATTCCCTTACAGATGCTACAGTGTTTATTAGCCCATGTGCTTTTGTGCCCAAGTGTGACTGCAAAAGCTGCTTGCAGAAACAGGCTGGAACTGTTTGCAAACCTTCCAGGCTGGGTCTTTGCCTTAATCTCTGTGATTAGCTCAAATGGAAAGGAACAGCTGGGCAGCTGGCGAGCCGGGGAAGTGGGACAAACATATGTGAGATCCAAAGCTTCCCAGAAACTGCAGCATAAAGTTTAGTGCCGAGGGACTGGAAGGAGAGCTCTTTATGGGGGTATCCTTGCAGTGGGAGAAGGGAGCAGGTGGTGTGTTTGCCCAGCAGATGCTGTGGCATCCATGGAGGGACAAGAGAGCCTTGACTGGGGAAGTGAGGACAGAGAAGGTGTGGGTACCCCATCTCCCCTTGTTTCTTGTTTGTCTGGGCTTCTGCTTAAATGGGCTGGTATTTAAAGCTGGAGGAGACCAGTGGGTTTCTCAGTCTTAGCCCTGCACAGTGCAGATCATAGACCACTGCCATAGCTTTGGGGCAGGAGGTGTTGCTGCCTCCATGGAGATTCACAAGGGATGCTGCTGATTCCCCAGTGGGCTTGGGATGGGCCTGGGCTGCAGGTCCGTCAGCTGTAGCCTTCTGCAGCCATGTCTTCTTGGCAAGCCTAAGGTCAGCACTCTGGAGTGTCTCAGAATCCAGGGACTGTGGTGGAGATGGATGAACCCAGCACGCTGTTTCAGGGAGGTCTGTAAAGGGAGATTTGGGGGTATAATGTCAGAGACAGGCTGCACTCACCTGAGAAAAGCTCTTCTAATATCCCACAACACTTTCTTTAGCATATATAAAATGTCTGTTTCAGCAAAACATAATGAGGACAGGCATCAGCCAAATCTCAGGACAGCAGGAATTTTCAGAAGATTTAGAAGAAAATGTTGTGCCAGTATTTGACAGGGGTACAGGGGTGACGAGAAGGATGGTGCACGTGTCTGGTGAGGCGCTTAGTCCCCAGCACTCACTCAGGCTACAGGATGTCTCTGGAAATCAAAACTTTTAAAATAAGACAGATTTTTTTTTTTTTCTGGAAGTCTCTGTGTGACCCAGCAGATCCCAAGGCAGATAACATCAAGTGGGAAAGGAGAACAACTTGACCTCCAAGAGCTGCTTGGATGTTTGGAGCATTACCCTTATCTTTGAAGAGCTCTTGCCAAAGCGGCTGTGTGCGATCTCATCTGGACACTCCATTCTGGCTCATTATCCCTAAGAAATGCTTAATTTTTTAGTTCCCTGTGATATGTGGGCAATTGGAAATTTCATTAGTTTCCAAGAAGATCTATTATCTCAGGCAGTGAGAAGCTAACATTGTGGGGATGCAAGGTGAAAAGGCACTTAATGAGAGACTGTGCAGAGATTGGGTTAGTGTCATGGGGCTGATGGTGGCATGTTGGGGTCCTGCTGGGGTCCCCTGAACAGAGTTTACTTTCAGGAGATGCTGGAGACAGACAGAGTTGTGAGGTTATATGTCTCTCTGTAGCAGCCTCCCTCTTTTGAGAGTGAAGTGTTTTGCGTGATTTCAAGCACTTTTGCATTTGTGCTCCAAATCCTGGCCCCCAAATGTGACTGGTCTTTACATGTGTTGGTGCTGTCCTGGCAGGGTGCGGCAGCTGAGGTGGTCACACAGCTTCTGCAGCAGCAGGGAGGGAGTTTCTCATGCCAGGTGTGTTCAGGGTATCCTGTCAGACTCGGATGTGGCTGTGCTGAGGACTGCATCCTCATTTCCTTCTCCTGAATGCTGTCACCCCTCTAGCAAGGGCGGATGTGGCGCTGCTGGGGTCCTGCTGTTTGGACAGGGAAATACAGGTAGTGCTCCAAAGGAAATTCTGCTGTCAAAAACGCCTGTGGGGCTATTTCCTGATTCTGGAGGCATGAGATGAATTGTGGGGTGAAGGGAGGAGGTGGGGGGAGGAGGGTGGCAGTGTGTCCATGTGGGATTTGAAGCTCCTTATCTGGAGCCAGATCAACACTGCCAGCATCATGGATAACCCTGCCCTCTGTCCATGCTCATCCAGAAGAAGCAGCAGATGTTCTGGACTCTTCTCATTGGCTCCTCTGCTCTGGATTTTCTCTTCGACATTGAGTTTCCACCTTTGGCCACAAAGCTTTGGCAGTTGTATCATAAAGGGATGCTACATTGTGTAGTGAGGAGGGAAGACAAATTTGATTTCCCAGGATTTTAGTGCAAATGTCCTTACTCCGGGCAGCTGGCATGCAGCTCAGAAGGAGAATGGGCTCTGGGCTTGCAGACCTCTTGGCAGTCCTGCTACCAGAGGTGGGAGCACAGGGTGAATTCAGAGAGAGCAGGAACACCCCCAAAGCTTTCGACACTGCACTGGCACACAGTTCTCTGCTGCTAGTTTGTACATCTTCCTGCTCTCTCTCCAGGGAGGCTGTTTTGCAATGCTGGCAACTCTCACAGAGACCTTCAGCACTGGAGCAGAGCCCTGCACAGATGGGAATTAGGGCCATGGCCCTCGTGATCTTTCTAGGACTACAAAATTCCCGTCCTGATTACAACCACAATCAGTTACTGGTGGGATACATGGGGCATAATCTGGTCTGAATCTCATCTTGGCAACCTTGAGCTCCTCCAGACTCCTGCAACTTGTAGGGCCTACTCTGTAATCAAGGTGTCGGGGAAAGACCCATAGGGGGAGGCAGGAATGGGACCCCATTCCTAAGATGTGGAGTCAGACCTTCAGTGCAAAGTGCAGTGCCCCTTGGCCTTGTTCAGAGATTCCCGTCAGCTGGGCCACCAGAGACAGACTAGCTTGGAATGTCCCAAGGATGTCCCTCTGTACAGTGGGAACATGCCACAACAGCCCTGGAATTGCTGAAACCACCTCACTGCCTCCATCACCCTCAGCAAAGGGCCTCATGTGTCACACTGAACTGTTGGCTAAGGGGAGTCAGAAGAGAAGAGGCACCCCCCAGCCCACAGGGAAAGCACTGAGCCAGCCAGAAGCTGAGCCCTGAAGTTTGGCGGGTGGCTGCCGGCAGTGTGTGATTGTCCAGGAGCAGTGCGAGGGGATGGAAATTCCCTTTGGGGCTGGGGATCATGCCAGTGGCTGTTTACAGCAAGGGAAGAACTGTAGGGCCAGAGGCTGGGTGACCTCCTGGCAGCATCTGCCTGCCAAGGCTCTGGAGACATGATAAGGATGGAGACAGAACACACCAGTCCATCAGGACAGAGCAGCTCTGGGCTGTGGGGAGTACCAGATAGGCCAAAGCAGATTTATCTTTCCAGTTCAGAGAGGAAAGATTTGGATTCTTCTTCAGAAGAGATGCCATCTTCCTCACTGTTTTCCGGGTAAGATCCTCTTTCCAGGGCAACTTCGTCCCATGGAGTGAGAAGTTGCTCATGATGTGGCAGCACAGGGGTACAATGGACATTTGGATAAGGTTCGTCCTGAACCCTGACCTGATGGCACCACCTGAAGTGCTTCGAGCTGTCTGGAGATTTGGAAATATTCTCCCATCTCCACAAATGACACTAGCTCTCCTTCCCTGGGGAAGCTGTCAGTCCTAGCTGCCCACTGTAGGATTTCCTTGTGATATTCTAGGTGGAAGTTGTACCTGATGTTTCTTCTTCTGTGAAGTGTTAGTGATGGAAACTGGATGTTGTACTCATGAGAGAGTTTATCATCACAGTTACTGTGGGGAACAGACTGTTTGTCATGGCCAAACAGAGTGAGGGAGAACTGCTTACGGCTCTCTGGCCTGGCCCTGCAGCTTTGAGATGGCAAATGGGCTTGATGAATATTGTCATGGGTCAAATCTGATGGGACACTATGTGTTTGGGTGCCTGTGAAGGCAGCACACCAGTCTCCTACCCCATAGAGACATCAATTAACAGAGTGCCATAAACAGAGGTTCTTGCTTGGATATGAGTCAGCAGCACAGAATCATAGAATGGTTTGGGTTAGAAGGGACCTGAAGGATGATCTCACGCCAAATGCCCTCCCCCACAGGCAGGGACACCTTCCACTAGACCAAGTTTCTCAGAGCCCCATGCAACCTGGCCTTGAACACTGCCGGGGATGGGACATCCACAACTTCTGTGAGCAACCTATGCCGCAACACCCTCTTCCTAATATCTAACATTAACCTCTTCCTAATATCTAATCTAAACTCTCTTTCAGTTTGAAGCCATTCTCCCTTGTTGTCTCACTACATGCCCTTGTACATTGTCTCTCTCCATCTTCCTTATAGGCTCTCTTCAGGTACTGGAAGGCCACAATTCTTTGGAGCCCTCTCTTTTGCAGGTTGAACAAACCCAGCTCTTTCCTCATAAGAGAGATCCTCCATCCCTCTGATCATATTGATGGCCTCCTCTGGGCTCACTCCAGCCTGTCCTTCCCATGCTGGGACCCCAGAGCTGGATGCTCCAGGTGGGTCTCACCAGAGCAGAGCAGAGGGGCAGAATCCCCTCCCTCCCCTGCTGCCCACGGGGCTCTGGGTGCAGCCCAGGACACGTTTGGCTCTCTGGGCTGGGAGTGCCATGGCTGGGGCATGTCCAGCCTCTCACCCAGCAGCACCCCCAGGTCCTGCTGGGCAGGGCTGCTCTGGGTCTGTTCATGCACAGCCTGTGCTGATACTGGGGGTTGTCCCAGTCCAGGTGCAACAACAGCACTTGGTTCTGTTAATCTTCATGATGTTCCCATGGATCCACTTCAAGAGCTTGTCCAGGTCCCTGTGGATGCCATCCCATCCTTCAGGTGTGTCTCTCCTCATCCTTTTCTCAGTGTCTTAGCCCATTTTTTCCTGAAAGGTTGACTCCAAAGCTGGGCAATATCAGCAGTCCTTCCTGATGCTCGTGAGAGAAGGGCACATCAGCTCCAACACCCTGTTTGTGATTCCCCAGTGTTTGTGGCAGAAACACATTTTGTAAGTACAGATTATTTTGGCCACTGAAATTATTGATACTGAACATACTGATGGACAGCAGGGCTCTCTGGGCTGTGCTTACAGAAGAGGAATGGACTTGATTGATCATGTTGATGATAACTCCTGCCTGCGGTCGGACAGGCTGAACTTAACCGTTGCTCCCATCTTTCATGTCTATCAAATTAGATCTCCCTGATTGTTGTATCTTGACCTCAATGGCAGAAGAAGGTTGGCTCTTGCAGTTTGTGCTCACCTGAGGCTTCCACAACATCATGGGCATAGTTGGAGTGTGAAACACTAACCCATGGAATGGAAAGGTATTCATGTGACTTATGGCAGATGTACTGGTTTTGTCTGGGATAAAGGCCTTTTTGGCACCCAATGTGGTGCTCAAAGTGTTTGAGATAATGACATTTGACTGGTGTGTGTTAGACTGAATTTATATCTGTACTGTTATTCAGCTGGCAGTGGGCAGAGCTCCTGTGTTTGCCATGGGGCTTGCTTGCCTGATAACGGAGTATCATACATATACGGGAGACATATCTATATAGATATAGAGATGTACTGGACCCTAATGCTTCTCAGTGGCTGTTTTTTGCTTTAGCAATTTGCTGTAGTGCTGTACAGCTTGCCACCTTCCTGAGCTGTGCCTGGGAATATTCTGATAACATCCATGCCAATGGGCCTGGGCTATAAGATGGCCAGGGCATCACTGCTGTTCCTGTTCTGTTGCACTGGGCAGGCTGTAACTCCAGTGAACTCCTAGAAAAGAGACTGTGACCTGTAGATGAAGTCCCTGGAGGGTAGATGTGGTGCACTTCAAGGTGTGTGTGGCCATGGATAAGTCCATGTTGCAGCAGGTACTCAGTGAAGCACCTGTGGCCATGGATGAGGTCATGCTGGAACACCTCTAAGCCTCTGGGGCCATGAACACCTGCACATCACAACCGGCTCTCCCCTAAAGGGATTGTGGCCCATGGATGAGTCTACAGCAGAGCATGGGTGAGGGGAGGGGTTCATCACAGTGTTAGGCTCCAAGAGACCAGGAGTGGAAATTGTCCATGTTACTTTGCATTGTGGTAACCTGGGATTTGAGATGCATGCTGTTAGAATTTCTGTATCAGGAACCCCCTGAGCCAGTGGAGGACAAGCCTCACAAGAAACAGTGCAAGAGCAGCAGTGACCCCATCTGAGCTGGCTTTGGTGGCCAGTAACTCCACCCAACACACTCCTGCCTCAGTGACCACCATAACAGATGGAGCCCAAAGTCACTGACTAAGTGAGTTCAGTGGTCATTTTGCAGATGTTTTACAGGGATGGCCAATGGACTAAGATTCAATGCCTGTTTGTAAATCAAAGTATGGGAAAGGGGAGAGGAGACAGTTTAATGAGGAGGTATTGGGTGGTGTGGCATATGAACATAACCTAAATAATATCAAATAAGGGGTGAAGATAGTACTGGATTTGTCCAGGAAAGAGTAAATTTTCTTCATAATAACTCATATGGTGCTGTGTTCTACATTTGTGGTCAAAACCAGTGTTGATAACACAGGGATGTTTTTGTTATTGCTGAACAGTGTTTGCATCGTCTCAATGCCTTTCTTGTAATTTGGGAGTGCATGAGGAGTAGGGAGTGGACACAGCTGTGACAGCTGACCCCAATAGATCAAAGGTGTACCCCATACCAATGGTGTTGTGGTGAGCAATAAAATGTGGGGCAAAAAAAAGAGGAAGGGTGGGTTTTTAGATTTATAGCATTTGTCTTTCCAAACAGCCACCACACGTGATGAAGTATTTATTTCATCAGCATGATGAACACTTTCCTGGAAGTGGTAAACACCTGCCTCTTGATGGGATGAAGTGAATTAATTCCTTATATTGTTTTTCTTGTGCATGCAGCTTTTGTTTTACCTATTAAATCTTCTTTTATCTCAAGCCATGAGTTTTCTGACTTTTAGCCTTTTGATTCTCTCCTCCACTCCACTTGGCAGGGAGTGAGTGAGCCATATGTTTAGCTGCTTACTGGGGTTAACTCACAACAGCTCATCAGCCTATTTTAAGTTAAGGCTGTGTTACCCCAGGGCTGTGATGAGAGGGTGAGGCCACTGCTTGAGTTCATAGAATCACAAAATGACTTGGGTTGGAAGGAGACTTTAAAGACCATCTCCTTCCACCCCCCCCTGCTATGGACCTTCCACTTCCACTAGACCAGGCTGCTCAGACCCCCATGCCAGCTGGCCTTGAGCACCTCCAGGGATGAGGCGTTCACAGCTTCTCTGGGCAACCCTGTGTCAGTGCCTCACCACCCTCACAGTAAAGATTTTTTTTTCTAGTATCTTAGCTAAACCTACCATCTTTCCATTTGAGG
Source organism: Rhadina sibilatrix (assembly GCA_013400275.1). Lineage (NCBI taxonomy): Eukaryota > Metazoa > Chordata > Aves > Passeriformes > Phylloscopidae > Rhadina > Rhadina sibilatrix. Next base: position 60,385 of record VWYO01027640.1, read on the forward strand.
CCATTCCCCTTATCCCCAGTTATTGGTGAACATGCTCTGCCCAAGTCAGCCTTGAACCTAAGAACAGGAAGAGATGGGAGCAGGCAGAGCAGTTTTTATGTCTGAAAATCCATGGGGAGATTTCAATCTGGCCTCATCTCCCTACTGAGTAGAGAGAGAAACCCAAAGGGAATGGGATAGGCCACATCTGCCAGAGCAGTGTCCTGAGGGGCTTCAGGGACTGTGGTATTTGTCTAAGTGATCTGCTGTTCCATGGGAGGTAGCTGCAGGCAGTGGAGAGAGCAGCTTAGAGTTATGCAATCACAAAATAACCTGGTTGGAAAAGACACTAAGGATCATCTCATTCCAACCCCTTTGACATGGGCAGGAACAACTTCCACTAGACCAAAAGTGGAAGAGCCCCATCCAACCTGGCCTAAAACACTGCCAGGGATGGGGCATCCAGCTTCTCTGGGCAACCTGTCCTGAGGATGCTTCCCCTGTCTACTGATAAATGCCAACCATACCAACTGGTCTCACAAACCTCTTTATTGTCTTTATGACCTTGCCTTAGGGCATCATGTGGGATTTACAATGCTGGCAACTATGACAGGGATCTTCAGTCTTTGAGCAGAGTCCTGCACAGTTGGAAACTGGGGCTGCAGCCCTTGTGGTATTCTTGGTGGGGAATTTGTGACTGTGACCTCAGTCTGCCAGTTCTGGAGGGCATGGAACATGGCCTGCACTTATTCTCAGTTTGGCAGCCATGAACCCCTCCAGCTCTCTGCAGCACGCATGATCAATTCTGCTGCCAAGGCACTTGCATACAGTCCATCAGTTGATATGATGGTATGTCTGCCCTTTGACCTGGTACCATCTGGCCTGGGACAGACACCATCAAAGAGAATCTCTCAAACTGTCTGGGTGACTTTTCTGGAGCTGCCATTGCAGGACCTGTGGGGCCTTGGCAGGTGGCTGCTGCCAGGAGGTGTCACAGCTTCTGGGCCTGCCCAGCTCTTCCCTTGCTATAAACAGATTCTTGCTTGATCCCCATCCCCAAAGGGAATCTCCAGCCCCTCACACAATTCCCGGCCCGTCACTGCCCGCAGCCACCCGCTGATGCTGGCTGGCTGCAGTGCCTCCAGCACTGCCCCAGCTCCAAACAATGATCTTCCTATATTTAGGCATGTGTCCTCTGCATCCTCTCGGACATACCCATTTGATGATGGCCAGGTCACATGGCCAGTCTTGACTCCCCAGGTCTTTGGTGTGCCTGGGTCAGCCCCTGCTCTGTGTGTGCCTGGGAGGAGGTTGCTTTGCATTGTGCAGGTCTCCTGGGTGGTGCAGGGTGTCCCCTCTGTGTGAATCGTGTTTGGCTGGTGCCAAAATGACCCTCAAGTCACTCCTCATGTTTTCTAGCATTGGCCTTGTGGTGGAGCCAGCTGTTGCCAAGTTCTGAAAGCTCTCTTTTTCTGCCCTACTGCTCTGAAGCACTGTTCATGGCCAGTTATAGTTAAGCTTGGAGTACGTAACCTTTTTCTTATCTTTTTAACTATATCCATGCAGGAAAGGAATTGTCCCCTGCATAGCTGAGCTCCCAGAGTTCCCCTATCCACTTTGCTCTCTTCCAGCAGCTGTTTCCTTTCTGTGCAGGCTGCTGGAAACAACTTGGCCACTGACTAATGATATGTCCTTTTGGCACTGGTGCTCCTTGATGCCCAGTCCTGATACTCATGGCCCATGTTACGGGCAAGCAACATGGTGGGTCTCTGCCTGGGGATAGTGCCTGACACCTCATCCCACTGTGGAGCTTCACCTCCTTTCTCTTTGCTGTCTCTCTGCTGTTTGCCTTTTCTACTCCTTTTCTACTGGGCATTTGGCAGCTGCTTCCTTGGCTGGGGTGTCCAGCTGAGCCATTACAAGGAGTAGAGCTCTTCTCTGGTGTTTTCCAGTCTTGGCTGAAACATATCTAGTTCCTAGTTTATGGCTTGCTGTAATGTCTTCTGCAAAATCTCCAGAGCCTTCTCGATGTTTTGCTTCAATTCCCTTTGGCTGTCTTTAATTCCTCTGTCTCCCCACACACAGCCCCCCACCAGCCCCACTGATAAACTCACTGAATGTGTCAGCTGCTGTTTCCTTTGGTTCAAGCTCCCAGGGAGGTGAGCTCGTGCCAGAAGTGTGGGGCAGAGCGGGCTGCCAGGCGTCTGCAGCACGGCTCTGCCTGGTGTCAAAGTCCAACATCCCAAGAGAGAAGGAGCAGTTTCCTGTCCAAAAACACTCAGACAGCATTTTTTTTTTTTCCCAGCAGCTTCTGAAGTCTCTGTGAATTCACACGCCAGAGCAATGCCTTCGCACGAAGCACACACATCTGTGCATCCCATCCTGGACAGTGCCCGTCCAACCCACCCATCTCCCACCTCCCAGAGCTCCATCTCGGCTGGCACACGCCGTGCCCTGCTTTGGGAGCTGCTGCTCGCTTTGCTGTGAGAAGATTTATGACTCGTTACATCTCCACTTTCAGTGAAGGCTGGGTTGGTGCCAGTAGTTTTCTCTGAGTTTTATGCTTCCATACGAGGGCCTGTGGGATTTCTGGATGGAGTATTGATATACTTCCCATATTGATGGAAGAGAGAGGGTTGAACCTGTGGTTGGTGGGAGGGATGAGGACTAGCTGAGAGGGACACTGTTTTCAGAGGATTGGGCAAACAACAGCACAATCACAATCTTTCTTCCTTCAAGTGTCTCCCACTCTTTATCTTGTCCCTTTTCCGACAAAATTCTTGGCCACCCCATGGAGGTCTCCACCATGCTACAGAGAGACAGGCTCTGAGCCATCTCCCCTATAGTTTCTGGTGGCATTGTGCACACTCACAACAGCCACAGTCCAAAGGATCCCAAGTGCCTCCATCAAGGGGGCTGAGAACTGAGCAATGCTGACCATGTATTTTCCATGGGGACACAAAACTTGCCCAGCTCCTTGATTTTGGGTCTGAGCAAGCACTGCACATCCTGCAGAGGATGATGTGGGAAGAGAGCACTGTTCCAGGGTGCAGAATCTCCTCAGGTCCCTCTCATCCTGTTCACTGGCCCCTGAACATTTTCAGTGTCCTGCCTTAACCTGAGCCACTCTGCAGTCATGCTAGCAACCAAAGGGTTAACCCACACCAGGCGGAGAAATCAAGTTTCCATCTGGGGAAAGGAAGAGTGCAGAGTGTGCGCGTGGTGCAAAATTTCAAGGCTGAGGACCCTTTCCCAGCCCAGCTGGCTTCAGCACCCGTGCTCTCCCAAGGAGCTGTTTCCTTGCCCTTCTCAGCATGTTGTGCTTATCCTGCTCTTCCCATCGGCCTCGCTGAAGGCCGGGACAGCGCAGCAGCCAGCAGGCAGCCTGCCCACCTCGTGTGCATGTGTCACTGTTCGACGTTTCTATCGACAGGGCAGCCTGCTCCCCTTCCCAGACACGGGGGTTTTCCACGCTAGGCTTTGCAAACTACCTCTGTGCTGGGTCCTGAGAATCGGGGCCTTTGCAGGAAGGAATTTGCTGGTCAGCGGGGTTGAACTGAGCTGTGCGACCCTGTTCCTGTCAGCAGTGACTTTAACTTGGAGGCAGCATCCACAAGGATTAGGAAATTCCCACTCCCTCTTGATGCCTTCAGTTTGAGGAACCTCTGTTCCCAGCCCTGAGCTGCCTGGGAAGCAGACCCTGCAGTCTGTTTAAGTGGGACAGAGCTGGAGGCTTCTTCAGGGTTGATGGTCAGTCCAGGCGTGGATGAGCAGAGGGCTGAATGCTCAGGAGAATGGATCTCCTGGCAATACGGGTTGAGATGCTAGGAAACTGTGATGCTAGAAACAAGGGAAGTAATCCACAGATGAACTCCAGGCCCTGGAGCTCTGGTGCAGGGTGCAAACTTGGGAAGCATTTGGGATGGAGGCTTGAGAGAGCCCCTACAAGCTGCCACAGTGGTTTTACCTGGGAAAGGATCACGAGCAAGGCAGTGAAGTGACCTTTGCTACGGCCTGTTTCTGTGCACTCTTGTGTCTCTGCCTGTGTCTCTCTCCTCTTCATACACTGTGGAGGTTCCTCCACCACAGGGATGCAAACGGCTGGAACTGGGCTGTCTGAGCATGGGGGTAGCTGGAGGCATCATTGTGCAAAGCCTTGTTGCAATGGCTCTGTACAGACACAGACCCTGTAGTCAGAGAGGGATTCTGAGTCGCTGAGACACCTCAGAGAGCACCCCACCTGGCTGTGCATCCCTCCCTGTGTTTGCCTCCATCCTGCACCTATGAGCTATGGAAAAAGGTGGTGACTGCAGGAGCCCAAGTCAATGAGGAGTGGGTTATGTGCAAGAAATGGTCCCTGACCAGCTGCTGGAGGCTGCTGGTGTTTGAGACCCCTAAAAGGCCTTGTCTCCACCCCTCCACTGTCAGTTCCTCTGTATCCCAAAAGTATGGTCATCCCTGCAAACAGGGATGCTCACTTATCCCTTATTACCAGAAGCTTCCTTCTTTCTCCTTGGGCTGGGGGAGCAGGTGACAGAATAAGGCACATCAAGAGGAAGGAGGGAATGGGGATGCTCTGAGGGAAGGGAGGCAGAAGGGGAGACAGGGCACGGACCCCCAGACTGAATTCCAAGGGGCCCTGCATGCAGATGTGTCTGCAATTGCCAAGTACCCCTTTCCGTCCAGGCACCTCTCCAACCACCTTACCTGGAAAGACTGGGAGCCTGCTCATCCAAAAGCTTTGTTAGATGTGCAAGTAACAGCAACAGGGAATTGCTAGAGACTGATGCCTTTGGGAAGGGAAACACATGCCCTGACCCTACTCAGCAGCTCAGACTGTGTTTGGGGCTGGCCTCTGGCCAGAGGTTGCTGCTGTGGTGTCTTCAAAACACTCGGAGAGCCAGGGACTTTCCAGGAGTTTGCTGCCATAGTAGGACATAGACTGGGCAAGGAAGGAATCTGGGCTCTGTGCTGGGACAGCAGAGTTCCCCTGGGCTGCTTTGCGAGCACCCAGGCACTGCTGTCTGAGGAGGTTGCACAATTAAGGGCTGTAAAGGCACCAAGTACCAGCATGGCTCTCCTTTTTCTGCCCTGTCCTCATGCCACCAATGCTTTGGGATTAGGGGAATGGGTGACTGCACACAGGATGCCTCCAGGGACTCATTCCCCATGCTGCTGAGTACCCTGGGGAGATGCACCTGCAGACAGCCTGCTACTGTCCATGTTCCATGCCTGCTGCTTGCCCCAGACTCTGCTGCTTGACTCCACAGAAGCCTCTGTGTTGCACGAGTGTGTGGGGAGCTGCCTCCCATCTGTGTGCTGATCACTGAATGGCATCTCCATGAGTGATGGAGGAAGCCCCAGGAGTGCAGCACTGGCACACTGCTCCAGGCAGTCCTAAGGGAATGCTGGTCTTTTGGCTCAAGAGAGGGCTGCATGGCAGTTTTTGGTGATCCATGGCTCCAGCATTGCCTTCTTCCTGCTAAGGGAAGCAAAAGTGTAGCCACCTTACAAAGTTCTGCTTTCTGCAGTAGCTGGGACTTTCGTCTTCTCCCGGATTACTCATTGTCCTTGAAAATTATCAGGGTTATTATCTGGTGGAAAGTCCTGGTGTTACAACCCAGGTCTCAGGCAGCAGGACCCTCTAAGGGGTTTGACCTCCACTGTCACTGGTTAGACCCCATGAGGGCTGCCTATTCCACTGGGGCTCCCAAGACACAGCTGGCATGAACATTGGGACTGGAGCTTTCCAAGGAGCTGGAGGCCAGGGTGAATGATGAGGGCTTGTTAGCAGTGGCTGGTGAACGATGGCAAGGGGGACTTCTTGCTGGTGGGGGTTGTCCAGAGGGGCTGGAGTGATGCTGGGACATATCTCTTCTCAGAGGGGCTTTGGAGCAGGATGGGAGGCAGTGACACCAGACGTATCACAGGAAATTCCAATTAAACAGTGGGGGAAATGTTTTCGACCTGGGGACATTTCAAGCACTGGAAGAGGTTGCCCAAAGAAGTTGTGAAACCACCATCCTTGGTCTCTTCCAGATCATGCTGTGGTTACCTGAAAAATGTCTGACCATCCTTTCCCCACAGTAGGACTGGTATAACGCTAGTTGCTCAGGGCTCGGTCTGGTAACAAAGACCATCTCTTTGGATGGCTTTTGTCACCACAGGAATTTCCTTTGGAGTCCTGTTCAGCTCTCTGGGTTCACTTCTACATAGTCCCTATCCATCCAGCTATGTCCAGCTGCACAGGGTTATGTCATGCTGCTGTGGGTTTTCACATCCTTGTCAGCACATTCCTTCAGCTAGTCAAGGTCCCCAATCACCCTCAGCTCCTCACAATTTGATATCACCACCAAAATGTGGTGGGTTGTGCTGTTTCCCCAGCCCCATTGCAGTGTGGCCCTCACATATCCCAGCCCTACAGCTGTATTCAGCTCTGTTCAGCCAGCGTCGTCCCCAAGGCAGCCAGACATGGAAAGGTGCTCAGGGGGAAGAGGTGTGGGCTCAGCTTGAGCCACTTCTCACCTATTATTTGTATTGGTGGTTTGGCTTGGAAGCAAATCACAAAGTGGAGGAGCAAAACAGGTTGGCTCCTTGGTTTCTTTGAAGGCTTGGTCACCTTCTGGGATCACTTTCATAGGAATAAACACCCAACCGTCTGAGAGCAGGTAGTGGCAGGTTGTGAGACTGTGTAGGAAACTGGAGCCCACAGACTCATCTAGCTGTGATAGGAGTTGTATCTCCAGCATGTCCCCCACCTGGCACCCCACGCTGTGATGGACAGCTGGGAACAAGACAGGACGTGTCTGTAAAGGGGGGCTAGCAGCTTACAGGAATCCCCCACCCTCTACTTCTGCATCACCCAGCCCTCAGCCGGCTGGTGGGCTGCCTGCCAGGCTGTCCGAAAACGAAAGCAAGGAATCCAGAGATAAATAGGAGCAGCCTCAGCACGGGGCAGCAGTGCGTGTTCTGCTTCCAAGCCTTGTCCTCCTCCCAAGCCTTGCCCTGCTCAGCGCCCGCGGCAGCACCATGGCTCTCCGCCCCTTCCTGCTGCTGCCGCTGCTGCTGGCTGCCACCCTCCTCATCACCCAGGCTCAAGGTGAGGGGTGAGGAGCTCTCCTGCCTGCTCCTGCTGGGATGGGGCAGGGTTTGCGGGTGCTCAGTAGGGTCTGTGCAGGGTGCTGGGTGGTGAGGGTGGTGTTTGGAGTGCATTGGCGTTTGGGGTTTGCGGCTGCCTGTAGGGCTGAGTGCCTGTGTGCCTGTGGCACTGGCTTGCAGCGCTTGCTCTGCTTGGGGGTGTGTCTGTATGCATGTGGCTAGTGGGGCAGCAGCACCCCAAGCTGAAAAGAATAGGAGGAGAACGAGGTTCACTCCCTTTTCAAGGACCTCATCTCTGCCTCAGTTTCCCCTCCACCACTCTTGGGTGTGGTGTCTCGTATTCCTGCGGCCAGGTCTGACCTGTAGCTGGGCACTGGGGTTGAGAGCTTCCAACTCCACCTGCTGCCCAGGATCACCCCAACCCATGACACCAAGCAAGCCCTATGCTGTCAGCTGGCATGCTGAAGGTGTCCTGACCCACTGACGATCCCAAATCCCACATCCCCTCCTTGCTCACAGGTATTGGAAGCTCGGCCTCAGACTGCTGTCTGAAGCACAGCCAGATATCCATCCCCCGTAGCCTGGTGATATCCTACCACCTCCAGGGATCCGATTCAGGATGTGTTCTTGAGGCTGTTGTGTGAGTACCCTGTGGCGGCCAGGACCACTTGGAACAGTTTGGCTTCAGACAAACCCTCCCCTGTCCCTCTGCTTTCTCCCCCACCCCTACCCCCAAGAAAATCTTTCTGCTGCTTCCCCAGGTTCACCACCAAGAGGAAAAGGAGCATCTGTGCCTCTCCCACCGACTACACTGTCAGGAAGTTGATGAAGCACCTGGACAAGAGGGCCAAGGATGACAAGAACAAGCAGAAGAGACAGACCCAGCGTCCCAGGGGCAGATCCAGGAAGCAGAGGCGACAGCAGGTCTAAATCAGGCCTGAAGAGGTAGGTGAGGAGGGTCAGTAGAGTGCAGGTGCTGCACCCTATTCTAGATCCTTCTGTGTGGGAGGGTGGGCATTCAGCTCCTGGTGCAAAGCCTGGGAGAGCTGTCAGAGCTGGAGCACAGAGGCACTTAAGAGAACAACTCTCTCCTGGTTTGTGCTTGCCTTGAAATTAATTTTTTTTCTGGAGGTGCTGGGATAAGGCAATGCTTGGGGATGGGCAGGGCAGGTCACACAAGGGAATGGCCCTCAGCTGTGGTGGATGATCTCGCTGAGATCCTCTCCATCTCACCCCCTCCTCCTTGCCTTTGTTAGGACGGATGCCTTCCCGCTGGTGACTGACCTACGGCTCGGCAATGGCACTGGACATACGCAAACCACACACCCACCCACCCGCCAACCCCGGGGCGGGGATGGGGCAGGCTGGGGAGAATTCCCTCTGCCCCTTAACCTCTTTGTTGCTGCTATGCCTGACACAGAGATCCCCCAGCAGTGTCTGGGTGCTCTCAGCAAAGCAGGCACCCAGGTCCTCACTTGTCCCACGGCCCAATAAGTGGGGACCTGGGCGTGGGAGCTGAGCCATGGCCTCTAAAGGGAAGTGGACAGGCTTCCCACTGAAGGGGAGTTATTTAGCCTAGTAGGATGGATGCTTTTTCTTTGACTTTTTTTGGGGGATATTATACATTTGTATTTATATTTGAAAACTGTGCTTTCATCCAGTCTTTTTGAAAGGCTTTACTTTTCTCTCCTCGTGCTTCACAAAGTAGCCTATATGCTGTGGGATAGGTTTTCTGGAAAATTTCTCTTATTTTTCTACCAAGTAAACCATGGCTGCATTTTATTTTCCTCTCACCTCTTTGCTCCTTCTTGGCTTGCAAGGCTGTTGGGAGCTAGGCAGGTCCCAAGTCCTGTGGTCCTACTTGAGCTGCTTGCTGGGTGCTTCTTCGCAGAGCAATTAATAGCAGCCGAGATGGAGAGTTTGGGGGCAACAGTGGCAACAGTGTGGCTCTGTGTCTGGACTGTTGTAATCTTTCAGGTTTTATGGTGCATTGTTGCATTGTAGTTTGGATAAAGATAGCCACAATTTTTCCTTTTTTTTTTTTTTTTTTTTCCTTTTTAGGTACACCATTTCCATGAAATCAGAACTAATTGTTCAATTTAGTGGAATTACACCCTTCTAGCTCCCCTGGCTACAAAATTGCAATGAAATCAGAACAAATTGTTCTGTTTAGTGGAATTTTACCCTTTTCTTTCCCCTGGCTTTGCTTGTGTCAGGAGTTCAGACACTATTAAGACAAATGCTTAGTTTTCTGGGAAAAAAACAAAAACAACCAAACAAACCAGCAACACTTTTATACTTACCAAATCTGAAGAGCTCACATGGTGAAAAGCACATGTGAGGCTGTGAAAGTGGGGGAATAGAAGATTTTGTAAAATTCATTGTAGGCATCCTGCAGCCATTTGAAAGCAGCCCTATCCCAAACCTTTAGTGAGAGAAGTCACTAAGTAGAGTACACCTTTAGGTGAGACTGCAAGTGGAGCTGGGACAGACCCCTGGGACAGGGCTGGGAGGAAAATGGCATCTCCTTGTGCTTGCAACCCATTCTCCCTGGCATGCTGAGAAGAAGCAAATTAAACAGCTGTACTAAAGCGACACTGCTATCTGCTTGCAGAGATTCTGAATGTGGACTTTGGTCAGTAAAGGTCTATTAAGTCATATAAATGCAATAATAGGATTTGCAGAGCTTAACAGTATCAGCACGGGCCGTGTGTTTGTTGGAGTAAAGCTTCTAGCTGAATGTTTGTACCAAATACGTATCTGGCTTAACTCTTTATTAAAAGGGCATTTAGGTCTATCATTTTAAGGCTGTGTAAAGTAACTGTGAAGACCAAGATACTGGCCCTGCATATGGGACAGGCACTGAGCTGTCTCCTTGCTGCTGCCTCCTCCACATTGAGCATGTGGCCGTCTGCCAGACCGGCTTTTGGACAGGATGTTGGCAATAAAATGTATTCTTTATAATCAAACTCACTCATTCCAGCTGTTGTGATGGGCTCTGGTGGGGTGGGAAGGGCTGAATGGTGGGGTTTTCTCCTGCCCCACACACCATCATTCCCCACATCCAGGCTTTTGCAGTGCTCCTGTGTGATGCATCCCTGGGTTGCTCAGGCTGAGAGGAGTAGCAGTGCAAGTCCTCTCTCCTGTAGCTGTGTTGCCCAGCAAGGTGGAGACATCCTGGTTCTTATCTGTCCCCAGTGAGGAGTTCTGAGGTGCCAGCAAACATGGGCACAACACTGGCTTAGACCCAGCACCTTCTCTCATGGCCGAGCCTGTCCCTCTAACTCCAACCTGTCCTGGATGAGCGCTCCTTGTTCAAAGTGGAGGCTCTGTGCTCTCTGCTGCTTTGGGATAACAGCAACAAAACAGATTATTAATGAGGCTGTGCTCCAGACTGGGCTTTGCTGCGAGCCTAGGTGACACCTGCACACAAGGAGTCAGGTGGGCGTGCTGTAGGAGGGCTGGAGGCAGCCCTGTGTTTGATGGGATACGCAGACATCCAGTGGCCCTGCCTCTGAACTGCCTGTGCTGGTTGTGGTGTCAGGGGATTGTGAAATGGTTGCAAAAATTCTCTAGAAATGAGGTCCAGGCGAATACATCTGCAACCACAAACAGTTAAGTCTGAGAAGACGGCGGGAGCAAGCCAGGATGTGAAATGTGCCCTGGTGTCTCTATGGCTGTGGAAGAAAACACTGCACAGGAGGGCTTTTTCCCATTAAATGCGAGGAGGGCATTAGGCTAAAAACAGGTTAAAAAGACATGCCAGTGGCAGTGTTCTCATTTGCCCTAAAATTTACCCAAAACTCAGGATCTAGAAGCACACTGGAGTTTGTACCATGCTCAGGAAGGCACATGTGAGCATGGGCACAGATGCACAAATGTAACCTCACATGTGCCTGTGCCTGCACATGCACAGGTGTTTGCACTCCTCTTCCAGATTTATTGCTGAATGCTTATTTCCAGGCAAACAAGGTGGCAGGGTTAACTGGGAGCCTCTCAAGGCAAGTGTGAAACAGCTGGTCACAGTGCTGCTACAGTGAGATGGTACCAGGGAAACACCTCTGAGGAGGCTGCCTGTGAGAAGTGATGAGCCGCGACCTGTAGCACGCAAAATTCCTTCTTCACAAAGGAGCTGATCCCATGGACCCCTGGGATCCCGGCTGGATCACAAGATGTGATCGTCTAAGGCAGTGCAGCAGTGAAGCAGCAGAAAAGAATTCACACACCTGGGCAGGGCAAACCTGATGCTATGTGCAAAGACAAGGCAATGTTGATGAAGTATGTGCTGGGGTAGTAGGCGGGCAAAGGCAGTACAAAAGCCCACCTAGACAGAATTAGTCAGCAGGGAAGGAAGGAAAGTTACAACAGTGTCAAGCCGAGCAAAGAGTTAGGAAAGCTCAGCCACCCTGGAGCAGAAAGGTTTCAGTGACAGCAGAGAGCAGCCGGGTGAGACAGAAAACAATGCAGCCAAGAAAGCCTTGAGCCCAGGCCAAATTATTAGCTCACATCATTAGCTGGTGCAGATGATGCTGCAGGGTTGTGCCAGCATCGGAGTGCTCTGGGCTGTGATGCCACGTGGAGCTCTTGCAAGGCTCACCTGGACTTGGGCACACTATTCTGTCCCTCTATCCCAGGTCCTTGCCCAGCAGCAGGAGTGGGCTGTGCTGCACTCCTTGTGGGGGCCAAGGGCTGTGTTTGGGGCTGCATGGGTGTTAGAGGGGCTTTGGATTCCAGGCAAAGCTTCAAGATGTTTTTTGGTGTTCTCTCCACCAACACTGCTCTCCTGAGGTCTGCTATGGTCTTGAGAGCAGAGAGGTTGTGGGGGAGTGGCTGGTGGGCAACAGGGGCTTCTCACCCTTCCTGCTACAAGGTATTTCCCAGTCCTGGCCATCCCCTAGCATTCATGCTGTCCTAGAGGGCACAGCCCAGAGCTTCCTCTCAACCCTTTTGTTGCCTACGTGTAACTCCCAAGTATCCTCCTTTCCTTACCTTCTGTTTTGCTGTCTGAAGACCCTTGGCTTTGGGGTGTCTCATGCTGTTTTTTTTCTCCTTCCATTTCCCCAGAATCCAAGGTCCCTCTGCTTGTCTCCCATCCTTGTCTCCCCACTGCAGATCTGTCCCTTGGCTGTGAAAAAGCACCTACTCTTCTCTGAGGATATCCCGTGTTGGGGCCAATGTGAGCCCTGCCCCAGAGCTGCAACAAACCAAGAACTTCACAGTCTCCCCTGACCATTGTCAAAGAGCAGTGAGACTAGCCCCCAAGGGTTTGTTCCGTCCCATATGCTTGTAGATCTGCACACAGGTGAACTGGATGTGCAGCCTCACCAGGCATCCTTCTCTGCCAAGCCATGCAGTCAAGGGAACTGCTGATTGGCTGCTTTTTGTACAGGTGTTCGAGGTGTCCCAGGCATCCCCTCTGAAATCCCTGGAATGGTTGCAGAGAGGACAGACAGAATGATGGCATATCATTCTGACAGGGAGTCATGGCAGGGGCATCCTACCTGGCCACTGCCATCTCGGTGCTATTTGCAGGAAGCACCTGGCTGGGAAACTGCAGCCCTAAGGTGATGCTGAGAGACACTTGTGTTGCAGGGATCCTGGTAGATGGTTGCTTGCCTAGATGTGTAGAGCAAGATGGATCTGCTGCTGGTCATTCATGGTGACCTCAACATAGTGACACTGAATCCAGTGAGTATTAGAGACAGCAGGAATTGGAGCCTTTTGAATCCTTCTGAACCAGATCCTCAGGTTCATCTTTGCTACTACTGGGCAAAGTCATGACTTATTATTTTTTCCCCCCTTGTCTCCATTTAAATCAGATTGAGTCTGTTCACTCAGCTAGAGGAGATCCAGTGGGGCCCTGAGCCCCATAAGCTGCTGTGGCCTCAGTCCTTGTGCTACACCAGGACTGGGAATGTGATGGGAGCTGTGTGAGGCTGCCGTGAACCGGGTGTTGCAAGGGGAATTGAAGCAGCTGCTTTCCCAGTATTTCCCAATGAAATGAATGTAGCCAGGCCAGATCCCACCCCATGGACTGGCTGTAGCTGGAATTTGCTGAAATTCCCCCTTTGCCCTTTCCAGCTCTGTAGCTCAAAGGTGGAAGGCAAGCCACCACCAGACAGCCTGGGGGAGCAGCTGTCCTGGCGGCTCCTGTGGCTGTCAGGTCTCCAGGAAGGTAGCAGCATGGTCAGTGCTCCCTGATGAGAGCCCAGGGATGAAGGTGATACCGCCATGGTCCATTTACATTTCAATAGGTTGGATTTCCCACAGGGATCATTAGTCCCTTCTGATTTCCACTTTAATTAACAACTGCATTATCGAGGTTTCTGCAGGAGTGAGTGCTTATAGATGCTTCATGCTGTATCCTGCGGTGTCCTCAGGGCTGGAGCTCCAGTGCTCCCTAATTGCTCAGGAAGAGCCTTAAATGAATCAATTTGAACAATGCTCTTTCCTCTTACCCCCTCCAAATCCTGCCTGTTTGTGCCTCTGGAGACCCTGGACCCTGAAGCATCCCTGTCTTTCCCATCTGCACCACTTCTTCTGGTCCCTGAGGCTCAGTCCTGCGAGGGGGATGGGTGACCCTCCTGAATGCCAGAGGGATGCACTTCAGAGATGACCACACTTTTCTTAGAAATCTTATTGACCCCAGTAGAGGGGGGGAAACCCACTACATTTCCTTTTCACAATGCAAGTGGAAAGCCCCTTTCCTCACTCTGGTGTTCTTCCTGGGGAGCAGAGGCGTGTGAAGCCACTGTGCTTTGACCCACTTGGCTTCCTGACAATGAGAAGGAACAACCTCCTTTTCCTGCCCATGTTGTTGGCAGGGGCTTGGGCAGCTCCAGGGGTGGGGGTCTCCTGCAGCCAGAAGTGGCTAAGAGGTTTAGTCCTAGATGGATATATTCCCAACCCAGCACATTCCCTTTGGTGTAGAGCCCGTTGGGAGCCAGCAGCATGGGGGAGAACTTGTGCCAGGGAATCGATGTCCTGCTTGCCAGGGGGTGCAGAACCCAGCAGTGCCTGGGGGCAGTCCAGCAGCACGGGACTCCCAGCACTCCTTGGCAGCCCTTGGATATGCTCCAAAGTCTGCCAAACACACTGATCATGCAAGGAGGTGAGGGTTTGTTGCTGGGCAGGTCCCCTAGTACCCCTTGCCGGTGTGTCAGAGCTCTGCTCTTTGCAGAGGGCTCCACGCTGTCAGACCAACCCCCAGCAAGGAGCTGGCTCTGGGTTAGGAGCAGTTCTGGCCACCAGCAACCAGGAGCTGTCATCCTCCCTGCTGTGACATCTCTTTGGCAGTGTCCTGAGGAGATTAAGTAGAGACCAGGGTGCAGAACCAGCCTACATCCCCAAACCTGTGGGGAGCCTGGGGCTGATGACGGATGCTAATCCTTCACCACTTAAACTCGCCTTCTGCTGGCTTGTGAGTGTCAGCAGGCTCTGACTGAAGTTAAGCTGGCACATCCTGTTTGTGCTACTCCTCCTGCTTACCAGCCCCCGCCTGATTCTTTCTCCACAGCACTGGCTTGCTGGGGCACAGGAGCAGCCAGAGGCAATGTTTCTCTGGTGGAGGAGATCACCCCACCTATGAGGCTGGTGACAGTACCAGTGCTATTGCAGGGATGCATCACCATGCCTTGAGTCTCCTCTTGCTTCTTACCATGGAATGGGGAAGGGGCAGAGCCTCTCCTACTGTTGAGATGAGCAGAGGGACTCACTGAGGTCCCTGGGTTCCAGCTGTGTGCCTTGTGCCTGGGTAGATATTTGTCCACATGGAAGGGATCTATACACTGCTCTCCACTGAGGTGCAAGGACAAGTCCAAAGCTAGAGCAAGGGAAAAGGTGCAGGCATAGAGACTGCTCCAGCATATGTTCATCCCTATCAAAAATATTTCTCCTGTTGCCAGTGGGAATTTATCTGGGTGCATCTGATGCCTTTACATGTGTCTGTTCCTGGGCCCCTTAAAGGACACCCTGACTGGCATCACCAACTCCCTGCAAGGCAGCTGCTGACAGCAGTGAGCTTTCCATCATTCTTTCCCTGGGCTGCACAACCCTGGTGATCTCTGCTTCTCACTAGGGACTGAAGCAGCCTGGTTTAAGGGACATCACTGCAGGTGGCAGTGGCACTGGCACAGTGGTGAGTCACCATACCAAGGAGAAACAACCCCCATTCCTGTGCTCCTGTGAAGATTCAAAGCGGGAGCACTGGTCCTCACTCTCAGCAGTGCCCACGCAGCGGGTGAGCTGCTGGCACCCTGCGCTGTGCACACAGCCTCCGCAGGGGATTTCTGCTCTTACATGGAGAAAACCTGTTTACAGGAAGCTCTGTAGCTGCCTTTGGCCAAGAACCCATCTTCTGGGACACCTGGAAATCAGGTTGTCTTCTGGCCTGTGGGATCCTGGAGTGGAGCATGCTGACTGGGCTCTCCTCTCTCTGCCAGCTTGGGGTGTGCCCTCAAGCAGGCACTGGGGAGGGCAGGGGAGAAAGCCAGGCTTCAGCAACCAGCCAGGGAGACTCTGGGGAGCAGAAAGACATTAGCCGAGCACCAACATATACCCCAAAAATGGGATTGAGGCAAGTTCTACCCCCCCATAGGATCAGAGAGTTGAGACTATGAGATGTTTAATGTGAATGCCCCAGAGATGTCTCAGAGAAGAGACTGGGAAGTCTGTGGGGTGAGAGCCTCCCAGGTGCCATCCCAGGGCCCTGGAGTGCTTTCACAAGGTAAGCCTTGAGCTGCTTGGTCCTGACCATCAACACCTATGGCCTGAGTGCTGGCAGAGAGGGCAAGAGTGCGTTTGGCTATGGGACCACAGAACAGCTGGCTGCAGGGAAAACAGCTGCTGGGATATTCAGGAATTGCTCAAAGATTAAAATCCTCCCAGCCTCTGAAAGAAAGTGAAAGCCATGGGCTGGAAGGATATATAAGCAGTGGGGAGCAGCAGCAGCAGCAGCAGGGAGCAGGGAAGCTGTGCAGAGTTCACCTCTCCTGCCTAGAGCTTCATTGCCTCCAGCCCATCCTCTGCCAGACTCAGCAGCAAAATGCAGCGGCTGCATCTTCTCTGCCTCAGTCTCCTGTTGCTGGGACATATCCTGAATGGTAAGAGGAGACATCTCAGTCTGGTTTTCCTATGGAAATGAAAGGATTCTATTTCTTTTCTCTTTTGCATTTCCAGCAGACTTTTAGAGGGACACATGGCTGCTGCTCCATCACAGCCCTCCTGCATCCTCTTTTTGTAACCTGTCCCACAGGGACTTTGCTCTGCCCAAAGTCCAGAGAGGAATCTGCAGGGTTCTGGGGCTGGGAAGGCGTGTTTGGGAAATGCCATGGAGCAATCCTGCCTCCCAGTGCCCTAGCCCAGCTTGCACACATTGGGCTGGGATTGTCTTGGAGCCATTCTCCCCAGTATACTGAGGGAACATTCCTGTCATCCTGTGGTGTAGGCCAGCCTGGAGGCAAGTGGCAGGGCTTGGAGTCAGAGGGAAGGTGTTTGTTAGGGCAGGGCTGATGTTTGAGGGGCTGTTGTGGTTGGACATGGGGTTTGCACAGGCTGCAGCTATCTGGGTGGGTGACATCAGAACCTCTACCTGTGGTGGGGAGCTGGGGGATCCAGACACCCTGTGGTGTTGCACCACACCTTGCTGCTGAGGGTACAGACGTCTGTGGGTGCTGCCAGCCTTGTCAGGCATTAGCAGTGAATACAGCATTTGCTGGGAGGGTGACTCTGGATCTCCTTCCCTGCAGAGAAGCACAGACAGCTATGCCCTTCAACTCTCACAGTAATGATCTGTGTGGGGTGGGCTGGTGGTGGGGTAGCTGCCAAACCTGTGATTACTTCAGTAAATAAAGCTGAAATCATCCCCAGCCCCTCAGGAATGTGTGTCTGTATTGCAGCACCCTGAACCAGAGTAAATAAAGACCCTGATGTCCTTCCTTGCTAGCTGGGGTGCAGGAGGGACACAGTCATGCAGAAGGATTGCCTACTGCCTGTTTACTCTTTCCCACCTCCTCTGCTTTCTGTCGGAAGGAGGCAAAGGGCTCCCAGCACTGGGGTGCGAGCACAATAATGCTGGTGCCTGCGTGCCCAGCCAGGGCGGTGTGTGACAGCATTCCTGCCTGCACCATCCTGCCGCAGCCCCTTCACCCTCTGGGGAAGCTGGGAGAGGTGCAGCTGACCTCAGCCTGTGTGATGTGCTCCTCCTCCAGTGCGTGGTGGGAACAACGTCCTGGACTGCTGCCTGCGGACAAGCGAGATGCCCATCCCGCGGCGGATAGTGCGGGATTACCGGCTCCAGCTGGTGCAGGACGGCTGTGACATCCCTGCTGCCGTGTAAGAGCCCAAGCAGTGATGACTGAGGGACAAGGCCTTGTGATGGCCAAGGGGTGGACCTTGCATGGAGGCAGGGTTGAAGGCAGAGCAGGGTGGCAGACGGTTGTTGAGCTGGATTTGAGGGCTAAGGAATAGGAAGAACTGCAGAAGAAATCCTGGAGTTCCAGAGGCTCAGTGGGAGTGCAGAGGCTGAGAGAGGAGAGCATGGGACAAAAGGCAGGGAAGAAGGTCATCCACAGGCAGAGATGGGGGAGGGTAGTGAGGTAGGGAGTGGGTGAGAGCTTGAGCTGTTCTTGAGCATCCCTGGGGTGTCTGCTCACTACATCTTGTGTTTTTCTCTCATTGGCCTGGCAGATTCATCACCACAAAGGGCAAGCACCTCTGTGCACCCCTCCATTCCCCATGGGTGATTCGTCTCCAAGAGAGGCTGGATGCCAGCTCTGCCAAGAGGGTAAGAACCATCCCTATTCTCAGCCAGGCAAGAGATCAGCCCAGGGGGTGGGCTTATCCTCTGCCAAACAGGCTTTTCCCATTATGACTGGGCTGCTGGGAAGAGCAGGGGCATGCTCTACTGAGGCATGGATAATCTGTCTTCATCTCCATCCCTCCTGCCTCCAACTGACACCAGTCTGCCTCTTTGGTAGTCCTCTTCCACCCCAAATAAGTGCAGCCCTGGGACTTTAGTCTACCCAGTGTCACTCTTGTGTGAGCCTGGAGTGTGCCATGGCAAGTGGCACTGGAAGCAAAATCCCTCCCCATTTCTGCCCTGCAGGCTTGGAGTCTGCTGCTCGTGCATCTTCACAGAGGGGGCTTGTGATGAGTTTGGTGGGTGCTTTACAAGCCCTGATAGGTCCCTCACCACCGTGGCTTGTCCAGCAGAGGAAGGGACCCCTGGGGAAGCTCATACCCCAAGGAACACACTAATACCAGTTGGGTTTTTCACTTCCCCAGGGCAAAACTCAGGGCAAATAGGTCCTGAAGAAGCCATGGCTGGTCCCAACAGCTGGAAGGGACCACTTCCCATCTGTGAATCTGAAGCTAATGGAGCCAGCTTGCTTCCACCTCCAGCCCCAGGGCTGAACCTGCTTGAGACTCATGCCAGTGTGGGGGTTGGGCAGAGCCCTGTCGACTCTGTCTTTTTCCCCCTGCCTCCAAAGTGACCCAGCAGCCCATGTCAGGCTGAGCCAGGGCCTGCTGGACTCCACCACCTTTGCAGCCTGGAACCTGTTTGATGAACTGATCTGTGAGGCGAGCTGGGGAGTCTCAGACTTCCTGTCAGCACAGCAGCTGTGACCTGCAGCTCTAGTCAGATTGCTTTTGTTTCCATTGTCAGCCCCAATCTAGAGTTCTTCTGCCTCCCTGGGAAGGGCTGCCAGCATAGAACACTTGTGGGGATGGAGGGGAGTGATGGAGGTGTTCCACAGTGGCCATACATTGTGTGGATCCTTGCCAAGCACAACCCAGATGCCCTCAGAAAATGTGTGGCTGATGTGGTTCCTCTCTCACTCCTGAATTCCCTGCACTGTTTCCCTCCGGCCCTTCCTTTGAAGGGTAGAAATAGAGCCAGTAGTGGGGAGCAGGCAGAGATGTGGTTCTAAGCCCCTGCTCTCCTCTGGGACATTGCGCCCTTTCTCAGTCCCCCAGCCTGACACCACTGTCCAGCCCTGCCCGATGCCCATGCCTGAATTCATGCTACTCTCAGGTAATTTGCTGCTAGATCTATCTATTCATTACAACAATTCCATGTGTATGCCTCGTCTTTATTCTCTCTCTCTTTTTTTTAAAATTTTTTTAATTGTGCTGTGATTTTGTTAAATAAAAAGAAAAGCCAGCATGTAGTTGTCATGCCTCATGTTTGTGCCTGAAAGCCAGCATGGAGTGTGTGGTGAGCAGACAGCTCTGCCTACTGTGCTGCAGTGGCAAGGGGGCTGTGCTGGGGTGTGGGGAGAAGGAAGGAGAGTTCATAGGGATGAAGGACACAGCAGCTGGGCTGCAGGTTTCTCCTGGGAGTCTCTCAGCACTGTGACACCCTGCTCTGCACTGCTCATCCAGGCTACAGGAGCAGGTCCCTGTGGGAAGGAGTGCAGGGATAGGGTAGAGGGGAGCATGCCAATATTGCACCATCCAGCCCCAAATGCTTCAGTCCTGCAAGTGCAGGTGCTGGGTTGGAGCTCCCCAGCTCTCAGCTTCCACAGGAGCAGGGGACATGGAAGCAGTGCTGCAGGAACGGAAGGTTTGTCCTTGCAGTAAAGGGAAACTGAGGCAGAGTGTGGTTGATTACTCTGGCAGGTCAGTACTTGCTGGCAGCTGGGGTGCAGGTGGGTAGAAGGACAAGCTTTTGGGGCAATGGAGGCTGCTGAAGACACCTACTCCTAGGCACATCCATGGATAAGGCACAGATGGCAGCCCCCCAGCTCCTGCCACTCATCTATGGTAAGCTGAGAGTCTGTGACCATTTTTCTCCTGAGCCTCCAGTCTGCTGTGTGTTGGGGAAGATGAAAAAGGAAAGCCTTATAAATATGACTGCTTAGGTTTTGAGAGTATGAAACCTATAAGTGAAATAGAATTGAAAGCAAGTTTTGATGTTTAGAGCTTTAATTACTGGACAACTGGAGAACAATAGTGTGGCCAGCTGCAGGTAATCCCCTTTTGATTAAACAATGCCCTTCTCCTCACCGAAAGTCCAAGGGTCAGAGCAGATCCTACCAGCTTGGCAGAAGGGGTCCAAAGAGTAGTTTTTAGGGTTTAAAATATAACATAGTGTGGTAATTTAATGATTCTTATAGGCTGTATGTAAATGCTATAGGATTTGTATCTTGTATTAGATTGGTTGGTGTAAGTTAGAATATTCAGTATAGAAGAAGATTCAATGTATTGTAACGGGAACTTCACCCCCTTACTCTTACTGCTTTTACTGCTCTTACTGCACTTACTGCTCTTACTGCTCTTACTGCTCTTACTTTTCTTACTTCTCTCTCTCTGTGTCTCTTGCTCTTGCCCTTCTCTCTCTCTCCCAGCTCTGCTCTGAGCTGCAGCTGGCGGCTCTTAGCAGGGCCCCTTCACCCACGCCCTATGCAATAAACCACACACTTCAAGACCAGCCTCGACTCCAGAGATCTCTCATCACTGTCCTGCCCGATTCCCACAGCTCTGAATAAGGTCTTGCTGTCTCAAAGTGTCATTATGTCCCCTTTTGTCCAGGCCGTGTGATGTTTGAACAAAGCTGTTCTGTCCAACTGAAGCATTTGTGTGTCCAACAGGCAGGCACCATCCTCTCGTCCCAAGCACCGCTGTGTGACTGTCTGCATCATTAAAATTGGTCAGGTTTGGTGCTAGTCAGCATGCCTGGGCACAGGTTGTGAGTGAGATGGCCCAGGACTATTCCTGAAAGCAAGGGGAACACTGCATCCATGGTGGTGCAGTGGCTGGGCTGTTCAAGCCAGGGAGTGCCTAGGTACCTGATGGCTTTTTGCTGACACCTCTTGAATGCAAGCTTAATCCTGTCCTTTCTTCTCCCCTGGTTGCCTGGCTGACTCAGTTGGTGGGCTTGTTTCTCTTTCAGGTGTTCTCCCCTCTGGGGTCCTCCCCCCTGGTATCTGCACAAGCAATGCCTTGGGCTCGGATGTCTCTGAGAGTGACTCCCACAGAGCACCAGCTCTGTCCCAGATCATTAACTCTAGTGACAGCCCTAGAAATTCAATCCGAGCAGAAGGAAGAGAAGGAAGGCTGGTATGGGAAGAGGGGCCAAGACAAACAGTGTGAGTGGGAAATGAGGATAACTGGTGCTGGCTTGGACAGAAGCCTTCCTGCTGCTCGCTCAGTGACCTGTGAGGGGGCCGTGACTGGGGAGGGGGAGGATGCTTGGCATAGATCTGCTCTGAAGCTGAGCTGCTGCAGCTGGAGCAGGTCCCTGTGAAGTCCCTGCCAGAGGGGCTTAGCCTTGGGTGAATGTTTCATCCTGGGCTGCAGGCTACCATGACAAGGAGAACAGTGTCCTGGGCCTGGGAAAATGAGGAAGAAGAGGCTTGCACTAATCTCTTGGGTGTTGGAAGCAGGTTAATCCATTTCCTAAGAGTTTCAGGGATGTCTTAGACAACCAGCCCATAAGAGCATGGTTGCAAAGCCCAGGGTTCCCATCTCTCCTGGGAGCAGTAGATGTATTCTCCTCAAGGCAACACAGCTGCACACCACAGATCACTGCTAGGTCCCAGCCTGCCATGGCTGTCAAGTGGATGGCAATCCAGATCCCAGATCTGGCAGCAGGCTGCTCTTACTCCCTCCAGGGGAGGACAAGAAGAGATACTGTCCTGGACCAGGTACGTGGTCCTGGCTCCTGTCCCTCCTCCAGCCCTGCAGCAGCCTCTCCCCCACCTCCAGAGCCCAACTCCTCTTGGAAATCTGTCAAAAAACAGACTGGCTCAGTGCTTACTAAACTAGGGAGTGAGTTTCTCTGATTCAAAATGTCAATGATCTCTTTAGAAGGAAGCAGCCACTTTCCTTAGGGAAAGCAGCCAGCCATTGCCATGTCAAAATCCTTGCTCCCCAGCCCAAAGGCTAGTTTCAGTAAAAACGTCCTCCTGCTTTTCTCTCCCCAGACATGTTTTTCTTCCTCTTTTCCTACCCTTGCTGCATCCTTAGGGGTGGGTGGTGCAGGACCAGAATCCATTGCAGTGTGATGTAGACATAGCCTCAAGTAGCTCAGGAGTTACCTGCAGGGATCACTTAGGCTCTGGAGCATTGGTTGTGTCATCTGTAGCCCTTTATTCAGACCTGGGGACCTGTATTTCACATGTTGTGGAGCAACAAGGTGCTGTAACTACAAAGCTTTCACAAGGAGCTGACAAAACAGCCACTCTCTTGGTAACTGTACACAAGGCAGGAGGGAAAGGACAAGGTTGCATCTATGCAAGCAAACTGAGCAGGCATTGGGTCACTCCCTGGCTGCCAGCACTCACGGCTGGGATCATGAGAGCACTTGTGTGTCTGCCTGGCATAGTGAAAGCAGTCTTGGATGCTGCCCAGGCTGAGTTCAAGGAGCACCAGAGACAGCAGGCACAACCTGCTGTGGTCTCAAGGTCTGACCTGGCACAGACATACCGAGCTGGCAGGTAGGATTGAAGGTCCCATGGCAAATACACTCATCTGCTTCTCTGCAAGCAAGGCACCAAGGGAAATCCTATACTGGTCTCCCATGGTGCCATAATACCTTTCCAAGAAGGGTATTTACTGGAACTTGTTTTGTCCCTTGTCTCCAAAAAAAACAGAGNGGGCTAAAAGCTGCTCCCTCTCTCACAACCTTCACAAAGCTTCTTCACGTGACTCCCTGGTGCACCAGAGTCAACAGGAGTTGGGGACATGCCCTGGGCACATTTGCCAGTGCAGGGGCCAGTTGTTCCCCATTCTGATGGTCTCTGTCTCATGGTGCCAAGGCAAGGGGCTGGTCTTCCTGAGCACAAGTGCCAGATCCAGCTGGCAGGGGCTCAGGGACCTGTCTGGGTTTATGTGAAGAGATGAGACATGTGGATGGTTGGGTGGGGTGGAAAGCCAGGTGAGGAAAAGCCCCTTTAGTCTTGTTCCATTGTATTGTTTGCTCTTCCCTAAACAACTTGTGTGCCTGATGGAGACGATCCAGGCCTGGCATCTGTCATCCTCAGGCCCCTGCTTGCTCCCCACTCATTTCCAGTGTATCATCACCACTGCTGCTTGTCTAGACAGTCTCTGCTGAGATCTGTCCCATGGGAAGATGCCAGCACTTCTAGCCAGGCTCCAAGAAGGAGCTGGTGCCATTCCTGCCATGCTCCTCCTGCAGCTGAACTCTCCCTGGTGGCGTTGCCCAGCCTGCAACTCCATGGTCTGATCCCCAGGACTAGAGCATGGGACCAGGGTGTTTTTCCTGCCCTGAACTCCTGGAGTCAAATTGAGCTCAGAAGCTGTCTTATGTGGAGACCCTTATGCCTAGATAGAGCTTGACTCATCTTCGTGTTTCTAGAAGTAGTAGGAAATATACAGCTCATTGCAGTGGAGGCTGAGCCACAAGCCAGGTCCCAGGGCTCCCTTTGGAAAGGGAGGAGGGACCTATCCACTCTGCCCTCAGAAGCACCCATGTTCTCTTTGTGCACAGAAGCACTAAAAACTGGAGATAAAGACAAGACCAGGAGGGCAAGCAAAGAGAAGACTCAACCTGCTGAGAGAACACTCTGGAAAGTATCCATTACCCGTCCCTCCTGAATAAACAGTAGGCAGTGACAGGAGGCTTAGCGCCATTTCTATGGCCCTCCCCACCTCTCCCTCCTGTTTTCCTGCTTAGCTGTGCCTCTAGGTTTTTTCTGCTCTCCACACTGTGTGCCCAGCCACAGAAGGCTGGGGGAAACTTATCCTCCCTTCTTTTCTCAATTGCTCTGCAACCACAGCAAAATGGTCTGGATACAGGGCAAAACACAACTGTTTCTGTCAGAGACAGAGGTGAGGGGACACAATCAGCTCAGACTGCAGGGATGGGGCTTGGAAGAGGCTAGGAAAGAGGAGGCTGGTTCCCTCTGCTTGGGATGAGAGGGACAGCTATGAGGCAAGCAAAGACAAGAAGATTTTAGACCTTCTCATGAATCTGTGAAATTGATGTGTAGCCTGAGGCTGGCTGGGATGCATTATACCCACAAGCATGAGAAATCTTTCCTTGTCCATGGTTAAAAAGGGAAAGCCAGAAGACCTGTTGGTAATAAGGCAGACCCTGGGGCTCTTCCTGGAATCTTTTTTTAGATCTAACAAACACAAACCTCTCATCCTGGTGTCTAACTCTCTCTCCTTGGCCCTGTGCTGCCCAGTTTCTGCCTAGTTTCCTTGGATACTTCTGCCCTAGATATATTTTACTGTCGTAGTGATTATTCTATGCCTGTCCAGATGATTTGGCAGCTGTGCTGTGTCAATGCAGATTTGCAAGGTGTGGTGTTTCACAAGCTTCCTGGCTTGGGAGGTTCACCTGTTGCAGCCTTTAGTCATTTCTTGCTCCAAATATCTCATTCTTCCCCACTTTCCCACAGAAAGCAACATTTTCTTTCTTGCAGATGTTATGGCTGGGAAAGCCCCTCCTCTGCTGAGATGTACACAGACTGTCCTCACACTGCAAACCCACAACTCTGTTTACATGGACGCTCCTTAATCCTGTTTAAATTATCAAGCTGTGACTTTCTGCTCTCTGTGGGAGGGGCGACACTCCAGAAATGTGAGCTGCTGTGGTGGTCTTCGGCAAATAAATCAAGTGCTTTCCTTGAAAGTACCTGCAATGTATATTTTCCCACCTTTTTATTTAGCTGACACAGCTTTTAGAAAGCCACCAGTCAGCATTTATGGTGATGGATGACAGCAAAGAACAAAAGCAGAAGTGTCCTGGATACGCTACAGCTACAGATTCAGCCTCTTTTCACTGTGCTTGGTTTCATTTCCCAGCCACTGCTTTGTCCTCTGACCCTGCCAAGGACAGCTACCCCAGGGAATTCCCAGTGTCAGAGCCAACTGGGCTGCGGGTTTCACTGCCTGCCTGGGGTGGAAGCAGGGCTGATATCTGGTTCAGTGGAACCTGGCTGTTTCTGAAGTCTGTGTCTGCACTGTGCAATGGCTCTTTGCTGAGCCCATGGGATTCAGTTGGCTTCAGGAGGGCAACAGGTCCTGGAGATGCTGTCACTCAGCTCAGCACTTCTCACTTCAGGTAGGCAGGGTCTGTCCTGTTTGCACTGCTTTGCCCCCCATCCCAGTACAGACACTTGGAGCAGCAGATATTTTGCAGCTTGAGAGAGGATGGTAGGAGGGATGCTCTCTCTACCTTGATCTGGTTTACAGCTAAAATACTCACTAGCCCTGCTGCCAGCAAATCCAACACGGGTGGTTTGTTGCAAAAAAAAGCATCTCTTGGCATGCCTGTGTGCTGTAGAGCTGGTGTTTAAAACTTAGTTACTGCAGACTGGAGCAAAAAATCACCACAAAGAGCCATTTGTGAGTCAGCCTCACATCAAGAGGTGCTCAGATCTCCAGCCCAACTTGGCAACTGGTGCAGTGCTAATAGGAGAAGTGGGGGTTATGTTGGGATGAGGAGAAAGGGGTACATGTTCTGCAGCTTGCTGTCACTGCATCCAGAGGCTGTCCCCTTCCCTTTCAGCAGGGGCAGCTGCTTGATTTATCTCTGAGATTTCTTTAGTGAGGATTCTGGACATCACTCATGAACAGTCCTGTAGTGCATGAATTATAAAAATCAGTCTCATTGAGAGAGGTGGTTCCAGATGGGGCAGCTGGACTCTGGAAAGGTGTGCACCCACTTGGGAGGGTTGTGGAGGACAGTGGTGACTCTCATCAGAGGTGTGAATGATGTGGCCTCAAACAATAGGCTGAATGAACTTGATTTAATCTTGCTTCTAGGAATGGATGACATGATCTCCAAGTGTGCAGAGGGATATAGTGAAGAGAAAGTGAAAAGAAGTACTGAGTTTAATTCTGAAAAGTCCAAAATTCTGAAAAGAAACCACAGGGGTCAGACTTTGGGGGAAATTTCATTTAGCAGGAAGAAGCAGATGAAGAAATTCTGCCTGTCCACTGCCAGAAACTTTTACAGAGAGACCAGGGATGGTCAGAAAGCTGGAATTAATGCTGGCTCTGGCTCAGCACAGGATGGGTTAGATGACTCGAGGCACTCCTTCCTGACAGTTTCCCCACCCTGTCATACTGTCCTACCAGGTTCCTCATGGGTGAGATGGACTTTCTCTGCCTTATGCTATACTTCTGAGGGCTACACGAAATCCTTCACTTCCTATGACCTTGTGAATCTCTCTAAAAGGTGGAGAAGGGACCATGGACTTACATTCCTGAAGCCCCCATTTACTTGTTGGGTGCTTGATGTGAGCCTGCCTGTGGTCACAAGAAACCCTTGCTCCCAGATGCAAAACTTAGTGCCCAAATGATGAAGGTGCCTTGGGAGCATGGAGAGAGCTTGCCAGGCCAGACTGAAAGAAACGGATCTTGTCTGTCTTCCATTGGAAATACCTTTGAAGTGGAGCAGGCTGTGCGGTGCTAATGGTAGAGTGTGAACCATCAGCAGTGAAAACCAGCATTCTTCTTGTCACCATCTGGGCCACATGCTAGGGTGTTCCTGACGAGGGCCTTGGCAGGCTTGGCTCTGTTTCACCAACAGCATAATTTGAGTTTGGGCTTAAGGAAAAAAAGAAAGCACCCCAAAGAGATAACAGAAATGAGCTCTTCAGGGTGAACGTGAAGCCAAGGAGTTTAGCATCAAACGCCTTTTGAAAGCAGCTGTGCAGCCCTGCTCAGGGATAAATAAAAGCTGGTTTGAAGCTGGAGAGCTAGCTGGCAGCACACACTGTTCCCATCTTGCCAAACACTTCCCAGACCACCTGTCCTCGCAGGGCTGGGTTCCCTGCAGAGCTCTCATGCTGCTGCACACTCTGGTGGAGTGGATGGGTGTATCACCAGCATCCTGATGCTCAGCCTAGGCTTGGAGCAAGGGCATGGCTCAGGCTTGTCTTGAGGGGGAAGCCCTTGCAGGGTCCTTTATCTCTCTGGAGAGCTCAGAGAGATGGAGACCATTCCACTTCATGGTATATCCTCATGATGTACCTTGTGATGTTTCCAAGATTTGGAGTGGGAGGCAGCTGTGAAAGTTTGGCTGGCAGGAGATGTGCACTGCCTGGCCCCTAGGGTAGTGCCAAGCAGAGGCCATGGTTTTGGGTTGGTGCAAGGTCTGAAGCATTGGAGTCAAGGGAGTTCTGATCACAACAGGCCTTCTGTTGGCCTTCAAGTGTATGTGCTCAGTGCTCTAGCAGAATAAAGAAGGACTCAAGCAAAAAAAATCTGGAACAAGATCAGAAGCCAGATACTCTCCTAAACAAAGGAGATGCATGGCCTTGGAGGAGAAAACAGAAATGTAAATAGAGACAGAGGAGGCCAACAGAAGGTTGGGTTTCTCTGGATCTCATTTGTCTTCCTTGTGCTACAGCTGTCTAAAGCAAATGCTGGGGGGCTGTAGTGTGCTGGAACATGCTGGGGCCATTCATCACGGGCTGTGCTGGCAGTTGGGACAAGTCCATGATGAGCAGAACCTTCCAGCTTTCCAGAGGGCTCTGCCTCACTTGCACCACTAGTTTTGAGGCTGCAGCCCTTCTTGCTCTGCATGAAGGCAAAGGTAGGGAGAGAACAACATCTTTCAACAGGGTATTCACCCCTGTGAATATGACCCTGAGGTGCTTTTTTACAAGGACTCTGTCTGGTCTTCAGGAGGGTCATTGCCCTCTCTGTTTCCAGAACCCCTGTGTGTACTCTGGGAAGGAATTCCTCCTGGTCCAGATCTTGTCCCTCATTGACCGTGTCTGGTTGTACTTGCACAAAAGCCTTCTGGGTCAGTACTTTCCAGTCTGAACAGCCTCAATCTGCTCAGCATTTCTCCTTCCTTTCTGCTCTCCTGTTCTGGACAGTGTGAACGAGGAGGGTAGCTAGTTCTGCAGGGATTTGATATGGAGCTGCTACAATGGGATTTCTTTGACAGGCAGGAGATTGAGTCTTGGCACAGCTCTATTGTGAAGAGTCTGCAGCTCCATGCCATGCTTCATGGGCCATCAGGGACAGCACAGGCAAAGAGCAGAACATCAAAATTCCAAAGACTTTTTCTCAGTTGCTTGCAAAGGGAGCTGGAGAAGGCCACAGTGGCTGGAATTTTGAGGCCTTCCCATGGAGCAAAGGGGCTGTACTGTTCCAGAACAGCACCATACTTCCCGGCTTTCCTGTAGGGTAACCCTGCCCTGCTCTATCCTGTGGGATAATCCAAATATTTCCAGGCAGAAGCTTATCAGGAACAGTAAAAAGCCATCAAAGGAAGTCAAGCTAAAGTCTTCTGGGACAGAACTGCCAGGAGTGCACAGGAGGGGCTAGGGAAGTCTCTGAAGCATGTAAGATGTACTAGGCTGGTATTCCTAAAGGGGCACAGTAGCAAGAAATGGGAAGTCCCTGGCTGGCTCTTCTGTGCTGGATAAGGCAGACTGGCTCCATGCCCTGCTAAGGAAGGACTTTCTTGTGCATCCTTTCTTACTGGAAACAGAGGGGAGAGTCATCAAGATAACAGTCAGAAGGATGGGAAAAAAAATGCGTCCCACTCCAAGCACAGACATTTTGTTAGCCAGACTCCTAAACTGTTGGAAAGGAACTATCAGAAACTGGGCAGGATTGAAAACTACTGAGCCCCTGAGCTCCTCTCCCTTCTCATAAAGCTACCCCTGCAGCATTAGAAGTGCACTGTTCCCCTGGAAACCTTAAAGGCCTTTTAAAGCCTCCTTCTTCAGGGAGGCTGACCCAGGACCCCGGGTCAAATTTGGTTAGAAACATCCTCTGCACAGCCCACTGCAGCATTGCCAGGGCCAACCCAAAGGCTCCTGTTCCATGTGCATCCCTGAAATGTTCAGGTCAAAGTTTAAAAGCATCAGCAGTGCTCTTTTCACACTCTCTGTTGATAATTCATTGAACAGGCTGCTGGTGGGGCACAGCCAGGGGCTGGACAAACCCACCACAGGTAAGTGCAAGTGGTTCCCACGCAAGCTGCACCTGGGGAAGCTCCTGCACTGGTGGCTCCTGGGTGCTGCCAGGGAAAGATAGCTCTGGATTCCTCTCTGCTTGATGATTTCTCTTATGTACCTAGTAGCAGTCTCAGCTGAAGAGAGAGACAGAATGAGAGAGCCTCTGACCCAGAACTGCTGCTCTTGGGCTGTTTCCTTCACCCTTAGCGCTGTGAAACTTCACGTGATGCCTTTCACACTCTTTTATTCTGAATGATCAAAGAGGCTCATTAAACTGTTCTCACCTTCCTTGTTGGTAAGAATCCTCTGAGGAGCCCCACACGGTACTGGGGCAGCTGCTCTTTCCAGGCATCCTACTTGCTGAGGCACTCCCACCCTACAGGGGGCTGGGATGAGGGGTACCAGCAGATGTTCTTCCCTGTCCTTCATCCCCAAGAGAACTTTACCTACCCAGCATTTCTCACATCCTGGGGAAGTGGCTGCAGACGGAGGAGCTGTGAGTGCTCTCCGGGAGGGAGCGTGCTGGTCCTTTGACCTCCTGTGCTACGGGAACAAGAACTCTCCTGGCTCTCTGCCCTGCTCTAGCAAAGCTTAACCCAATGTCCCTGACTCCCTGAAAAATCCCGGCCAGCAGAAAAAGTCAGCCACCCACTGGGAAGAAGGAAGGCACCACCGGGTCTCTTCTTGTCTTTGTTCAGGCAAGCAAAGTCCAAGGCTAGCTGTCACATGGAGCCATTCCAGGCTGTGGGTCTGTGGCAGCACATCCTGGACACCTACAGAAACTAGCAGCAGAGATAAAAAAAGCTAGAGAGAACTTTGCCTGAGGGCACCCAGGGGTGGTGCAGGGCTCAGGACATAATGCACAAGGTTGGACTGGTTTTATGTGAACTCACAAATGGTAACAATGGGTACCTCCAGTTCCTTGCAGTAGAGAAACAGCACCCTGGACCACGTCTGTGCTGACTATTGACTGAAAAATCTGATGGGTCACTCCAACACATTTCAAGTATTTTGTGGTTTGGTTTCTGTTTGTGGGTTTCATTCAGTTTGTTGGTTGGTCAGTTTGGTTTTGTTTATTTAAAAGGAGAGTGATTTCTGTGGACAGGGGTGCTTGGGGTGAACTTAGCAGGACTCAAATATGGGCACAAAGTAAGGGGCTGCTCGGATAGATGCCTACCCTTCCTCTAAATTTCTTGCAACTGCTGTTACTGCATCCCAAACACTGTTTCTGAAGGGACAAGAGGGTTGGTGGTCATGCTAGGGGAAGATGCTCCCTGTCACCAGCATGCTCCAAGGTGGAGGAGCAGCCTCAGCAGAAGAAATTGCTCCCCGCCTATGTCAGAGAGCTTATCAGACAGATGTAGCTGCAGCTCTGAGCCTAGAAGCACATGGGCTATGGGAGAATGACACTGCTCAACTCTGCTCCACAGTGACAGTAGGCTCATTCTTTAACTGTAGCCTTGCCATGGTCTCTGTGTGTCACTGACTGTGCTCCTCCTTCTCTGTGTACAGGAGTGGCAGATAACTCTTCCATTCATTGTGTATCTGGTCTATTTAGATAAGACTGTGAGGGCTTTAGGGTCTAGTGCAAGTCTGAGTCTCTGGACAGCACCTGTAAGAGTACCAGTTCCTAGACAGAGGCACACATGGCTGGCACATCCTGCACTTGAGTGCTGATACTCCTTTTGGTGTGTAGGAACTGAAGCCACAATGCAGAGTGCTGGCATGGGCCATGGGAAATTCTTCTACCTTCTCTTCACCTCCCTACTCTCCTAATATCACAGGAAGGCACTGTTACAATCCTAAAGGCAAGGGTGGCTCTGCTTTGGTTAGTTAACACTTGTCTTTGCTGGAAATGCCATCTCAAGGAGTCTGTGATGTGCTGGGACATGGGTCCACAAGCCTTGCCCCCCATAGCTCCCTTCTCACACAAACACAGAGCAAGGAGAAGGCATTTTCAAAACTCCCACCAGCACCAGCAGGGGCTGCAGGCAGGCAGTGGGACCTGGGCACAGGTGACAGCCACATATGCCCATGGCTTATGGTGAAAGAGCTTGCACAGGACAGAGTGAGCATGGGAGGAAGCCAAAATCTCCGTCCTGGTGGATCTCTTTTTCAAGGTTCCCATGCTGGTACATGTAAGGCAGTGTCAGTTCAGAGCTGACATCACATCAGGGCCCAGGACACATCCCATACTGCCATTTGCTGGGTTTATCCCTTCTGGCACCTTCCTGGGGTACTTGGATGGTGTCACAAGGCTGTGCCTGGCCCCCTGGACCTGTGTGAGGACACTGAAAGCCACCAGCTTTGCAGCCAGGGATGGTGTAAGTCTAGCCTGCTTTGCCTGCCCCAGGTGCATGCCAGTGAATACTTCGCAGCTAATCAAGGATGTTTTCTAGAGAGCTCCAAGCCATGCACAGCTAATGTCTCACACCAGTGTCATTTACCTCTGCAGTGAAATAAGCTGCTGATTACACAGCAGTAGATTAAAGGGCTTTCAATATCTTTATTGGGTACAAGATGCAAAAACTTAGTCTGGTAACCGTCTTAAAAGAAAAAAGAAGTGAAAGTAAATCTAAATGATAAAGGCATGACTTGGCACCTTATCCTCCTTTTTACAGTCTTCTCCGGTTTACAGATACACAGCCCTGTGTACATTTCAGTAAATACTCACAGTGCTACAATGAAGGTTCATTTCCTTGCAGAGACACTTGCAAGCTCCACACCTTGGTCTTATCCTCTCTCTTTTTGCGCTGCCAATGTTAATTTATCCTTTGCTGCTGATGGATTGTGTGGCTTGGAGAGGTACTTTGTCACTCCTGGCCCCAGACACGAGTAGAGAAGCAGTGGGGAGTTGTGTTGTCTCCTTGCCGTTCTTGGCAAAGATGAGCTATCACAGGAGAGCTATGAAACATCAACAGCCTAGATCCCAGAGATACCAAGAGGCTGGGCTTCCCTTGGTGTGACAGGAGCAAGACCCCATAGCTGGGTGGGCAGCACCCCCTCTTGCACCTCGTAAGGTTTCAGCTGCTACCCAATCACCCTGACAACCAGTGTCCTTGTCTATTATTGGGGTTTTCTTACTTTTTGGATCTGAGCTGTGCTTTGAGGAAGGGTATCAGACTTATTATACCAGGGGAATCACAGTACCAGTCACCATGGGCTGTGCTGGAGCCTGTGCAAAGGGAACCTGAGCTTCCCTTTGCAGCTGATGTTCCAGCGAAGATGGCAGATCCTTTTTGGTTTTTATGTTTGAAGTGATTGCCTTCCTGAAGAAATGAAACCATGACCTTTCAGGCATCAGTATACTTCCTCTGGTCTCCAGATCCCAGTTCTACCAGTTTTATAGGTTTCCAGCCCTGCAGAGCAAGGAGCACTGTAGAGGTGAAGGAGGTCAGTGGAGCACCTGTCAGGTGTTCACCAGGGATCCTCAGGCTTCAGCCTAGGACCTGCCGCTTTTAAAGGATTGTGATGCAAAAAGGAAAAGAGGTTATTTTCTCCAGAACTGGAGCAGAGCCAAGCTCCTATGCTTATGTAATAAGAATAAACAAACAGCAAAAATCCCGCAGGAAGGGAGGCCACTAACCCACTGCAGGATCTGAGCCACCAACAGCACTGACTTCTTCCTTTTCCTCCTACTAAGGCTTTGGTTTCTGCTGGGTTCCTCTCCTGCTGGGCAGCAGCAGGCTGCCCTCCCAGCAATGGTGGCACACAAATTGTACTGTGCTTCCTTCCATCTGCACTTCTAGTGGGCCCCTGAACACAGCAGTGCCCACTGCAGGGCATCAGGGCTGCACAGGTGACAGCAACTGAAGCAAATAGCCCCTTGTGCTGGAACATTCTGAGCATCATTTCTGGCAGGTTTTGGCCCAGGTCAGCTAGCCTAACCCCAAAGGCAGGAAACATTCCCCACCAGAAAGCAGTCCTTGGCAGAGCTGATTTCTTAGCGCAAACGTAGCTAGAGCATCCTTGCTTCTCTCTGTGCAGGCCTGGGTGTTGGTTTCTGCATGATGCTTCTGCTGGGGCTCTTGGAGTGCTATGGTGGGTTACTGCCTTTGCCCTGCCACATGAGTCTGTGGAGAGGCTCATCCCTCAGCTCTGCACATAGCAAAAGCATTTCTCCAGCTCCTTCAGCTATCTTGCCTGCTTATGTCTCTCACCCACTACTTGCTGGAGCATCTGAAGAAGAACAAAGGGGATGCCAAGCCCCACTGTCCCCTGCAGCCTCTTAGAGTTTGCCACCAGTGCCCCACATCATGTCAAAACCCCCAGCAAGGCCACAGGGAGAGAGGTGCAGGCCCTTACCTAAAGTAGCTTGGCACAGCTTTACCAGCATTTCTGAGGCATTGCCAGCTTCATGCGTAGGGGATTTTCTCACCAGGCAGCATGAGCTAAGGGATGTAGATGGTGTCACCCTGCTGCAGATAGGAGAGAATGTGGCTCCCAGTTTGCTTCAGCCCCTGGTTTGCTGGTTGAGACCACTCCTGACAGGACCCAGCCTCTAGGGATCTGAGATGGGGCTTAAAGTAAGACTGGGAGGTGGGAGGGTGGCTGCTGCCCATGACAGCCTGTCACCAATTAGAGATGACATGCAGAGACAGGAACCATTTGTTTGGTGGAAACCACCCCCAGAACCCTGAGCCTACAGGGAAGAGACAGGACCCCTCCTAGGACCTGGACTAGAAAGCTGGAATCAGGCACACATCAAGGCAAAGATATGACAGCCCCAGACGTGGGGACTTGTCCATGCCTTGGTGTCTGCAGGTCAAGAGGTCAATCCCTCCTGGACTGGTAAATCTCAGCCTCGGGAGTGAAGCAGTCACAGTTGTGCTTAACTTCTGCTCTGCTGCCTGCAGAGGCTGTGAGTTTCACCAAGGGATGGGGAAGCCACAAGCCACAGGGGTGCTGCAGCAGAGCCCACACCATCCATGTTGTCACTGCTGTCCCTGTTGTCCCCAGGCATCAGCACATACCAACACAAGGGCTGGCAGTGAGCCCAGCTGGAAAGGGCCAGAAGGGCTTTCTACCTGCTTGGCTCATCACAATCCGTCACTGGCTTGCTGCCCTGAGCCACAGGCTACTGACTAGCTCCCAACAGCTCCCTCAGTTTCTATTCCCTGGTCACATTCTCCCTTTCATTTTCCAGAGATTTCTCTGTGACTATAAATAGCCTTGTGAGGGACTGGCCAGCCCTTGTGGAAGAAGAGGCAATAATCTCTTCCTGAAGGAAGTGGCCAGGACATATAAAGGATCCTTCTAACCCAAGAGTAAATGATACTGAAGAATGTGCCCAGGAGGAAACTGAGGCAGTGAGGGCAGAGGAAGGTGTGAGGAGCAGGGCTCCAGAGCGCTTTGTGGAGGGACTACAGCTGCTGCCATTAGTTAAGTAATGCTTGGTGAGGGGCTGCCGTTGTTGGGGTTCATGATGCTACTGTCTGAGCACTGCTGAGCTACAGGCTGGCCACCAAACTAGGCCACAGGCTTGCCACAGAACCAGGCAGCATGCTGTGAACAGCCAAGAGTCCTGTTGGGGGTCTACAAGGAGTGTTTTAAGTGAG
Source organism: Rhadina sibilatrix (assembly GCA_013400275.1). Lineage (NCBI taxonomy): Eukaryota > Metazoa > Chordata > Aves > Passeriformes > Phylloscopidae > Rhadina > Rhadina sibilatrix. The sequence goes on from VWYO01027640.1 coordinate 94,916, forward strand.
ATGATTTACTAGTTCTCATTTGCCAGCTCAGCACTGGAGATGGCTGCCATCCCCTCCAGCCACCCAGGGGTCTGCGTTCCAGAAACAAAGTCTTGTTCTGAAAAACCTGTTCTTGTCCCCAGCTGAAGGAACCCACAGGGTGGACAGGAGGTCTGCAGGAAGATCTGCATCCAGCATCTTTACCCTCAGCTGGTGTTAGGAGCTACTGATCCTGCAGTGGCCAGGGTTTTACCCTTCCACAGAACCTGTCCTCCACAGAGGACAGGCATAGCTGAGATGACACATTTTTCTTGACATTCCCTAATTGGCTTGATTAGTCCATATTAAACATTTACCATCCACAGTTAGCTCCTTCATTAGCTATGACACATCATGTTTAACCACACAACAATATTGCATCAATGCCAGGGCCAGCAGCAAACACTCCAGAAACTTCTGCACAAGGATAATACAGAGACCATGAAAAAAATCTGGGTTTCAATTAAAACTTAAACAAACCTGGAAATACTTCTGAGCTGGTAGAAGACCTTAGACAAGTGTGCACCTCCCCATGCACAGCCTTCATACCTGCCTCCTTTATTTACACACAGCGTAATGGCTTGCCTGTGGACTTGCTCACCTGCAGAGAGGAATGAACACTCTCTTGGTTTGCAAACCACAGCGTAATTAATTCCCAGAAAGGCTTCTGGGCTTCACTCTGTGGCTGTGGAAGTTCAAAGTGCTACCCGGGGTTAACCAGATGCTTCTCCTGCATGCCCAGGGTGCTTAGTCCCACCAGCATAGGGCGAGGGATGAGTCTTCCAGGACCAGGGAGAAACCAGGCAAGTGGGAAAGGAAAACCATTTCAGAAATCACAAAAAAAGGAAGATGAGGAGCATGCTGCGATCCCTGCTACCCTCAGCCGCACGGTGAAGAAACCTCAGGCCCGTCGCCCCCACGGCTTTTCCCTGAGCGTTTTCCCAACCTCCTCTCACAGGGATGGACATCATTTCTCGGAGGCTGTTTTTAAAGGCAATGTTTGCCATCTAGTGGGAAAACAGAGTCTGTGTATCTTGCCTGCAGAAGGATACGGCTCGTGGTTTTCTTGGCAGTAGCCGGCAGCCCCACGCCCCCTTGCCCTTAGCTGGGCAGCGGCTCTCAGCAGCGAGTTCCGCGGAGGAGGGAAATTGGAATAGGTGGTGCTGGTTCAGCTTCCTTCAGGCAGCTGGCCAGGCTTTTTGCCGCCAGCTATAGATGCCTGCCTGCATGTGGATCACCTAGCCCATGCTCTTGGAGAGGACCTTGGCCGAGCTGCTGCCCAGTGTAAGTGGGGAGCTGAAACAAGTGCTCTGTAGTAGGGGAAAAAGCACCATGTTCTGGATAAGTGGTGCCTTTCAGGTCAGCAAACCCCTGGGGACTGGTGCCTTCCAGACTGGCATCCTCCCAGGCATCTCTCTTCCAGGTTAGTATCCTCCTGGGGATCAGTGCCCTCCAGGCTGGCATCTCCAGCATTCCACTGGCAATCAGCACCTTCCAAATCAGCATCCTCTCTGGCATCAGTGGCTTCCAGGTCAGCATATTTCTAGTGATTAGTACTTTCCAGGTTAGCTTTCCCCTGGGAATCAGTGCCTTTAAGACCTGCAGATCATCCTGGGGATCAGTCATCATCCCAGGAGGGGATCTCAGACAGATCTGACACTTTACGACCTCAGATCCATCAACATAGAGGTGACTATGCTGGTACCAGTGCCTAGAATTCATGTGGAGCTCAGGGGCTCCCACCTCTGGAGGATCTCCCAATAGAGAACAAAGCCTGGAAGTTGCTTGAGTGTGATGTGACCCTGCAAAGACCACAGGAGACTCCCAGAGGCACACTTAACTTGGGTCCATCATATTCAGGATGCAGACAAAGGCGCAGCTGTACAGAGTTCTGCATGCCCAGTGCCTGCTCCATGGAATCCTGGAAACACGGGGAACACTGGAGTGAACCAGCTGGTTCAGAAGTTCCTGGGTAGGGCTGGGCCATGCTGTCCATAAGCTCTACCTGTTTATTCTGCCCATGCCGACAAAGCAGCTGATGTGGCAGTGAATGAAGGGGAAGAGAAGGTGCCGCTGGTGGGAGGAGAGCAGGTAGAGAGGCTGTCCAGGGAAGCTCCTGAAGCTCCTGCTTTGTTTCAGTCCCTGCAGCTGAAGGAGAAGATGGAATTCCTGCCACTGGGAAGGGAGGAGATCACCTCCTCTGAGAAAGGGAGATGGCAGTACTGAGGAGGTGTAGTCCTCATACTGCACAGCAGAAATGTGTGCATGGGAAGCACACAGCATGTGTCCCCTAGTGCCACCACACTCCAGGGCAGGAACACAACACACTGGGAACTCTTGCTTGGGCAACAGGACTGTTTCCAGTGCTGAAAAACAAAAATTATATACATATATATGTGTNAGGGAGCAGCCATTTCCCAAGAAATCACGAGCAGCAGTGCTGGGCAGAGCTGTGTTGCTGGCTGTTGCCTCCCAGCATCTCTGTGGCCAAGTGCTTGGCATTTCCCTTCCGTGAAAGACCAAAAGCATCCTAGAGGCAGGGAAGGGCCCAGCCCCAGCAAGCAAAGAAAGAAACAACCCATTTCTGGAGGGAGAAGCTGACAACGCAGCAGCAAGAGATGTCTCAGGTCTCTCCCTTCTCCACATCTGGCCTGGCAGGTGATGTCTCCTGTTTCAAGACAGAAGAGCAAGGAATTTTCAGGCCTGTGGCAGCTAGAAAGGAAGACGGATGAAGAGGGAATATGGGGGATTGCAGGGGTCTCTAATGAGTTGAGTGCTTGGGTCTCTAGCAAGTTCCCAGACAGAGGTATCCATATGCAGGTGAGATGAAAGCCACGGTGAGGGTGAATGCTCAGCATTACATTTTTAAAGCATTCATGTTTGGATTCACTGTGTCTCTGGGCATAGTCCCTGCTGTTCCAACTCTCTCAGTGTCTGGGCAGTGTGAGATGGAAGTATCTCCTGAGGGGAATTCAATCCCTCTGGAGATGGCCCACATTCTCCCCAGTATTCTCAGGACCTGCAGTGGTGACAGTTGTCTCCTCATGTCAGCTGTGATGCCACTTATATGAGGACTGGGTGCACAGGTCACACCCAGGACTTGTTCCCAAACACAGTCCTTGCTCTCTGCCCATGGCCTCTCATCCTTCTTCACAAGTCAGCCCCTCCTGAGTGAGCATCTTTGATGCTTAGGATGTAACTGAGTATCCAAAATACCTATCCATACATTAATCTATACATTCATCTATCCCTTCCTCCCTGTGACAACTGATCCACATCTGCATGCCTCCTTCCCTCCCTGCTGAACCACTGTGTATGTAACCTTTGCTCTCTACATCATCTCAGGACACATATAGATGTATGTTTCATGGCTATTTTGCTGAAGCTGCTTTTACTTCTTTCCTTGGCTCAGGATTTGGCACAGAAGGAAGCAGAAGCAGCCATGAGAGGTAAGTTGAGATTGTTTTGCTTCACAGTCCTGTGCAACTCGCCTCCTCCCCTGCAAAATGCGGGCTGATCCTGGCAGTGAGGCAGCGAGAGGAGGAGGCTAGTCCTGAGGGCTAGCTCAGAAACTTGGCAGGGCTGGTGGCAGTCAAACAGCCCAGGCAGTGCTGCACAACCACCCACAACCAGTGCCTTGTTGCAAAGGCTTTTGCCAAAACTATAGATTTCCCAAACAAGCCCCTGCCTGAGACATGATCTGGCCACCCTGTGCTGGATGGAGACAATGGATATGGATGTCTCTGTGTCTCAGTGCTGGGGACCTTCCCTGGTGTGTAGCATTGGCTGATGGAATTTCTTTAAACCAAGTATATCCCAAGCCATGTTCTCCTGCACTTTTTTCCTGCTGGGCTTGGGCTGGTCCCTGTTCCATGCCAGGAAACTGGACCCATCCCTGCCTCATGTGGATGCAGTCCACAGGCTGCTTTGACCTGGCACATTCTCAGCATCTCCAGGCCTGGCTTGTACCAGCTCCCCTGGTGATCTTGGCACAGCATCCACCCTGAGAAGGGTGGGATATGGCAGCAAAGGCAAGTTTGGATGTGCCTCTGCCTACTTGGGCCAGGGTACATCCAGGCAGGGCTCCAGCCTGCAGCAGGAAGCCTCCTGCTCACTCAGTGGCTGCATGAGCCACCAGAGAGCCCAAGCCTGGAGGAAGTGCCCTGGCCCCACAGTGGGACAGGGAGGTGCCGGCATTGGGACTGGTCTCATGGTCCCTTCCTGTTTTTCTTCTCCACAGCTTGAAGACAAAGTTGATTTTGGCATCTGGATCCCTCTCCTTTATTCCAGATTGCTGCTCACCCGAGCCCTCCCCTTGCATCTTCTCAGTCCACTGGAAAGCCCTGTTTACCCACGGCCAGCACCTGTGTCTCTTCCTCTTTGGCAACAGGGAGAGCAGCACCCAGCACCAGGTATCTTTATTCCCTAAAGCACAGAATCTGCTGTTTCCTTTGGGTCCCCAAGGCCACGTGTCACATTTACAGGCTGCTGGGGCAGGGAGCTGAGCCATGGGGCACCCCAGCAGGAAGCTGCAGTGCAGGCAGGCAGGGCTTTGTGGTGCCATGCAGACCCCCTGCTCTTCATATCTCCAGCTGCCAAATGGATGGCAGGTCACGACTCCTTAAATCAGAGAGGAAAGGGGTTACCCTCCAGGGCCATGGGCAGCAGGATACAGTGATGAGGACCAGATGTGCCTCGCCTGCCCCCAAGCTGCCCTGGTCACCAGAACTGGGTGTCCCTACTGGCTGGCCAGGTAAGCCCCAGCTAAGGAATGTGACACAGGGCTTGGCACATGGGGAAAACAGATTTATGGGTTCCCCAGCAAGCAGCAACAAATTTCTATTTGGAGCATGCCTGGACTTTCTGGAGTTTGAAAGTGGGCAGAATATAGGGGCCAGAGTTGCTGTCTCCCATTTTCTGGCTGCTGTGCTGCTACATCTTAAGCAGGCATCAGTCTCTAAACCAGAACCAGATGCTGGGAAATTACTGAGTTGTTTGCAAACATTGGAACGACAGGTATGGGATGTACATCACCTATGTTCCACAGCATCTCTGGACAACCACTGCCTTGATCCTTTCCATAGTGGCAGAGGAATGGGATCTGGTGGTGATAAAAAGGAGGTTTCCAATGGTAGAGGCTGCCCAAGTGGTGCTGGGGACTGAGAATAGACAAGGGTGACCATGGCAAGACAAGGATGACTGTGTGACACATCAGAATGTGTGTTGGTTGGGTTGGATGCTGGGGACCAGAGCACAGCAGGTGATGGCAGTGTGATATAGCTGGAGCTGTCAAGCTATGGGGTACATCTGGGAGAGGTGATGTGGCTGCCAAGCCTGGAAATCCAAGCAAGATCTGGTTCCTTACACCTCACCAACCTTACAGCTTGGTTACCTGCTTTACCTGCCCTGTGGAGAGCTCTGCTCCAGTCCAGGGATAGTGCGGTGCCAACAGCACACTGAATACAGAGGGCTGACCCCCATCTCTCTTAATTCAGCAGGTCTGTGCTCATGAGGAACAGCGAGAGCTGCAATCACATAGAGCCAAGCGTGGAGAGCCCCCATGACTCCACTACTGGGGCACCCAGGGAGAGCAGTAAGGAGGGAGCCTGTGGGCACACAACACATTGTAAAAGGCACAGCCTGCTCCAGTTCCTTCCAACTCAGTCCACACAAGGATCCTTTGTGGGTGCCCCAGTCCAGGCTCCCTGTGCATCGTGGGTTCGCAGGCAGCTCCAGGACCCAGGTGGGTTCCCACCCTGCACTGGCTCTGCTCCCCGTGCTCCATGCGTTGCCAGAGTCGGAATTTCCACCCAGCTCCGTCTGGATCTCGTTGGGCTGCTGGCACTGAGCACCAGGGCCGGGAGATGCCAACAGATGGGAGCCATTAGAGGGGCCGGATCGAGGTGTGGCAAGGGGCCACATGCAGAGCAAGGAGGGCTGTGCAGAGGGTCCGCTCTCAGCTGTCACACTGCTGAGGGCAGGGCAGATGTCCCACACAACTGCCTGTCTGCATCCTCTTCTGGCACTTAGCTTCGGCATGGGTTTCTCTCAGCCCCTCCAGGCACCTCGGGAGAGGGCTGAACAGTTTGGGAGGCAGCCCTGCTGCCTATGCCCCTCCTGCAAGGACCATTCCCAAGCTGGCACTCACCCCTCCCTTGGCCCAGCATCATCTGCAAGGGGGTTTTGCCTGGACAGTGCCAATGATAGCATTGGCATATCCCCTTTATTGGCATTGCTGCTCCGTCCAGCCACAGCACGGGGAATTGGGGCAGAGGGAAGGGGCAGGGGGTGTTATCTTCCACCTGCTGGCGGCTGGTGGGGGGTGACAGGCAGGGATCAGCACCCCTTGATCTGGCACTGATGCCCAGCACCCCCCGGAGCCTACACCCATGGTCCCCCTCAACACCAGGCAGTGAAGTGGGGCTGGCTCAGTATCTTATCCCCATTTGTTTAGCAGCGCTCGGAGGTGGAGCTGGCCTGTCACCCTGAGCCTGAAGTGACTCCAGCTGGCTCCTGGCGGGCTCAGGCAGTCCAACGCTCCTGAGAGCAGAGCCTCTCTCCTTAGGATCCATCCTGCAACCCCAGGGTGTTGGGGGCTCCGGCAATGTCCACAGCTGTGGGGTGACCCAGGAGGCGTGGGGTCCTTGGGGGCCAGAAGTGGCATCAAGTCCCACGCATGGGCAAGCGGGTGCAGGGAGCAGGGATCGGCCAGGGCTCACTACAGGATCTGAGCTTCTGCCGAGAGAGAGGACAGGGGTCAAGTGGGATACTGGAGACACTGACCTGCCCCATGCTCCACATTCCCTGCCCAGCATTTCCCCCCATTCCCCACCCTGCACCCTGACTCACTTGGTAGTGCCTTCAAGTGGGTGGCAGCAACCAGAAAGTTTGGTTTGGTCTTGTCCTTGCCATGTTTCCTCACCCGGAGCCTGAGGATGAGAGCAATGGTGGCTGAAGACCACAAGCAGCCTCCCTGAGTGTCAGGATTGCCCACATTCCTAGTGATCCTGCTGTGCTTCCATCCAGCTGTGCCCAGCTGTGCCCAGCTCAGCTTAACCTCTCCAGTGGGTCAGCTCCAGGGCTACAGCAGGAACTGGTCAGCAGATAGAACAGGATTGTGATGGGAACAGGGACTGACAGCAGAGCCAGAGCACAGCAGGGAGATCCCATGGTGGCAGGATGAGAAGAGACCTGGGGACAGGATTCCCAGGGAAGCAAAGGTACATGGAGGGATGGCTGTGCTGACTCTGGAGCATGAGACTCCCCAGCAGGAGCCTTTGGGAGGATATTAGAAGGAGCAGTATCTTGGGGGGATTCAGAGAAAGGTCCCTTGGATCTGGAGTTGTTAGAAAGAGCCCAAGCAGGCTGGGCTGTAATGGATGTGCTGGGAAGAGGCACTGGTGTGGCACAGGGGCAAGGGGAGTGTAAACCACCCTTCGGGGCATTAAGTGTATTTTGGCAGGGATCCCAGAGAAGGGCTTGGAGATCACAGGGCACTCCATGCTGAGGGTTCAGGATGTGATGGGGGACAGCAATCATATACCTCCTCCTTCTCAAAACCCAGCCTACCAGATGAGGATGGTGATGACAAGAACAGCAGCCAGGATGAAGAAGGCAAAGACCCCAAGGGACACCAGGACAGCCATCTTCTCCAAGGAGTCACTGCGATCTGGGACAGAGAGATTGTCACAGCCAAGGGATGCCACAGTCCCCAGCACCTGGGGAGCCCTATGGCAAGCTCCTGGACACTCCAGCAGCCCAGCCACACATGGGCTTGCGGCAAGAGACCCTTCCCATTAGTCTCAGCCACACACATGGCACTCCTGCCCACCACCCCTAGCTTTACTCACTGATGGGCTCAGGGTTGGGAGCCTTGGAGGGCTCCTCAGCCAGGCTCTCCAGTCTGGCATCTGTAGTGGTTTCTTCACTTGCTGTGGAGGCCAGGTCTGGAAGAACAGAATGGATGGAAACACTCACCAAAAGCATATGCAGCACCCTAGAGACTCAGAGAGAGGAGCATGGAAGGATATCTTTGTGCCCCAGAGGTTCCACAAGCCCAAGGGTGCCACTGAGGTGCTAATGGTGCTTTGAAAGACCCACCCTGTCCCAAGCCTGTGGGAGAACAATTCCTGAATGGCATCAGCACAGCTACAGGCTGACATGGGCTGGGAGATGTTTTGTCTTCCTGCAGCTCTGCCTCCCAACCTTAAGTGGCCCTGGGATTGAGACTCACTCTGGTTGATACGTGGGAGAATGAGTGCCATGGGGAAGGGACTGAAGAGGGGCAGTTCAGGGTTCCAGAGGGCCTTTGGGAAGGAATGGTACAAAGTGGTAGGCTGCTGGGGGCTGCAGCCTGTCCCCCTCTCACCTCTGACTGGTGTTGCCCGCGCCTCAGCACTCCACTCGCTCCAATTCCCTGCATCCAGGAAATCCTTGGCACTGACTTGGACCACGTGCTCCAGCCCAGCAAAGGCATCCGTGATAACCTCAGACAGATTCACTGTCTCTACCTGTGCCAGGCAGAGGGGAGCTGTGGGGCAGGCAGGGGCATCCCTCACCACCCTCCCTGGCCCCATGCACGCCCCGCTCCTGTGCTGGCCCTGCCCCTCCTTGCACACTTACCACGGACCAGGAACGGTGTATGACGGGTCGGTACTGGAGCCGAAACCTCAGCTGGAAGTGGGGTTCCTTCGGCCAAGAGGAAGGGTACTTCCAGCTCACATGGAGTCGCCGTGGGGCCAGGGGGATGGGCTCCACCACTAAATCCTCTGGAGGGTCTGGCTTAACTGTGTGGGAAAGGACAGGAAGCCACTGTCACCCTGCACTGCCATGCACAGGGATGTAGGGTTCTCCACTGTCAACCACAGGTAACTGCCCTGGATGGGCAAACAGCGGGACAGACAGACAGACGGATGGGGACTCACTGATGGCCTGCATGGTGACATCAAGAAGGCGGTAGCTGAAGCCCAGGGGGTTCACCTCGGTGATGTTCAGGCGGTAGGAGCTCCAGAACTCTGACCTGTGGACGGTGCAGGTGCCGGGGCGGGACGGATCCTGCAGGCACAGCCCCACGTGCCCGTTCTTGTTCCTGCAGGCAGGGAGGCAGGGTGGTGACACGTCCTACTCACCCACCATGCACAGCTTCCAAATGCTGCCAAGGAGGTGCCATGAGAGACCTCCATGTCAAGACCCTGGTGGAGGAGGCAGCCCCTCTGGCTCAGCTGCACCCACCCTTCCAGAGTCTGGCATATCCCTCTGAGCATGACAGAAGGGAGCCTCATCCCAGCTCCACACTGCCTGGGAAGGTCCCTCCCTGAGGCAAACTCTTCTCCCTGAGGCAAACCCTTCTCCCAGACTCCCAAGATAGCTGGGAAGAAGTTGGCTCCCTGATGGGGACCCCAGCTCTTGATTTGGGGTCCTTGCTGAAGACAGCAGCAGAGCCTTTGGGATGGGGGCCAGTCCCTAGGGAGCAGGAGCAGGGTGGGAGTCAGTCCTACCTCCGCTTTTCTTCGCCTGTCAGGGATTTCTTCCTGCCATGGAGACAGATGGAAAAGCAGGTGATTAACATGAGGGGGCAGCACAAAGTGAACCCTGCCATGACCCAGAGGAGGGACAGGAGTCCACACTGCAAGGCAGCCCCACACTCCCATGCTGACATACACATGTGACAGCATGGGGGACAGAGCTAAAACCACGTCCAGCTCTTCTAGTGAACAGCCTGGCAGCAGGAGCTGGGCATCTCAGGGAAAAGAAATGGGACACCCTTCCCTGCCTGGGATTTCATCACCCAGCAGCAAAGACACAGAGACACTGATAAAAGCAGCTCCCCAGAGCCTGGCTTCACTCTCCCCCTAAAGCCCCCCAGATCCCATGCTTTCACTCCCCCTCCCTGTGGAGCCTCTGATTCTCCACTCAGCCCCCTCCCCACGAAGCCCCAGGCTCCTGCAGCTTTCAGCAGGGTTGTGCTTTATGAGCTCCATTGGACTTCAAAGCTGCCTGCTAATTTGGCTTGCAGGGATAATTAGAAGCAGCAATGCTGTCAAGGCTCCTTTCATCCCAAAGCATGCCAGAGCAGAGCGTGGAGGCTTGCAGATGACCTGCTTCTCCTTTATTGGCCCTCTGGTGCTGGCAGAGCTGTCAGCAGGGAGGGGGCCTGCCTGTGCCAGCCCCCCAGTGCTGCTGGGACCCCCACTGAGAGCAAGAAAATGCTTGGTGCTCTGCTCACCCCAAAACAGAACCTGCTCTGGGGTGCAGCATGGTCCTTGGGGCAGGAGGTGAACCCAGGGCATGTGTGGGAGGGTCAGATGGATTTGATGGTTATCCTTGGCTGTAACCCAGAGCTCACACTGTAACAAGCCCAATCCATGCCCTGTGGGGATACTTCACCTGTATGTGGTGATATATCTGGTGGGGAGGAAGGTCTCCACACTGGAGGTCCAGGAGCAAGAGAAATTCTCATAGTCAGATGCTCTGCAGGACACAAAGGGGACTCCAGGCAGGTCTGGGGTCCAGGGGAAAGAGCAGTCAGCGAGGAGTCCCCTATCCCGCAGACCATCCAGCTAACAGGGATGCCTGTGTCAACACCAAGCCCCCTTCTGGCAAGCCTCTGGCAGGGGTGCAGGCACCACACTCCCCCCAGAAGAGCCCAGCTCACAGATGTGCTACTCACGCCCCAGGCGCAGGGACACGGCGTGCAGGAGGCCACCGTCCTCGCCATGGCAGCTGTACGTTCCCATGAGGGCCAGGCTGGCGCTCGGCAGCACCAGGGATCCCTGCTGGATGGCTGAGCCCTCTGGCAGTGCCGTGGCACCTGCTCGTCTCCATTGCACTGGCGAGCTGAGGAGGAGAGACCAGGCAGGCTGCCTTAGAGGACAGGGATGCCCAGGCCCATTCCGTAAACCATCCCACTGGACAGATCCCTTGATGTGCACGGAAAAGGCTTACCTGGCACGGACCCCAGGGCATGATAGGGTCACGTCTGTCCCCAGCTGTCCATACTGCACACCTGGAGGGACACACATCCCCAGATGGGTGTTAGCACTCCATGCCACCCCACGCCAGGGCTGGGGGTGCAGGTGGGGAGCCCCGGGGGTTGTACACCCCACAGTGTACATAGCACTGGCTATGGGGTCCTGCTTCATGCAGGTACCACCACAGGGGACTAGTAAGGACTTGTCCCAGCTGGGATTGGGCAATGAGCAGAAAACACAGGCTGGCCATCACTGTAGGATGTAGGGCTATGTTTCATGTAGCCTTGGTAAGTCTTCTCCTGCTGGGGGGAATGGGGTGCCCTCAGGGTCCTCATGCCTGGGACGTGGTGGTGGGGTGCTGTATGGAGGCACTTGATGGAGGTCTCACCTTCCTCTCCCCAGTCTTCAGGGATTGCAAAGGAGGCTGATGCCAGGGCTGCTGCAAGGAACACCATCACCCTGCCCAGGCCTGGGATGGAACTATGCATCTGGAGGAGGCAGAGAAGGGGAGGAGGGAGTGTTATTCCCTGCAACGGGGCTGTGCAGGAAATAACACTCTGCATATGCAGCTGGGGTGGGAAGGGACCAAGGAGAAATTCTGGCCTATATTTACATGTCAGGTGACAGCAATCAGATCTAAACAGACTCACACAGTAGGGCTGTGATAGCTTAGGTTGTACCAAGTGTCACATCATGAGGCTGGTCCAGGAAAGTCTCAATTTGTGGGAGAATGGTACTGAAATCCTTCCTCCTACTCACTGATCACCAGTGAGAGGGGCAGAGGATGCAGTCAGGATGTGCACCCAGCTTGTCATGGGTCAACCCATGCCACAGACTGGAGTCTCCCTGCCAGCATCATCTTTTCCTCCCAACTTACACCACTGTGGGCACATCAGCCAGTGTCACCGTGGCCAACACAGCCAGTGTTACCCGGTTCTGGCCTACCACTATCACCCTATCCATTGCAGCCAGCAGGGCTATAAGATATCCACCCCAGCCAGCACCCTTTCTGTGCCAGCCAGCATAACCCTAAAGCATCTGGCCCCACCTGCAGAGTTCCTCATCAGCAGGACATATTGGCCAGTCCCAGCCCCATCATCCTATCTGTGCCAGCAAGCACCATCCTAGGACATCCATCCTGGCCAGCATCACACTATCCCTATCACGAGTGCCACACAGTCTCTGTCAGTCAGAAATGAATAATTTCTCTCTAGAAGACCTCCGTCACAACTGGACAGGCCGGTTTATTTACACACCACACTGCTGGGCTCCCAGCTGCAGGCAAGGGCTGAGGGCACATAAGGCGGTGAGGTCCCTGCCAGCCCCAAGAGCAGGCATAAATCTGTAGGCATAAATCTGTGTCTCCTCGGGTTCAGCAGCTGAGAGACTGGAGGGAGGGATGCTCCAGCCCAGCAAAGGCACCCCAGAGCAGCAGCCTGTTCCCCTCCTGTGGCCGACTGCCCATGGCCACAGACCAAACCGCCTGGTGAAGGAAACAAGAGCTACAAGGCAATCTGCTGCAGGGGGGAAGGCGTGCGGCACCCCACATCAATCCTGTTCTGAGCATGCCAGGCAGCCTCAAACACAAGCTCCAAATGTAAATAATTTCATGAGACTGTCATAAGCTTTTCCTACCAAACCACCCTAGAAATGTTCCCAAGAAATATCAGTCAAAAGGTCTCTGCCAAAACTATGCTGGTAAGTAACTAGGAACATTTGGCCTTAAAGTAAGATATTTTGGTGGTGGAATTAAAAAAAAAAAAAAAAAAAAAAAAAAAAAAAAAAAAAAAAGTTTTTTTTT
>VWYO01027640.1:113035-127677 GCA_013400275.1 Rhadina sibilatrix
CACCCCCCCCAATGTTATACTTCAGAGTAAACAAAGCAAGCAGCCTCTCACTCCAAACATTTCAGCCATCCCAAACTTTCTCTGGAGGGGGGCTGCCCATGGAATTTTCCTCATCCAAATGAATTTCGAAATGTTCCCATTGCAGCCTGCTCTGACTGGAGGCCAAGACAGTTCCAAAATTCTTCACTAAATGCTTGAGCTGCCCTGTGCACTGCCACAGCTCCGGCTGTGTCCCAAAGCTCCCCCCAAGCACAGGGAGATCCTCTGGCCTGGCTGGTGGGGAACAGAGGCATATTCCAGCCTTCCCCACAGCTCATCTCATTCACCTGAAGTGAGACAGCAGGCTTTGGTGAGGCTGGATCCTACCTTTCTATTTTAAGCTACCACTTCATTTCTCATTGCTCCAAGTCAGCAGTGCTGCTGCAAAGTACTTAGGCGCACTAGGGCATATGTGTGACAATGCATCCCAAGAAAACAATTATTTCCCTTTGCAGGCAGCCTCTCCCTAGCATCAGGCAGAGGGGAGAGGGTGCAGCGGGTGCCAGAGCTCCTCCTGGGAGCAATCAGCAGCACCTTGAGCACCAGGAGCACTTTTTGCAGTGGTGATGCCTCCTCGGTGCTGCTGGGTCACCGCACAGGCAAGTGGACAAAAAAGGGATGGTGTGCTGCATACATGCCTGAGGATGGAGGGGGGGAACTGTGCCCTGAACACCCCTGGCAGACGGTGTGTGGAAGGGAGGACAAAATGTACTCCAGGATGAGCCAAATGGTGGGTGCCACCTAAGCGTGCTGCTGCTCCTTGGCACACATTGTGCTGTCAGGGTATGCACCCTGGTGCCAGAAGAGGTGGGACCCCAGTGAGGTCAAGCAGAGACCCCCAACAGCTCTCTTGGCTTTGGCTAAGTACAGATATGAGGGGAAACCCAGGAGACCCTGACATAAGGGTGCCAGCACTGCTCCACCCACTGGTGATGGGGGCACTGCAGGTAGATTCTGAAGCAACTGGAAGGGGAAGAGCCCAGCTAAAAGCCCCACAAAAAGCCAACAGTTGCAGGAAGAAGTACCTAAACCTCAGCCCAGTGTGGATTAGGATGTCAATGCAAGCCATTGGAGTGGCCTGGCATGCTGATGCCCCTTGTCTGCTGTCCAAAACAGCCCCTGAATGGGTTTCACCAGGTAGGGTCCTGTAGCTCAAAACACAACCCGATATTGTGGGGAACCCCCCCATCCTCCCTCCCTGGGCACACACAGATTTTAGGGACTGCAACCCCTTGATGAACATGCTGTCACCCAGGAAGGCAAAACGTTGCTGGTACTTACTGCATCTCCCACCCACAGTATCCCACCCTGGTGGGCACAAGCTCTGTGCCACCACAGCAGCACTGGCAGGGGGGAAATACCTCAGCTCCACGCCGGGCTGGAATCTTGCTGTGGGACGGGGCTCTGCCGGGTGCCCCTGCTGCCTCTGCACCATCTCCCTGCGCCGCCTTGCTGGGTTCTCCTCCTCCACGGAGGTTGCTCAGTGGTTTGGCATGGGAGTGGTCCTACCCCCCCACCCCCCAACCCCAGCAGCCCCCTCCCCTATAAAGGGGCCAGGCAGCGGCTGTGTGGGGAGCAGAGCCCCCGACACAGCAGATGGGGTCTGTAAAGTGAGGCTCCCCCAGGTGTGTTTGCCTTGGCCGGGGCTCAAGCCTGTCCAATTAGAGCTATAGAAAACATATCTTACAAAAAAACGAGGGGGGAAAAATAATCCTCTCCCCTGCGCTGGGGCCCAGGGTTTGGCCGGGGTTTCTCGGCAGGCCAAGCGCAGGCGATGCAGGCTCTGCTGGCAGCAGCCCGGGGAGGGCGGGATGTTTGTGGATATTAAAATGCAGTCGTAAAGTAGAAGAAAAGGGCAGCCTTGTTTCAGAACGAGTCTCCGAGGCTTTCCCCTCTCCCGTCATGCTCGGCACCTGGCCGGCAGCACGAGCAGCTCCCCCTTCCCACAGCTCCCCCCAGCCACCCCCAGCTCGCCCAAGGGCTGAGGTGCTGTCAGTGAGACCCCATCCCTCATGGACTGAAACTCATCATCTACAGGGGGAAGCAGATTTGGGAGGGTCCCCCTCTACAGCTACCCATATTGGGTCAACATTAGAGCCATGCTTCTGTAAAACCCAACCCTGCACATCCCTTCCTTGTCACCCCCGCAGCTCTCTGCTTTCACTTGTCCACTACCCTGCCTGCATGGAGCCAAGGCTGCCTGGCCCCAGCTGCTTGGCAGCAGCCACATGGCAACACCACCAGTACTCCACTGGTTGGCCTCTCCCTGCCTCTCTGCTGGAAGTAAAATAAGCTGGATGGTCTTTTGGTCAAGGCTTAAAATTATTCACAGGCACCCAACACCCTATGCCCATGCAAAATGAGGGGCATATGGCAGGGTCCCATGCAGCTCCTCCCTTTCCCAGGAGGGAACCCCATCAACCTCTGGAGAAGCCCTCCCCTTGGGATATCACCCCAAATCCATCCAGGAAGCAGGATGCTGCCTCTCCATAGCATCGCCTCTGCCTCCGTGCTGCCATGTCCAGCTCTGGAAAGTCACAGCTGGAGGCTGGGAAGTAGTTGCAGGCATCAGTTCAGCAAGGGTGGCTCCATCCTGGCCCACCTGCTCAGCTGCAGATACCTAGCGCACATCTGGCTTCACCAGTGCCTTCTGCCCCCCTTCCCAGCTTGGTACGGAGGAGCCTGGAAGCCCCACCTCCCACCCCATCCATCCATCCATCCCCGCCCCCGTCCCTCTCGTTCCCTCTGTACAGGCTCTCCCGTCCCCCTGCCCCACGGGAACCCGAGGCACATCCCATCCCCAGCCACGGCCCAAATGACTAACGCCCCGGCAAGCGAACCGGGTGCCGTCGGGGCGAGCAGGGCCTGTCCCTTGGCCGCGCTCCCTCCCCGCAGTGGTGAAATCACGTCTGGAGAAAGCCCGGGGAGTGAGGCGCCGGGCCCCCCCGCTGCTTCCCAGCGAGGATGCTCGCTCCCCGCCTGCTGGCCGGCCGCCCCCGCTCTGCAAACCCCACATCCCAGCAAAGGGGTGCTCCAGGCATGCAGCCTGCAGCACAGCCTCATACCTCATCTCCTCCTCCTCGCTCCAGATCCCATAGCAGCATTCCAGCTGTGGAAGTGGCTGTGAGATGTGGAAACGCAGCAGCGAGCCCCAGATGCTCGTAAAAGTGCTCTCGGGGAGTGGGCAGGAACCTCTAATCTCCCTCTAACTTCTGTAAACCCGCCAGAGGCTGGGGGGCAATCGGGGATGGAGGGGTTGGAGGGGGCACCCCTCTTGCTAACACACCACCCCCTCCACCAGCCAGCAGAGCAAGCTGGCTCATGGAAGGAGCTGGTGGCTCGGGCCGCCTGGAAGCAGCCCTGGGCAGCCCCAGCGGGGACAGTGAGGGACGGGCCACCAGCGCTCGGCCTCGACCTGGCAGGCGGCACGTGCCGGCTACGGCGGGGGGTGACTAATGCGGCTCTTTAAACGCCTCTGCGGCACGGGAGCGTGCTCCGGGTTAGGGTTTAAATATCTGCCTTCCTCCGCAGCCCATGCTCTCCGCTCCCTGGACCGCCACAGGGACCCCGGGAACGTCGTCCATCCCCCCCTGGCCGAGGCTGCTGGCATGGAGCGAGCAGGGCTGCGGCGGGGAGCTGGCTGGGAGCACGCCGAGGCTGCAGCTGGGGGCTATAAAAAGCACGGCTGTGGTATGCAGCGAGGCACTGAGAGGGGAGTAAAATAAAATCAGGTGGTGGATGAATCGGTGCTTGCTTCTGCAGCAGGTCTGGCGACCGCGCTGCTCCCCATCACCCCTTCCGTGCTCACTGCCCGGCTGACAGCCCGGTGAGGCTGGGGCACAGAGGAGAGCTGGGATTTGGCAAAAGGTGGAAGACGCAGGGTTGGGTTGGTGGGTAGTGGAAGAGGGTCAAGGCTGGGGAAACAATCGCTGACTCTGGTACAGGGGCTCCTGCCTGGAATGGAAGCATTGCAGCCAGCCACCCCTTACCCAGCTCAGAGACGCCAGATCCGGGCACTCAAGTCTTCTGGCAGCTCGTACTGCAGGATTAACTGTGCACCGATTGACGGCCAGAGCTGCCTTTGCCAGGAGGAAGCCCCACCATCCCCCAGCACCCAGATCCTCATGGGGACCTCTCCAGAGGGGACAGTAATGCCACAAACTGGGTACAGAGAGAGCTCCCCTCAGGTGGGCAGGAGCTCCCTGCCCACGGACGTGCCATGTTTGCACAAGTCTGAGCAGTGGAAGGTCAGATTAATTTTAAACCTGAATAAACAAGGAGAGAAGGCAATGCCAGAGCTCGCTCTTCTCAGTAGGGATGCCCAGCAGCAGAGCACAGCACCCGCAGCACAGCTCTGCCCTGCCCAGGGGTTCACATCCCCCTAAGAGAGCTGGAACAGACCCACAGCCAGGGACCTCCCTTTTCCACAAGGAGCTCCCAGCTGAGTCAGTGTTGGCAGCAGGGAGAGCAGCTCCTACTTGATTTTGCAAGATCCCTCTGGTCTCTACAGGGGAGCACCCACCCGGGGACCCTCGTCCCACTGGGAACAGCACCAGGGCTCGCCTGTTCCCTGGCAACAATGCACAATGTGCTCTTGGGAATGAACAAGGAGGAGAAAAGAGAATAGTAAAATTGTTTGTAGGTCAAGAGGAAAATGAAAAAAATTGAAGTTTGTGTTTTTCATGCCAAAAGGAAAATGAAAACCAAAACATTTTGTTCTAAATGATAGGCCTTGTTTAGTTTTCAGTGGTTTTACTTTTTAAAAAAGGTTTGAGTTAAATCGAGCTAAATTTGTCTTCCAAACATTACCTTGGGGCAGGGAATAAAATAAATTGGAAAAAAAAAAAAAAGAATAAATCAAAACATCTCATTTGGAAAATGTCAAGAGCAAAACGCCACGGCTTTTCCAGCCTGGGAGAACCGCAGCCGGGCGCTGAACCCAGCCTCGCTTCACAGCTTGCGACAGCTCCCCCGAAGCAACTTTTTTTTCCCCAGAAAATAAAGCAACTGCTGTGCCACTTGATCTCTGGCATGGCTTGTGCCCTGCTGCCTGGCTCCCATCAGGGATGTCCCCACTGCCCATGCCAGTCCCCAGGACCTGCTGGAGCATGGAGAGGTTCTTTTACAATCAGCAGCCGTGCGCATGAGCTGAATATGAGCTGAGCTGCTCTCCAAAACTCCTCTTTAAATGTCTTTTCTATTAGGTCAGCATTCTTGCGTCGCCCAGGGAAGGTGGTTATGGCCCGGCAGCCCGGCACACAGGCTCCTCGGTGCTTACTGCTGGCTCTCTGACAGCAAGCAGCCTGCCCACGCTATTAAATTACTGAGAAAAATGGATTGTTTCACCAAAAATTAGGTGCAGGAACCTCTCGTACAGTGGCAAGGCGAGCTGGTAATTGGAAATTCATAGAGCTGGCCACAAATGCTGCCTCTGGCTCTGCTCTACCCTCCTCTGGTTGTGGTGAGGGATGGTAGAGAGGCCTTTGTTGCCATCCCTGAAATGCTGCCACTGATGGAGATGCAGCAGCCATGTCGCCAGCAGCAATTTGAGGTTCCCCACATATCCTAGGAGGGTTAAATGCTTCTGCACAGTCCCTCTGCCCTTGATGGGTCGGGAAAATAAGTGAAAAAAGCTCTCAGAGACCTTTCCAGGCACTGGAGGAAGAAAGTTCTCCATGCATGGCTCACCATCAAGCACCCTACCAGAACAAGCACCCTCATGGGGACATAGTTTGGGGATGCAGCAGGACACATTGCACCAGTACCATCCCATTCTTACAGCACCACTCTAGGGGTACCTCCCCACAGACCTTGCCTTGCTCAAGTCCTCCATTCATCCATCCATCCATCCATCCATCCATCCATGGCACAGCATAAGCACCACTGCTGCTCCATCTGAGCTTGGGCATCTCACCATCCTCCCAGACCACTGCAAGCCCAAGCCTCAGTGCCTTACTGAGCAGAGCTCTTCAAGGCATCTCCAGGGCAAACTACTCAGCTTCAGGAGCTGCCAAAGAACCCAGTGCATATCTGCAAACTCCAGTTGGTAAGGAGGAACACCGACCGCTCCCTGTGCCAGCACAGGAAATGGAGGTACTCATCTTCCTTGCTATGTACACTGTTCTTTGGATGCTGGGATGCAAGGACTGTGGGCACAATCCCAGATGGAAAGAGGAAATGGTGCCGGGCACCGGATCAGGGAGGCCAAAGAAAACGGATCCCTCCCCTGGCACAGCCACGCTCCAGCCATGAAGCTGCAAAACTCAAAGCCAGGATGGGGTGGAGCAGCCTCAAGGGAGCCATGAAACAACCCAGCGGGAGCCTTGCAGGAGCTAAAAAAATCAAAAGCAGCCGAAGTACCAAGGAACCCCCGGGGTTGCGTGTTGGCCCTTGCAAGACAAGGATGGAGCAATAGCTGGTTGGGTCCACCAGCTCCTCCTAAGCCTTGAAGCCTCAGGCAAAACTCATGGAAAGCAGACTCCTGCAGACACCCCCAGCAGCCGGGGGCTGGTCCTGGCCCTGTAAGGAAGTCTGGGGAGGTGCCAGCTGGCCTGGGCACCCTGCGTGACAGCGGCTTTCGCAAAACCAAGCCAGGCCACTGCAGCCAGGCCATCCCTGGAGACCTTTGCAGGGCTATTGCAGCACAGCTGTTGTGAGCTCTGTCGCAACACTGGCACGGCACTGGGCCGGATCACAACCCTTCATGACAGCCCTTCATGATTTTCCCTATCTATTTTTGCAGGAAGGTAAGGGCTGAACTGCACTTCTCATGATGTTACTGAATTCAAAAGGCACTGATGCCCATGCCAGCCTTCATCAGAAAGGAACTGGTGATGTGGCTATGGGACTATTGGTCTGGCCAGGATGAAAGCCTTCTGTCCCAAAGGAAGGGGATGGTGAAAGCACAGGAAGGCAAAGGAAACAGCTGGACAGGCACAGCCACGCCAGCCCAGGGGCTCCAGGGATGCTGTGCCAGCCCTACTGCCTCCAATATGCTCTTCTGTGAGGACATTCACACCCCTCAGGCTGCCAGCAGGGTGGTAGGCAGCAGCCTCAAGCCCCTGTCTGAAGCTCCTCAAGGTGGGATGACACTTAGATACAGCTGAGCACAACACTCCTCAAAGTAAATGGGTCAGAAGACCCTCCCCAAACAGCCACAGAGATGATGGTCCAGCAAAGCTGGAAGCTTCTTCCTTCCCTTCTTCCCCTCAGTGTGTCGTCAGCACTGGCTCCTCAACAAGGGTTGGTATGCCTTGTTGTCACTTTGGGAGGTGATAAATAAACCAGAAGATGCCCAAATGTTTTTTTTTTTTTTTCACCATAAGGATTTAATTAGATGATGGAGCCCTGAACTTTTCCACCTCTCCCTATACGGCAATCTCTGCGGGTCCATAACAATTTTCATTAGGCAGTTTCTATTTCGGCTGTCTCCATTCTGAGAGGAATGGACCAGAGCTGAGCAGCCTCTGGGGAGCCCCAGGCTGATTTCCAAAGTGCTTTCAGCATCCTTCCTTCTCCTGGTTAATACAGTCTTGCCTGCATGCAGGCCATCGCCAACTGCATGGAACAGCCCCATGTCCGACCATGTCAGATCTCCTGAGCTCCCTCCAGCCTCCTTATCCTCTCCAAAAGCATCTTTAGGAAACATGTACAAGCAGGCAGACGTGATCTTCCCCTGCCCAGACTCTTCCAAAATTCCTCAAAAGCCCTTTCAGCAACGACCAATGCCTGCTGCAGCAAGCCAAGCCGTGCTGACCAGATGTGACCAATGTGACCACAGTGAGCAGTCCTGGTAAGATGGAGGCAAATCAGGTCTTGACAGATTCCCTGCCCTTCTTTTCCTGGATGCCCCCAACTCAAACATCAGAGTAGAAGAAGCACTTTTTTGTGACTCACACCACTAGAGAGAAGGAATTGCACCTTGCAGCCCTGCCATCCACATGTACTGGAGAGCTTGGCAGATGCTCCAGGGGCTGCAGGTGCTGTGACCTTTCAAAAGGGCCCAAGGCTCACCCTATCCCACTGCCATACCAGGGTGACTCAAAGACCTGGGAAGCAGCCAAACTTGAGAGATAATTCCTATTTACACACTGATCCCAGACACTGCAAACCTGCTACTAATCTCCAGAGGAATTTTCCTTTTTTCATGGAAATGGTTCATTTGGACCAAATGGAATCTGGTTGCTGGAGAAGACTCAACCACAACTGCAAGGCATCTGTGTCCTTTTCCACCTTCATAACCTGGATAGGAGAAGAAAACCACTGCACAGGGAGGTGCAGAGAGATTTGCTGGTGGAAACTCAGGTCATAAGGTCACGGCATCCCCGTCCAGAGAGATTTGGTGATTTTCACACATGCGATGCTGTTGTAACCACAGGAACACTTAGAAAAACCAAAAACTCTTTAAACATCCCAGCAAGCCAACTCAGACATCCCAGGGCTAATCCCTTATGCTGGCATTGTATCAGCATCCCAAATGTTGCTGAAGCCTCAGTGTGTTGCCTATAGGGAAGAGCTCCCATACCATCCAAACCCTGCCCTTGGCTATATCTTGGGCAGGGGCAGAGCCACCCTCTTTCACGCCTAAACAAGAGGAGGGGAATAAAGCTGTGAGAGACGCCAAAATTTTCCAAAGGGAGAAAATCAGAGACACAAGCTGGCACCTGCCCCCTCCAGTGGGAAGCATCTCACAAGGGGTTTTCCTCCAGAGCCAAACCCACGGAAGAAGAGGAGGCAAGAATCCTTTGGCTTGCTTAACCTAATGAGGAAGCTATAAATATAGCAGGGTAAACACCAGAGAGGGATAAGAGGTCTTGAACTAAAAGCACAATGTTGGCACAAACCCACAGGGGAATAAGCTCTCCAGGAACGCATTCAGCAGGAAACCAGAGGGAGGTTGAGGCCTGTGTGAGCAGGAAGAGCCTGGAGTTGCCTTTGAACAACAGCAGAGTGGAAAGAAAGGGTTTGAACTGAGTGCTCAGCTAGATCATGGCAGGTGAGGATGCCATGCACTGTTGCCACCCGTGAGGGTTTCCTCCCATCAGGATGGTCCAGGTGAGCTGTGTGAGAAGGGCAGGGGAGGCAGGACACCTTCATGTGTGGGCTGCAGGTGCGGGCTGCCTGGGAGCCCACCCAGCAGGACAGCTTCTGATAAACCCAGCAGCTGCAAAGGGGAACTACTGCTGCTGCTGCTGCTGCCATGAAGAAAACGGCGGGGAGACTCGCCGTGCAGTGAGTCATTCATTCATCCTTCACAAACAGGGCCAAGCATCCTCCTCCCCCCGCCACTGGGACGGGGAAAAAGTGGCTTATTAGATATAATCAAGTCAAGTTTTCCCCTCCCTGTGAGGTTCCTCTTCCTGGAATAGGAAGCACAAGACTAGAGCTGCTTTTCTTCCACCTTCCTCCAGGCTCTGCCATTAGCTGCACCCTCCAGGGAGCCCTCCCCACCACCCTACTGAATCCCACATATCCTGTTCACCCACTGCTGGTGACATCCAGCCCTCAGCACAACCCTGCTGTCACCACTTAGACCGTGTCCCCCACCTCCAGTCCCGCTTTGGCTGCCAAGGTCAGTGTGCAGTGGGAGCACATACTGCCCTTTTCTTTTCTGCCCCAAAAGTGCCAGGTTGGTGCGGCAGAGGTGATGAGGGGGCACTGTGGTCATATCTCATCCTTGTCCCTACTACAGGAGGGTCTTCACCAGCTCCCTGTGAAGCTCCTCTCCCTGTGCCAGTCTGAGATGCTGTGTGCCTCATGTCATCCCACACCTAACCTCACTGCGACCTGCCCTCCTGTAAACAGGAAGAGTGCAAGCACACTACCTCCTCCTGCAAACACAACAGCCAGACATGGGGCAGTTACCTCCTGGCACACAAGGCCCTTGGGTAGCCCTAGAAGTCTCAACTCTGGCTGTGCCACCAACATGCCAGGCAGTCCAATACCACTTTGTGTGCATGGCAACACATCTATGAGCTGCTGTAGTGCTGGGTTTCTTCCCATCCATGGGGACCAAGCACAGGACACCCTCATGCCCCGTCACAGTGGGGTCACAGTGGCTGACAGTGATGTCCAAGCCAAGCTGAGCCCCGTGGACACCTCTGACGGCCTTCACCAGCCCAGAGGCAGAGCCCGGTGGGTGACACAGCCAGCCTGTGAGGGTGGTGGTGGGCACAGCCCAACGAGCTGGCCACTCGTTGCGGCTGGCACGGGACAGCAAAGCTGGGATTGAGATGGCATCCCGGGACAAGGAGGGACAAGGCAGGCAGAGCCCTGCCAGCGCCCGCGCATGGGAAAGCGCCTCTCTCAGCGCCTCTCCTAATTAGGAGCAGCTTTTCCCTGGACCCCCCAGGAGAAGAGGGGGCCCTGCCAGGGGGGCGCTTTGCCTGGCACTCCAGTCTTTCTCCAGAAAACCCCTTTCATAGACAGTAGTAGTATCCCAATCGGGAATGGCAGGGGTGGTCTGTGGAGGTTGGAGAAGGGGCTCAAAACATCCCACCCCAGGAACATCAATCCCCCGAGCATCTCCGGGCAAGGCGGAGGCGCGGAGGACTGAGAAGCGGGAGCAGCACTGGGTAGCCACAAGCAGCCGGGAGGGACCGGGAGAGCAAGTCGCTGGCAGCTGCTTTGCGAGGGGACACAGACACGCAGACATCCACACACACCGGCACAACTTTCTCCACCCGGGCAGCAAACAGCTCCGGGAGCTGCCTGACCGCAGCCGCGCGTCCCTCACCGCGAAGTCGGGGCGGCGGCGACTCGTTCCCCTCTCGGGCTGGGGACCGGGGGACTGTTCCCTACCTTCCTGTGTGGCGCCGCGGCTATGTGTCCATGGCGCTAGCGGAGCGGGAGCCGGGCCGGGAGCGGGAGCGGGAGCGGGAGCGGGGCGCCCGCACCGGGCTGGCTGGGGCCGGTAGCGCAGGCGGTGCGAGGCCGCCGGGGCTGCCGCCGCCGCTCCATTGGAGCAGGGCTCTGCCAATCTGCCGCCACCACCCCGGGACGCTTCCTGCCTGTGAGCCGCCCCCCGGGACCGGGAGCGATCCGAGCCCACTGCCCGCCGCTTGCCCGGGATTCGCGGTCTCCGCCGGGGCTCCCCGTCCCAGTCCGGCCGGAGCGCTGGGATGGGGATCCCGCCGTGGCTCACTGATGTGCGATGCCCTCCGGATCGCGGGTATCCCCCCGAGGCTCAGGAATCCCTCGAGAGTGCAGAGCCCTCCCCTGCTCGGGGTGCTCTCGGGGCTCAGCGCTTCTTGCAATCACCAACCGTGCCTGCCCCCATCCCTGCATCCTGGAGGAGTGGAGGCAGGCAGGTCCTGCCTGTGACTCAGTTTCCCTTACCCCTGGGCGGGAGGTTTCTTTGGGCTTTATTATTGTGGTGGTTTATTTGATGGGGAACGTGCAGGGTGAAATCTGGCTGCGAGGCTTGTGTCCCTGAGTTGAAGAAAAGGCTCGTTCCTCCTTGCAGCTTGTGGTGTGGCTCCTTCTTTTGCAGGACACATCCACCACCCAAGCTGCTTTCCCTTGGAAATGGGTTTGGTTTGTCATTTTATTGCAGTGAAAATGCTCAAGAGGAAAAAGATTTTTTTGGAAGTGTGCAACAGGAAACCAACTGGTGAAGACCCACTTGGAACTTGCCTCTCTGGTGGCACCTCAGGGCAGGTCTGGATTGGGCTTTCCCCATGTGATGCCATCAAGGCTGGCACTGCTGGAGCCCTGGGATGGACCCAGTGTTTCTTTTCCTACAAGGCAAGCTGCCTGTACAGAGATAATGGCCCATCTTCCAGGTCTGTGCAGCACCCATGCAGCACTTCTCTTGCAAAAACAGAAGGCTGTCTAGGTTGGCAGGAGTGAACGGGGTCACAGACTCCTTCTGCAGCCCTACAGTAACAAACTGATCCTTGCCATATCCAGGCAAATTCCTGAAACCCAGACTAACAAAAGATTACCTGCAGTTGTCCCATCCTATCTCTTCAACACCACAAAAACATGCCCATGAGCTATCCCACCTTCTGTGTATCCATATGATAATAAACTAGTGTTTTCTTTCATCCCAGATCTCCCATGCAACCCCACCATATCAGACTTTGGGAGAGGTGGAGCCCATGTGTGGGGTGAGCAGTTCCTGTACTGGCTCCTGGCTGCACTGAGAGTGTTGAGCTCAGCCATGGTTGAGGCTTGGTGCCCACATCGCCCAAGGAATAGCCCAATGTGGCACATCTGCTTGTGGCTGAGGCTACTTCCTCACCAGCCACACGTGGCTAGATCAATCCCACCTGCACTATAAAAGCTGGGGCTGTGCCAAGGCTGGGGATGTCCCTCCTTGAGTCAGCTCATGTGGTCTTTCACGTGCTTTGCAGGAGTCTGGTTCCACCTGCCTGCTCACATCTTCCCTCTGCTGGTGGGTCATGTGGATTTTGGGAGCCTGGGGATGTAGGAGGGGCTCGTCCTGGGTAGAGAGAGGTTTCCTCCATCCAGCTCCGAACTTTCACCTTCCCGCCTCCCAATACCGCTCTGGTCTCTGCAGCCTGTGTGAGCTGAGGGACACTGGGCATCTTCCAGGATCAGCAAGCTCCTTTGGAAGGAGCAGAGTTGTATGGGTTGCAGCACACATTTGGCCCTGGGTCCTCCCCTGGGAACAGACCTTGGACCTTTCCTCAATGCCTCGTGGTGCTTGCAGTGCACCAGGACCTGGGCTGCTTGGGGCCAGCACTGGCCAGGAGTCATGCACTGCTTTCTCTGCCACTGCAGTGCTGGAGAGCTGAGCCCAGCCGAGGATCTGGGGAATCCCCCAGCTCTGCAGGGCTGGGGCCACCTTTGGGGATGGGAATATGAGAGCAGAACATGAATTAGAGAGGTGTCTGTGCAGAGGGGTGGAGCAGGTCAGTGGTGTGCTGGGAGGAGGGATGTAGTGGGGATCTGGACTATGCTTTGAGCAAAGTTAGAGAGCTTTGCAATGTTGGGTGAAGAAGGAGGCAGTTTGACAGTGATGTGAGGTCTGCTGGATGAGCAGGGCACTTGATGGTGCTGCATGCACCTGGGGGTCCTTGGGGCAGGACACCCCTGGCACAGGGCAGGTCTGACATTGCAGCTCTTCCTCTGCTCCATCCTCAGGCTCAGATGAGGATCATGAGCTCCACACACCTCCTGTCTCCTCCTTTCTGCTATGGCAAAAGGACATGTTCAGGCTCTCTGTAGCATCCTGTCCAACAGCTGGTCTCCCTCTCAGCAGCCTGAAAGGACTGAATTTAGGGACTGTAGGGTCCCTTTCCCTTTCCTCTTGAGCAGAGAGGAAGCTGACAGCTTGTGTCCAGGCAGATCAAGACTTGGACATGTGAGCAGATGTCTGGAGACTGAATTACACTATGACAAACCCACGCAGGACAAGCTGAACTGGGCTGTAAGAGTTGTGTGGTGCCCTCCCTCCCTGTCCGCAGCTTTGCCTGACTTGCTGCTGCTATGTGTTCAGAGATGTCCTGAGATCTTTTGACAGAAGGAAGCAGTCACATCCATGAACTGGACTCCCATGTACTGGGCTAGGCGAAACGATTGAGAGGTTTAGGATCATGAGCTTGAGACCTGGAGCTGGGCCAGACCTGAAGTGAGATGTGTCAGGCTGATGTGCAGGTGCCCTCTCATGATGATGTGCTGAGGGATGAGGATGCTGGTCCTGAGCCATGTTGGCCGAGTTAGCACTTGCTGAATTTCTGCCTGTATGGTGTGAAGGGAGCAGATAGATGGATGGAATAGGACTATGGGGGCTGCAGATGAGTGCATCTGAAATCTGTGGTGTCCTCTCATGGTTCCTGTGCTGAGGGGACTGCCACAGGGTGTGTCTCCTCATGAGCAGGCCTGGATGATGATGTGAAACCTCTCCCAGTGCCCATTTCAGAGCTGCCCATCTGAGGATGCTCTACAACCCTGCAGCCTGGGCAAGGGTGGGGCACACACACGCCCTGGAAGCCAACCCCAGTGACTGTCCCTGACATCCCAGAGACACAGGTGACCCAGAGGTGGAGGTGCTTGCTGGATGCAGGGCATCTTGGGGCAATGGGGCTGCCCTTTAGCACCTGGGGCTGTGTGGGACTTGCCCAGTGAAGCCTCCTGCTCAGCGGCTTTGCTCTGGCTGCCTTGGGATGTGTCCAGGTTCTGGCTGACGTGCTGTGGGCATGGCCCTGTCTGAAGTGCAGGCTTGTTGTGTGTTTACCCTGGCCAGCCTGAGGTGTACAGGAAACCAGAGAGCTCTGCTCCCTGGCTGTCAGTATATTTATTATGGTCACAGCTTGGGCTGCCCACACTGTGAAATGAAGGTAGCAAAAACCCCAAGGGCTGCAGCACAGTTCCTGCCCTGCCAGCCCTGCTCTGCTCTGATTCACACTGCTATCCTGGAGCTGGGAGCAATCCTGTCCTGGAGCAGGATGGCAGGCTGTGCGGTGCTGTGCAAAGATCATCCTGTCTGAGAGTAGGGTGGCTTTTCCCTGATATGTCCAGCCACAGGAGAAATTGCTGATGAATACTGTCTTGGTTTGGAAAGACAGGTATCTGCCAGGGAAACTGGGGTTTCCCTTAGAATGGGGAATGTAAACCCCTCACCCCCTGCCAAATTA
>VWYO01027640.1:127852-149122 GCA_013400275.1 Rhadina sibilatrix
CACTGCCAGGGGGATGTCATGCATCTCACAATAGGATGATGGAATGCCAGGGTATAGCCTGGGGAGGTGTTAACGGCCCATTATCAGAAGGCCTCCCCCCCCTTGAGTTACAAGAGATAAAGAAAAATATCTCCTCAACTGCTTTCAACAAAAGAGAATAGAATATACACCCTTGGCTCCACAACCCAAGACAAATACCCAAACCAATGTCACATCACAGTCATTATCTGCACTAACACCTGGATATCCCGGTCTGGTTACATCTTCCCCGGCTCTTCACTTCTGCTCTGCAAAACAGTAGTGAGCATTGCCCTAGGTCGGCACAGCACTTGTGTGAGGGATTTTCATCCATCTCACCCCAAAAGGAGCTGTGGGGAACACTGCCCAGCTGCCACTGCAATGTGCAAAGCCTGGGCTCCCTCTTTGGACCCCAGTATTTTGTTGCCCGTGACCATCAGCTTCACACAGCCTGTTCCACCCCTGCTGCCATGCAGGTCCTCACCTTGGAGAGGACACCGCTTGGTGATCCTAGTTGCTTTAAGGTGGAGTTTAAGATTTGGAGGCTGCTGAGGGCTGGGAGTCCCTCCATGTGGGGCTGGGGACATGTGCCTGTGTGGGGACTTGAGCCATCCCAGATGCTCTCTCCACTGTGCACCATAATCACCTGGGAGGCACCATGTGAAGCGCTGTATGCTGAGAGACATGGGCAAACCTTGCAGATGAAGCGAGAAGGGGGAGGTGACTTATACACGTGGCTGTTTACAGGGACTACCCTCCTGCCAGGACCTGACTGGCAACAGCAGGGGCTGGGCTGGCGTTTAGGGAGTGCAGTCCAAAACCACCAGCCAGCAACCTGGAGACATGAAACAAAACCTCCCGGCCCTCAGAGGGCTCCTGGTGCCCATAGGGTCACATGGCTTGCTGGATTGCATTGCTATTAAAGGGAGAAAGTGCTAGTGAGCTGATAAACAGGGGAAAGTGAGCCAGCTCTGAAACCATGGACAACTTGGCAGCCCTCCTCCCAGAACAGACAGCTGTGTGCTGGAACCTACTAAGCAGGACTCAACACTTGGTCTGAAATCACTGACACTGTGTTTTCAGTCACAGAGAGTTAAATCTCTACAGGGGAGAGAGAAATCTGCCTTTTAAGGAGGATTTTAAGAACATGATATTAGTTTTGTTGTATTTAGGCATCTTAAATTTTTGTGTTTTTTACCAAAATAAAGTCCAAGCAGACATTCAGTGAAGGACCATGGCACTATCTGAGTATCACTTTTTGAAGGCATTAAATTTATAGGGCGAGATAGCAAGCAAAAACCAACTAACCAACCAAAACCAAGCCAGGGATGTGGAACATGAGAATTCATTTACAAAGGAAAAATGCGAATGCTCTGGAGGGTGGATTTCACTCCTGGCTCTGAGCAGCATCTCCCTTGTGCCAGCCCTCATCATCTGGATGCTGCCCATGGAGCCAACTGCTGGGCACTGTGCAGGGAGATCCTGCCCATGAGCAAGGCTTGGCTGCTTCCCAAAGCGGTTAGTGACTGTCTGCAGACTGTCTTTTGGTTGTTCAGATCTAGGGGTATACCAGTCACATCCTTACTCCTCAGTCTCATGGCAGAGTAACGCTTCATCTCTCCAGCACATCTCAGCAGAGCTGAGATGCTGCTGATCCTGCTGATGCAGCCGTTCCTGGTATCTGCTGACATCTGTGAATCTGGGCAGGATGGGTCTCTCCTTAAGCACCTGCTCCTGGAGGCTGCTCCTGGTTTGTGGCTCACGTGGGATGGGAAATGTCGTTATGTTCATATGAAAAGTCCCATGCTTCTGACCCCCACAAGCCCAGATCCATGCATTTGGAATGTGAGTGATACTGTAGCATGGAATAGAGTTGGGAAATAGGGATATGTCTTGGTTTGGAAAGACAGGTATCTACCAGGGAAACTGGAGTTTCCCTGAGAATGGAGAATGTAACCCCCACCCGCCAAAAAGTATAATTTTGCAATCAAGGGCTTTCAGGCAAAGATTTTGGGAATAGGAATAACAGTTCTTTACTAAGAATATTAACAATACAAATATAGTAGGAAAAACAAACAAACAAACAAACAAAACCAAAAACCAACACCAAAACAAACNTATTTGGCTCTACAACCCAGGACAGGATAGGATGGGGAGACTGAGATCCTGGTGGCAAAAACGCTCTGCCCTGCTGGATCCCCGGCTCCGTCACGTAGGGGTTTTGCTGAAGGAGGAGGTTTACCTCGGGGACGGGCACGGGGCTGGTGTCTCCATCCCGGCGGGATCAGCCAGTCCCAGGCTGGACCACGGCGTGCTCGGCTGGGGCTGGGCGGCTGTGGGGGGAGAGAGAGGCAGGCATTCTTCCCGGCCGCGCTGCTCGGGCTGCGGCTGCCCTCTCCCGGCTGCCGAACAGGGCTGAGCTTCACTTCCCGGGCAGCATCCGCCTCCTCTGGGCTCCCGGACTGCTGCAGACCTGCGGCTCGCAACCCTCTGCCTTCTTTACCCTCTCCACATTAGTACCCAGCAAGTCCGACCCGTCAAACTGGAGCTTTCCTGGGCGTTGTGTGACCCCACTTTTACTGCTGAGAAAGTCACGGCGGGGACAGCATCAGGCTTCAAATGGACAAATGCTGTTCCATACGCTTGATGACAAAGAACCCTGGGATACCTAATGCCAGGGATCTCATAGAGTCACAGAATGGTTTGGGGTGAACAGGACTTTAAAGATGACCTTACTGCTACATCCCCCTGCCCTGGGCAAGGTCACCATTCACTAGGCCAGGGGGTCAAAGCTCATGCAACCTGACCTTGAACATTTCCAGGGGTGGCACATCCACAACTTCACTGGGTAACTTGTGCCAGTGCCTCACCACACTCATAGCAACAATATTTATTTGTAACATCTAATATAAATATCTCTTTTAGTTTTAAATCATTCTCCCTTACCCTATTACTATCTGCCTTTGTGAAATTTCCCTCTTTTTATAAGCCAAGCTCTCTTTAAGCAGTGGTGTCAAGGTGCTTCATGCTTCCATGGTTCCCTAGTGCTCAGGGGCCCAGTAGTGCTCAGGGGTGGAGTGGAACACTGAAAGAATCGACATCTGTTAGGAGTTTTTTATTGAGTAAAAAACCCAAACAAAGAAGCAAACAAACAAAACCCCTCTGAAAAGCCAAAATTTTGGAAGTGAAAAATCAGAAAAACTATGGTGGAGAGAGTGGTGGTGCTGTGTGGACTGTGTCAGGTGTAATTCTTGTCATGCTGGGGTTCAGGGACAGGCAGGCAGCACAGAGGATGTCTGTGAGACAGATTTCCTGAGAGGGACAAGCCATCCTCATTGGAAACTTCACCAGGGTTTTGAATTTTGCTGGTATATCCTCCAAGAAGTTCCTTCAGGCAACAACTGTCCAGTCTGGAAAAAAGGATAAGCATCCAATTTGACCATTTTTTTTCAAGCTGCTGCTGCTGCTCCATGTGGCTCCAAGCAGAGTGGGGCACCTGGGAGAGGAGGAGCATAACAGCTGAGGATAATAGCATAACATCTGCCTCTATGGCAGAGGGTCATGAGAGGATGAGGGCCTTGAGGTTAGAGGTGCCAGGAAAAAAAGAGGACTTTAATATTTAATAGCAAGCATCCCTTGAGCAAGGACAGTTCTAAATGAAGAACAGACTACCCATACAAGAAAGGGACCAAGTGCCACCTCTGCACCAGGGGGAGATGCTGTGGGCTGGAGATTTATGTGAGACACCAGTGAAATGTGATGTTTCCCTGTGTGTCACCGGGTTCATACCTGCTCCCCGTGAGAAGCGACAACTGTGGAGCCGAGGGTGGCACTTGCAGTGGCAGGAGCAGCATGGTAGGGCTGTACACGGGGAGGAGGGCTGCAGCAGGGCAGATGAAGAATTCTGTGACCAGAAAAGAGGGATTTATGCATTATGTCTAAACCTACTGTTTCAAGTAAGTCCCTGGAATATAGGTCATTGCTGTAAGCTGGTCTGGGCCTCTTTCTTGGAATGAGGATGAGAAGGTGATGTGGGAGAAGGAGAAGCATCTCTCCTTTGGGGATGTGTCTGTCCCTCACTGAGGGGCTATGTGAGGCCCCCAGGGCAGAGCACCTGCCGCAGCTGCCAGGGAGTGTCACCGAGGCGGGGGTCCCTGCAGACATCTCACAGCAGTGTGGCACTGTTAGTAAATCCTTGTCTGTTCGTGGTGTCCTACAGGCTCGGCAGTAGCTGAGCAGAGCAGCCTGGGTCTGTGGGTTCCTTTGCAGCGCTCCCAGAGCAGCCGTGCGAGGGCAGCACAGACCGCAGAGAGCAGGAGCATGAGCAGCAGCAGAGCCTGCACACCTGCTTGCCAATAATTCTCCGCACAGCTCCTCTAGGACCTTGCTCCGTGCTCCCTCCCACCAGCAGGTCAGTGCTTGCTCTGATTGAGAGGAGCTGCTGCAATTCCTGGTGCTGGCTCAGGAAACACATTATCTCCTTTCTCCGTGGTGGATGAGGTGCAGTGACCATCCTGGCTGTGTGCACACTGGTCCAGGTGTATGTCATCTGCCTCAGGCCATGTGAGTCCTGTGCATTCACTGGGGAAATCAGGTTGAAAATGGGAAAAGACATGAGAAAACACAGTCAGCTTTGTGGGAGCTGCATGGGGAGCCCTGATCACTCAGAATTTGCCTTGTGCTCCAAGAGGCCACATCTGTGCATGACAGTGGGGACAGGGACTAGAAGTGTTTGCCAGTTTCATGCTGGCAAAAACCTTGTGGGTTCTGGGAGGGGGGATCTGCTCAGCCCAGGGGAGGGAGAAGAGGATGCCCAGGATGACGGAAACCTCTCCAGTGTGACACTAAACCAAATTATTCCTACAAGGGATGGGGAAAGAGGCTGGGGCTGGGGAGGGTGACAGGGCAAAAGACATGTGGGTTGTGAGCTGCAGAGGGAGTAATAGGTTTTTGGAACCAGCAGCAGTCAGGAGGGTGAGAAGGTAAAAGTTTCTGCAGGATCCTGCTGATAATCTGGCAGGTATTCCTGGTTGCAGACTGTCTTGGGTTGCAAGGCAAGATGTAACCAAAAACATGTATTGTATTCCCAATCTGTTGAAACCAGCTGAAGAGGTGTTTTTTCTTTATCTCATATTTTGGGGTGGAGAAGGAGGCGGGTGCCTTTCTGTTAATGGGGCAGCTGTTAAAACCAGGTGGGGCAGTGTTCCTCATCTCTTCCATGACTCATCCTCCCTCCATGGGGATATCTGCTATTAATGGGCCCTTAAGTCTCACTGCATAACTAATAAAATTGCATTGTCCCATTGTGAGATGTTCCACCCAGTGGGACAAGCTAAGAATTCCCACCTGGATAAAACCTGCAATTCACCAAGGCAGCCTGGTTTTCCACTGCATTTCCCAGAGGAAGACCAGACCCATTTCGCCACCACTGAGCCTTCTACAGGATCATCTCTACTCCAACAGAGCCACATCTGTTACTCCAGGGGGATTTATTTGGACTGCTTCTAACATCCTGACCAGCAGGGTGTTAGGTTGTATTCGAACTGTCAGGGTTTCTAGGATTTTTGTTTGTTTGTTTGCTTAGTTTTTTGTACTACTGCATTTGTATTTTTAATATTCCTAGTAAAGAACTGTTATCCGTATTCCCATATCTTTACCTGAAAGCCTCTAATTGCAAAATTATAATAATTTGGAGGGAGGGGGTTTACATTCTCCATTCTAAGTGAAGTTCCCAGTTTTCCCTGGCAGACATTTGTCTTTCTAAACCAAGACACAGGCAGTGTTCATTAGAGACAGGAAAGCACAGAAAAGGGGTTTTCCAGTGTTTCTGAGCTCCAGATGGTGTCTGGATGATTTTTCTCCCAGGAAAAGTGGACACTGGAACTGGACTAACTATATTTCTGGAACAAGAGCCAGGACTGTGTGAGGATACCTCTCAGGGCCATCCCCTCACTCAGCTCAGACTGATCAGGTCCCAACAGGCTGTGATGGGACTGTCTCTGCTCTCCACATCTGCCAAAGAACACCAAACAGAGACACTAAATTTGAGCACTGGACAGCTTTATCCCTGACTCAGTTACTGGTAAACTTTTGAGAAAGACCCATTCTTCCCAGTATAACAGCAGGCAACAACACCAGAGGGTTGTCCTGTTCAAGAGCCCAGGTAAGTTCTGGATGTTCCATCCCTGGAAGTGTTCAAGGCCAGGTGGGACAGGGCTTGGAGTAACCTTCTGTAGTGGAAGATGTCCCTGCCCATGGTAGTGGGATTGAAACAAGGTGATCTTTAAGGTCTCTTTCAACCCAAACCATTCTATGATTCCATGATTCTTATGCCAAGTACAGAGAAGGCTGTTCCATTTTTGGAGGAGCCAGCACACCAGGAGATATCTACCCACCAGCCACAGCTAACCTTGGTACCTGCTTGGGTTATCAAGTTGTATAGAATTGCAGCAGCTCCTCTCTGGATTTGGCCTTTCTTCCTCTATGGTTTCTGGAAATATTCTCTCTCTTCAGAAACTGTGCCTTTGGGAATATGAGGTATTTGAGGGTATGGGTCTGCATGAATCTAAGAACACCTGCAAAGCAAATACCAGCCCTTTGCAGCACAGCATGCAGATGGTGAATCACCTTCCTCTCTGCTGTGATGTGCCATGGTCATTACACAGCAGCTCCTGCCCCAGCTGTTGGGCTCAGGGACAAGGGCATCTCTGAGAGTTGCCAGCTCCAGAAAACATCTGGGCTTCTAGAAAACCAGGTCTGGTGCTACACATAGCCTTTGGATGGGTGAGCTGGGAAAACAACTATGGGCCCATGTTTCCGCTGGCATCTGGAGGGGGCTGCTGTGGGGTCCCATGTCTCAATCCCTTTACCCTTCTCTACTCCTTGACTTTTTTCACCCCCCTACCCCACTGCAGCATAAAGTACTGGTCCATCCTGCAAGCCCCTCCCCTGAGGGAGTGCAGGGCAGTGGAGAAATAGACATTTGCTACTGTTCTTGTTCTTAAGCCACAGCCTTGTCCATGCTAAAAGCTCCAAGGTGATATACATGCAAGTGGTTGATCACACCAATTATCCCATTAGAGCCAGAGCCACCACTCTTGTCTCAGGCATCTTGCTGCCTGGCATAGCCTGATAACATTGCTTATCCCTAGGGTTTGCCAGGCACTATTCAGAGGACCTAAATGCGGGGCAAACAGCTTCTGTTGGGCAGGTACTCTCAAAATTCTGAGTGTCTGAGACTGGGGAATCCATGGCTTCCCCTGATATCCACTTCCAGGTGATTTGCAGATCATGATGACACCCAGGATAGTTTATTCTCAGCCATCTAGTGCTTTCTTTCTTAAACATACTCCCATGCTGAGGGAGTGTTCAGCAAAACACACTTCTGGAGGAGAGTCCCCTGAGACTGCAAGAGTCCATGGGATTTATCTCTACAACTTATAAAAGTTTTACTACAGATCTTCTGGCCCAAGCGAGCCAAGAGCTTGCTCTATAAATTACTACCAAGCTAGGGATTAGGAGCACTAAAACAGACGTACTTCGCAGCTAAAAATAAGGCACGGCACAAGCTTGAAGGTTTGTTCTGCCTGCAAGTTTTATTGCACCCAAACTGTATGAGATAATGTGCAAGAACTGCTTAGCGGATCCATCTGCTTTTGGACACATTCGCCTGCTCAATAGCTCTGGAACGAGGCAGTGAATCCGTGAAAGAAAATGGAGTTAGACAGTGTTACCCAGTGCAGTAAAACTTTCTCCAGACAAAGAAAAAGGCTTCCCTGTCCCCTCCCAGCTCTGCTCTAGGGACGCTCTGAGGACCCTGATCTTAAGTGGTATTTTGGGGTGCTGACAGAGGAGTGAGCCCCACCAGTGCTGGTGCCAGGTATTGCTCTTGCTGGGCTTGTTTAGTCCATGGATGTAAACAGGCTTTGAGAAAATATTCTCCCTTCTGCTTAGGCTTGGCTGTATCTCCAGAAGTGCCCAACTTCTCCTGGCTGGGCGATCTGAGTGTAACCCTGTCAGCCTGTAACCTGCAGACACACAAAAAAAAATACAGTTCAGAAGTTGTAATGCATGTAAAATTTGTAATGTAATGCAAAAATTGTAATGTCTGCAAAGCTATTCACAGAATCCCAGAATGGCAGATGTTTGCAGGGACCTCCAGAACTAAACTTTGTTTAGCCAGGGCCCACTAGAGTTGGTTGGCAGGAACCACATCCAGGAGACCTTTGAATACGTCCAAAGATGGTAATCCGCAGTCTCCTAGGTCAATCTGCTCCTGGACAATAAAAGAATGTGTGCTATGTTCTGATTTGTGCCCATTGCCTCTTGTCACTGGACAAGTCCGTCCCATCTTTTCATCATAGGAGAGATGATCCAATTCCTTCATCATCCTGTGGCCCTTTGTTGGACTCTCTGGTATGTCTGTATGTCCCATCTACTGGGATTCCAGAAATGGATACAAGGCTCCAACTGTGTCCTCATCACTGCTGTGTAGAGCACAGGGATCTTCTCCCTTGACCTACCAGCACTTTCTGTTACCCAACCCAGGGCAAGTCTTTTTCAGCAAGAGCATCCTGCTGGCCAGTATTCAGCTCGGTGTCCATCAGGATCTCCAGCTCTTTCCAGCTGAGTGGCCCCCAGCATCCATCAGTGCATGGGGTTGCTGCTCCCCAGCTGCAGGACTTTGCACTTCTCCTTGCTGAACATCATAAAGTTCTGTTGGCCCATATCTCCAGCCTGTCAAGGCCTTTTAGGATGGCAGCCTGACCCTCTGGCATTCCTGCCACTCCTGCATCAGGAGCAGAGGAGGCTGAATTCCTCCTGCACATTCCTAACCTGGACCAGGGACACCTGTGAGGAGTGGGATGGAGTATTGTGGTGCAGCCACCATGCAGGAGGGGTGAGGCTGGTTGGACCCCATGTGTGCAGGGTGTGGGTGTGCATGAACAATGGATCCCTCAGAGATGGAGCCATGATGGCTGGCTGCATACTGAAGATCTGTATTTTTGTCAGAGAATCCCTGGTGGCATTGACATTCCAGGAGCAAAGCCCCCACTTTTAATCAGCCTCTGGGGTCCTCATGACAGAGGTTGGCTCCGCAGTGCATGCTTTAGGCCAGAGGACCCTGTTCTCACAAGGAGAAGAAGGGAACAGAGTAACTTAGGGACCTGCCTGTCTGTATGTCCCCAGCTCCTCTGCCATCTATGTCTCACTTTGCATCCCTTCAATGTCACTGGGGCTGGGCTTTTCCAGCAACAAATCAGAGGGGACGGCAGGTATATGGCCAAGACCCCAGTCCTGTAGTGAAGGTCAGTCCAGGCTTGTTAATATCTGAGGCCATGATTCCAGCAGCTTTTGAGAAGCCCTGAAAATACCCTGACAAATGTTACCTGTGTCAGGTTACCTGTGTCAGGATGAGTTTGGGATGTGAACCTGGGCACAGAGGAAGGTGAACACTGAAGTAGCCAGGGGATATGCAGCTTTAATATTGAGCTGGGAATCACAGCTGCTCTATTAAGCTGTCCCTTGTCTGGGACAGAGACAGCCCTGCCCTGTCACCCTGGTGGAACCTCAGCTCAGGAAATGTGGCACTGTTGGACTTCATCTGGGGCAGTGCCGCCCCTCAGTGTCCAGGAGCCAAGTAGTGATCTGTGGTGATCCCTTTGGTCACATCAACAGGACACAAACATGCACCTGATGCACAACCCCATGTGCATCCTCATCATACATCTGTGTGCCTTGTGCCAAAGGGCAGAGGAGTAGGATGAGCCACGCTGCTCTTCAAACTCTCTGTGTGCATGTGCAGGGGTGGAGAGAGGCAGAAAAGGCTTTTCTGGGAGAAATGTAGCAGTAAATGAAACCACAAGCCACCTCCCCTCAAGAAAGCTGCCAAGTGTCCTATCAGCTCCTGGAGGCTGCGAGCTCCTCCTGAGTGAAAACCCAGTGAGCAGCAGAAGGAAGACAGGTCTCCTACTCTCCTACTACTGACCAACAGACTGCCACGGTAGCCCCAGTCCCACAGCAGCACTCAACCAGCTGCACAGACCCCCATGCTGGCTACAGCATTTGCTGATGCTCTGGGGATTTGCAGCCTCAGGTGTGCCCAGGTGTTCTTCAGGGCCACCACGAAAGGGCCAGCCCTGGGAACATACCCCGCACTGAGACCAAGCTGTGGCGCACGGTGAAGCCATCTGTTTCCATCCTGCAGCTGCTGTCCTTCCCATTGCAATTTACTCAGCCTCCTATAATTTATTCATCCCAGGATGCAGCTTGTACATCTGCAGTATCATTACTGGAGACACCATTAGCTTTAAAATTTTATAAACCTCTATGCAGGTGATAAGTTGAAAAGTTAAAGAGGGTAATTGTGGCAGGAAAACAGGGGTATTTGCTCAGTGTTCATCTCACACCAGAGATCCAGACTCTGGGCGGGGGGGATTTGGAGAGAGATCAGCAGACTGGTGTGAGCGACTGAACTGCTGCCAGCTCCCAGTCAGCTCACCCAGATGTGAGCCCATCCCTGCTGGATCCATGTACTGGGCAAGGGTCCTACAGGCATTTCCTCATGTTTCTCCCTCCTGCCTCCTCAGCTGCACAATTTCCTCAGGTCAATGACAAGAGGGGCTGCACAACCAGATGTTTGCATCTGGATGTGTTGCTCGTGCTTCTGTGATGGACTTGACAAAGGAGTGGCGAGGGTTAAGGCAATCTTGAATCACCTGCCTGCTGTTTGTTGGTCTGGATGCTTCAGGACTCTCCAGGGAGCTGGGAGAGTCTCCACCATGTAGATACTCACCACTCGGAGCATGTCTGGGTCTCCCAAGCTGCATGTCCTGCCTGCAATCCCCTCCTGCCTCTGCTTCCTGACCAGGTTCATGTGCCCTCATTCAGGAGCACAGCAATTAAGTCATGCTGGGCAATTTTCCTAGAAAGTTTCCATGGCTGGGGTGCAAGCATGCCCCAAAGGTTTGGCAGGGAAGTAGGCATGGGAGCCTTCACCAGAGCCGTACACCCTTTGCAATGAATTAAGAGCATGCTGATCACTTCTGGCATCTGGAGGTCTCTGACAGCTGAGCTAGGGGGATAAATTCCCTCTCCCCAAGGCCAAGGGAGATATATGTACAAGGATGACTTACAGGCTGCTCGCAGAGAGTGATGATCTGGAAGGCTGCAGGGAGCGGGGTCAGTGCCAAGCAGGTTGGGGTGTGGAGGAGTTTGAGGGGTGCTGGGAGGGAGTGAGGAAGTGGCTGAGACCAGGGAGGGAGTGGAGGAGAAAAGGTCCCAGAGGTGTCCCTCTGTCTGCAGACAGCTTTCTCTCTCCATGCTACAGGTGAGAACATCCCAAATCCCCCCTCCATCCCTGGTGTACCTGCAGCACTGCTCAGTCTCCTTCAGCCTGAGGATTCGGACACTGTTGTGTGTCTCCAGGGTCTGGTCAGAGCACAGACAGCTGAGAGCGCTGGGGACAGGCTGCTCATGGCTCTTGCTGGTGTGATTCTGTCCCATCTTGTACACATTTTCATGCTAGCTAATGAAAGCAGCCTTTGGCCAATTTGACTTCCACCTGTCTTTTCCATGAACCTTGTCAGTCCCTCATACACAGTGTCACTCTGTCTCCTGTGGGTTGCTGTCCTGCAGGGTGAGCTAACCACACCCTGTGCAATGGCATTATCCAAGCCCTGAGTCCTCACCTGAGCTTTGCCAGCAGTTGGTGGCAGTCCTGGTTCAAGCTTCAGGAGGCATTTTCCCCTCCATCGTGCAAGCATCTTATGCCTCCTTCCATAGCTATGTTTTCCAGGATTCTCCAGCACCTAGTGTGAAAGGATATAGGATCTGAATGCTCAACCAAAGGGAATTCACAAACCCTTGAGCAACAGGAGGGAAATGAAGCATGGGGAAGTCTGGAGGACACATCAACCCAGCTGAGACTGACCAGTTCCCAGCTTGTCCTGCACTCCTGACAGCTAAATTGCCTTTTTCTTCCCCAAATGACACCCTCACACACATTAATTTTGCTGGTGCTCATCCCTCTTGACTGTGATTTTCTGTCTCTGGTTTATGGCAGGAAATTAGCTTGAGATGGGACTGAGAAACCTAAAATGGCTTTAAGTGGGAGGACAGGCTCATTCTGCTGCCTGCCTTAGGTAGCCATGATCTGCTGGGGTGATTTTGCCCACAGGCGGAGTTCCCATTTACATTTTGGGGCAACATGCCATGGTCTGTAAGCATCATCATTCCCACATTCACAGACCTTACCCTGGTGATACCAAAACAGCTCAGACAGGTCTTACTCTGCTGCGTAGTTCACAGCGAGGACTTTTTCCTGGTTTTCCCCACAAAGTCCTGGCTCCCTGGGAATAAGCAGTGAACTCCTAGCAAGCCTGGTCATCTTCTGCAGAGTGTAGTCCTCTTAAGGACTACATAACCCTCAGCAGCCTGGATGGCCCTGGACTCGACTCCATGCATCCTAGGAAGTTATGACAGAAATACAGCCCTGCACAACAATTTCTTCTGGAATGTGAAGATCAAACAAGTCTGTGCTCAATAGCCAATTTTTCTCAGCCAAAGCTGGCTCCTGGCTCCTCTGCTACATTGGCTTCCTTCTCCCCATGCTGCCCAACTTCCATCCACTTGTACACCAGGATGAAGTCTTCCCTAACTGTTCCTGACTTCAGCATGCTGCCAGGTAAACAGTGTGGAAATTAGTGGAGACAAGTAAATAATTTGTAAACAATCATTTATTCATTACTTTCCCCTCCTTTCCCTGTGCAAGCAGATTGCAAGGTGCCTCAGAAGCACTCGCAGTTTGTAGTGAGTTCTCTTGTAAGGCATTTCCCACTCCCCATGAATAACTTATGAAGAGATCAGAGTGAATATTAAGGGCCTGAAAATCCAGAGACTTGGGCTGCTTTGCTGACTGACTACCGCTCGTGCTCCTCCACTAGACAAGATATCTAACGAAACAGCACTAAGTGGATTCACTGTGCTGTAATTAAAGGGTGCGCACATCTGTTAGTCAATGGACTGCCTGTCAGGTAGGGTAAGAGAGCCATGCAGCACAGAATGGCATGCCTGAGATATGTGGTCTGTGATTGGGATACCAAGTCTTAGCATTTACTTTTGGGGTTGGTGCATATTGTACAGTGCTTCTACTGTTGAGGTGAGGCAAACATGATGTGACCATCTGGACTGGGTTGATGCAAGAGGCTCACAGAAAAGTTTCCTGAAAAGCCTCACATGTCTATAAATTACCTAAGCATTGGTAGAAGACGCACATGGAGGGCTTAAGCCCCAAACTGCCAGAGAGCATAAGGATGTGCTAACTTCAAAGAGTACAAAGTTAAGCTTGCACCTGGCTTCAGTCAGGTGCTCTGTGATGGGCATTTATACACCTTCAAGCTCAGCCACCTGCTTTGTATTATTTTTTTTCAAAAGATGATTATAATTCACCCAGAGAAAGGTTCCCAACCCCCTGCCTGGCTCCTAAGGCAAGGGTTCAGATCAGTGCTACATGAATTAGGGGAAGTAGGCTATGAGCTGAAATCCCTTATGCTCTTGCAGAGCTCTCTGTCAGCCCTGCACATGATGTTCCCCACATCCCAGGCCCGGCAGGACCCTCTGTCCAGGGTGGTGCTTATAGAACTGAGGGCTATATTGATCCCAAGTACCTTTTCCAATGTAGGCCTCAAGCATCTCCTAGTGTTGCAGGGAGGTCAGGAGCCCCCATGGCTGGGGACATCACCAGTACCCTCTCCTGAGGCCTTTGGCACAGCATCTTTCATGCCACCATGGCTGACATTAGACCTAATAGGGCCCTAATATGTGATCTGTTGCTTTCATTCCAGTAGCGAGGAAGTCATGGACAGGATTTAAATCATGGGTGAATGTGAGGCACAAAGCTATGGATCTGTGTTCCAAACACCTGGGGTACCCAAGGGATGCCCTGGGTCGCCCCACAGTGTCACGAGTCTCCTCTGGACGTCCTGCAGCGCACCTACTGGCATGGTGCAAGTCTTCCTGCACCCCTGAGCCTCGCCATGGCAGGCTGTGTGCTGCAGCCCCACCAAGGGTGCCCGCAGAGCAATGCAGCGGGCTACAGAGCAGGCAAGGGGACCATTCCCAGCACTTGGATGGACCCAAAGCAGCACACAGCTTGAGGCCGGCCCCAGCTCCCCCTTGCTGGATCCCCCATGCATCTGTAGTCCTTTCCCCTCCCTGACAGCCTCATGCACCTGCACTCCTAGGCGGAGTGGGATTTATCCTGCCCCAGGCGCTCAGTGCAAGGGGTCAGCCCTCGTAAACCTCTCCGGCACTGGAGCCCAGGCCAGCTGCCTTGCCTGCGCCCACAGGGAGAGCCTCTGCACCCTGGGAGAGTTTTTCTGTCACTCATTCCCTAGATTAGCACACAGCCTGTTGGGTCCAGGGCATGGCATGATGGCAGCATGGTGAGGATGGGGCTGTGTGCTCCTGGTCCCCAGCTCCTCTCCCCACACCAAGCACTTTGGGTAACCCCCGGACGTGGGAGGCGGCATGAAGTCATTCTGGTCCTCCAGAAAACCCCTCCAGCTGTCTGGAGCCAGTGCAGATTGTGGGACGTGTCTGGTGACTGACGAGGCCTCAAATCCACGTTTGTGAGAGATGATATCTAGAGTTTTAAATTTTTTTATGAGCGAGGGGTCGGGGGGAGGCAAGGACTCCCAGGGCAGCTCAAAGAGGAGGTGGCAGTGCGTGCATATGCGTGTGTGAAACACATTTCATCCCAGAGACCCACAGCTGCAATAGTCCTGCACAGATAAAACCAGCATCTGATCACCTCAGAGCAGCAGGGACTGGCTGGGGAGGAGGTTGGACAATGGCAGCTAAGAGGGATGTGTCAGAAGGGCTCAGTGTCGGCTCTTGGATCAAAGCCTCTGCTCAGTCCCTCATTCCCATCACCAAAGTCTTCTCTGGGCCTTGCCCATGGGGTTACTCCAGCCTTGGGCCCTTCCTCAGTAGATGAGTTCCTGGAAAGCTTTGTGGAGCTGGTTTCCTCCTTCCCCAATGGAGAGACCACTTGATGGAGTGCCTCCATGTGACTGCTCCACCATTCAGATGCTGTGGCCGCTTTCAAACCCTGCTGATGTTCCTGGAGAAGATATTCCCCTGCCCTGCAGTCTCATGGGCAGCATCTGGTGCATGTTGGTGATTTCTACAGGAAAATCCTGTCTGCAAAATGCTCTTCCCTGCTTTAATCCCAGCTAACCTGCTTTAAACCTCACCACACCACTGAGGAGTAGGTCAGAGTCACCAGTGCTTTCCAGCTGCCCAGAAAATTGCCTGGTCTTTCATCAGGCAGGAATAAGGCAAAAAGTGAGCCCAGGTGAAGACATGATGCCTGTTTCCAAGTGTGCTATCTTGGATGGGATCCTGCTGGGAAAGGACGTGGAGCAACCTCCTGGCCAGGAAATCTTAGAAGAAGGCACTTGGCTGCTGCACACCCAGGGTCAGTGTCTGAGCCTGTTCCCACACCTACCTCAGGTGACTTCCAAAGGTGGGGATCTGGCAGCCATATGACATCAATGTCCCATGGCCAAGGCTGCAAGGTGACCACCAAGGTCACACACTGCCATCCATGACTGCAGGGTGGTGCCTGGCTCTTTCAGTGGGAAGATCCTGTCCCTGCTTCCCACAGACAGTGGGGATGGAGGAACCTCTTCTCGAACTGGCCAGAGTGCCTGCCTGCAGTGAGTCTCACCCGGAAAGGAGGAGGGGGGGCGAGGCCTCTTTGTAACCCAATCTCGTCTGCATGGGCCCCTTTGTTGTTATTACATTTATTTATTGATCCCCCTTGGGAAAACCTTAGCGGTGCTGGACTTGCTGGGGCTTTATTAATGGGGATAGGGAGTGAGGGGAGGGAAGGGGGGCCGAACAGAGCACTCGGACCATCTGTTCCCACCAAAGGGATGGAGCAACAATAGCCATGTTTATAAAACTTCTCTGCAACTCATTGTGTTTGCGAAAGGAGAGCTTCCACATCAAAGGCCATTTCCGCTCCCACTGCTCAGGGGCCCCTCCATCTTCCAGCATTCTGCAAAGATCGCCCTGTCTTGGTCCCTTCTCTTCGCAGCCCTGGACACATGGTGAGGTGATAGTGCCATCACCCACAGAGGGACCACCATGACTGGGGCCTGCCAAAGAGAGTGTTCATTACCTGTCCATATCTGCTGGTCCAGCGGGACTTTCCAAGGAGGGGCTTCTCCTGGAAGCAATAAAACTATCATAAGGTATTGGATAGTGTTTGCCAAGCACTGGTGTTGGGAGCAACAACATGCCCAGTACTGGAGACCTGTCTCCTGGATGGCTTCTTTCAGTGCACTGAAACAGCAGGGTTCATGAAGTTGCTTTAGTTTTCCTCAGATTTCAGATGTGGGAAAAAAATAAAGGAAGACAAACAAAAAAAGGAAAGGAGTGGGGCTTGGACACGTCAAAGCTGGCTGATGGGGTCCTTCATAATGAAACAACTGTGTTTGGCTTTGCTTGAAACTCGTATTAGATTATCTGTTACAATCAGACATGAAATAAAGACCATTAAACAGTGATGAAATATTTTGACTGAACCAGTATGTTGTTTTTTTCTTTCCAAACTGATCTTTATGGACAAGGCGAGGGCTTAGTTCTGGCTCAGATCAAAGCCAAATGCCTTCCTGGGGACTTGGAGTTGTCAGCCATATCCTGACCACGACTCTATCCTGCAGCTGGGGACAGGCTGCTCTGAGATGAATTTGCAGGCTGGAGGTTTGGAACATATCCAGGCTGTCACACATCCACAGCATGACCCTGAATGATGGCATGTCACCTCCTGGGACTGCATCTCCTTCCCCATTTGTTGGTGCTTTATGGCAGTGTTTGTCTCTATGGGGTAATTCACATGTGAGCTGCTGGGGTTTGTGACCACTGGGTGTGAGGAACAGACAAACTCCCTGGGGATGTAGAATTACTTCAGTCCAGCTTTGGACAAAACTGAGACCTCTAGAAGACACTGGCAGCCTGCAGGAGGGCACTTTGGGAAAGGTTTCTCACTGCACCATGTGTTTGTGCAGGAACCTGATTTCCAGCTGGCAGGACAGGCATCCTGACAGCAGGCTGGTGGCTGGGCAGGGTTCAGGCTGCCTCACACCTTTCAACCATTCCTTCCATCCTGGAAGGGGGAAACCTTCCCAGAG
Organism: Rhadina sibilatrix; assembly: GCA_013400275.1. Lineage (NCBI taxonomy): Eukaryota > Metazoa > Chordata > Aves > Passeriformes > Phylloscopidae > Rhadina > Rhadina sibilatrix. Next base: position 145,072 of record VWYO01027640.1, read on the forward strand.
ACTGTATGACGCCTTCTCAGGAAGCAGTCCAAGTCCCTGTTGGCTGTGTCCCCTTGGCCAGGCTGCTGCAGGAGACCTGTGTATGGTCCCTGATTGCTTTTGGCAGGGCATAGGGAGCATGCTGCTCTCTCCCAGCACTTAGCAGCTTCCCTGGGAACCACGCAGGAAAGGAGGAGAGGAGCCCAGACTTGTGGGAGACACTTTTCATTTCATGCCTAAGCCACTACTCTGCTGCTCAGCCACATGGCTCCATTAAGTCCCTTTCTGGCTGTCTTCTTTCCATCAATCACTCCGTCTCCGCAAGCAGCCCAGACACCGGATCTGGGTTATAAATAAGACAATCAATCAGCGATGCTATTAGATAAACAGAGTGGCAGAAGCCAAATTAATGCTTGGCTTTTTCTTGAAAGAGAGGAAAAAAAGAGTCAATTGCTTATTAGAGGACCCTGGTGTGGTCTGGTCTCCATGCTGCAGCTGAGATGGGTGGGTGGGCTGTGCTTGGCTGCATTGTCTGTGTGTAGGGAGGTTTGGGATGCTGTGAGAACATAATTCATGTGGGTCATTCTGGCCAGATCAGGGAGGGAGCTGGGGTAGACTGGAGGTGAGCAGGGAGGTTGTAGCACTGGGGTGGTGGTGGGAGATGGGAAAACAGTGGTGAGAGCTGCCCATCTGGGCAGTGAGGAGGTTTCAGGGCTGATCTAGTGGGGAGGGAGGGCATGAGGCTGCAGGCAGAAGTGTCTGAGGACCAGGTACACAATGCCAGGACAGACATTGAGCCAGTCAGGATGGACACAAGGAAGAAGAGCATCGCTGCTTGGAGGCTTTTCAAACAGGCAGTCTCTTCTGGAGGTGAATCAAGTCCTTGTCTGGAGCCACCAATGAATAAGATAGTCCAAGACTGTAATTTGTGGTCTGCTGTGACCATCTGTCACCTCTTGTTGATATAAACCTCTGCCCTACAGCATTGTGAGGGTGCTCAAGGCTGTTTTTACCTCTAGGGTCTGCACCTGCAGCTCCATCTGCTTCCCTGTGTGGTGGTGGCTGATTAATTCAAAGCTCCCAGGCTCATTCCTGCACCAAACATGTCAAAGAAGAGATTTTCCTCATGGTGGTACTTTGTTGCCTGAGCTACCCCTCCCGCCACTGGGGAGAAAGCCATGGGAGGAAGGCTGTAATCTGCCAAAGGCATTCAGTGTACAGGAGATAAAAGCTTTTCCGGAATCAATACCCTGTGCTTTGGGCTGGGCTCTTGCATTTTCTGGACTTGACACTACTGCAGGTTGAGGACTGGGAGAGTCTGGGCTTCTCCAAGTCAAGCTGACTCTGTTTACAATCTCATCCCTCACAGATGCTGCTCTTCACACTTTCATCCCAGGGACTGCCTTTCCACCAGCCCCTGCTGCTTTCACCTCCACCTGACACTTCTCCCATTTGTTGTGATGGAGGAGGGTATCCAACCCTGGAGGACCAGGTCTACCCCTGTGCAAATAGGCAGCTGCTCTCCTCTGCCAACTGGCTCAAAAGATCCCACCTGGCATTTCCACCCAGGCCAGCAAGCTCTCAGCTTGGGTCTGGCAGTGCAGCTATTTCTCAGCAGCTGAGCTGAGAAAGCACACCCATAGCTGCACGCTTTCATTCCCATTCTCACCTGTGACTGTGCCAGACTGAAGCTCTGCCAGAGCTGAAACGCACAACACAGAACCCACTGCTCCTCCTTCATCCACCAAAGCATGTCACCCCATCACAGGCTACACAACACATTCCTGTCCGCCTAGTTTGTGATAAATAAGCTGGCTACTATCCCCTGGGAAATCCAGGCTCCTGGGAGGCTAGTGTGGGAGCAGGTAGATTTTGTGACTATTGGGTCAGGGAGAATGAGGTCTCTGCTAGCACCCACCTAAGGGAAGGATGCAGGGGGTGCAGTCATTCAGTCACATTCCACTGCTCAGCCCCTTGCTCAAACAATAGGGGGTTTCTGCTTCCTCTGAGGCTTCAAGTCCAGGAAATAGCTCCTGCTTTTCCAGTCACACTTCTGATCCCTCTTGCAGAGCTTGGGGAGCTCCGTGCAAGGCTGCTCTCACATCAGCAACAGCCCAAAACAACACCTAAGGTGGGATTTACTGCCACATATGTGCTGGGAAGATGCAGGGACCCATTGCACCCGGGTGACGTATTGGATTTCAGGTTATGTGATGCACAGGTCTCTCTGAGCATTGTAATTCCCTCTTTCTTCCTGTATGGATTTATACTGCTAAGTGGATGGATTTTCTGCTTGGCAGGGATACTCCCTTGGGACCTTCCCCAGTTTGAAACATCTCTGCACATCTGTACATAATATTCCTAGGGCACTTAATGAGTGGGTTTTTACGACACCCCTTGCTTTATAGACTGCTGCTTAACATGGCCAGGCACCACGGAGGGGCTGACAAACAGCATCCTGGAGCCAGCGGAAAGCCGAGTACCAACTCCAGGTGCTGGATGATGCCTCTGTGTGAAAGCCACTGCTCTCAGATGGCTTCTTACACAGCTGCCCTGAGCAGTGGAAGCACCACTCCCATGGTCCCTGAAAGAGCTTGAGAGGGACAGGTTTCTTCTGCTTAATAACCTGAGACAACATGTCTCTGGATCTATGGAGCTGTGGAAATCCTGGGAGGAGGTGAAGGCAAGCTGTCTGTCTGGGATGGTTCCCCCTGGTAAGGGCTGGGCCTGACATTTTCATCTCTGCTAAGAGCTGTCCCTTCCCCCTGCCCCAAAGAGCCATCTGCTATGGTAGATTACCCCAGCTTTTAGCACTGTGAATCCATAATTAGTGCATAATTAATTACCAGATGTTTTTAACACTAATGAAACATTAATAAATGATGGAGGCATGTTGTCTGGTAATGGAACATTAACCAGTGAACCAAGTCAGCGCTGCCGCCAGCATGGCCGAGCCAGAGACAGGTCTGCATCTGACTGAGCTCTGCCCTAAATAAAGCCCCAACATTGTTCAAATCACAGCAAGTGCCTGGCGGGAGCAAGTGACCAGCTTGGTGCTGCCTTCAGGCTTTGCAGAGCCAAGGCTGTGGCTCCTTCACCTCCATCCTTCCTTCCTTCCTTCCACCCACTCACCCATCCATCCACCCCATGCACGTCTGCATCCATCCATCCATCCATTCAGCTAACCAGCCACACAACATCTCCCTGGTGTAAAGACTTACTTAGGGCACCAGAGAGGTAATTTTCTAAAAAACTGATCTTTTTGCCCTGGGCATTGCTTGATGACATCCCTGCTCCTGGTGGTGCTCACAAGCAAGGCACATAGGGACAGACTCCAACAATGTACTTTGCTGCATCCATTGTCCCCACACTAGGTCCTTGTGAGCCCCACCCTGACAGAAATTCAGTTCAGAGCATCTGGGCCAGTGACATTTTCCTAACATGAAATTATTAATCAGACATGGGAAGTGCATTAGTTGTGACTACATGCCACTTCCAGCCTCCAGGCTGCAGTGGGGCACAGGCAGGTCTCCATCCTCCTGCCTGCCTGAGAGATGTCAGGGCACAGCCAGAGCCTGGGGACACACAGGGCCCTCCAGGGCCCATGAATGGGGAGATGTGGCACTTCCCCATCACAGCACGGGTGTCATATGGGGTGGTGACAACCACCTCCTTTCCCTCACCAGAAGTCTCCTGGCTAGGCATTCCCTTTGCACCCTCTCAGGATGGTCTTAAAGGCCAGCTTTTGGGTCTTCCACCCCTCTGGGAAAATGCTCTATGGCCTTAAACGCCAGAGCAGGCTCCAGGGTGTGTGTGTGTCCCCCTCAATGCTCTTCCCATGTCTTCCTCACTTCAGCCAGCATCACGCATGGAATCAGGCAGCCAAAACCACCCTCTCCAGATGGAAGGGAAATAACACCCAGAGCCGCCAGTCATCATGAAATGAACATTTAATGAAGACAGTCTCTCCTGGTGCGTGTGTGTGTGAGTGTGTGTGTGCGTGTGTGCGTTGTCTCTGTGAGCTTAGTTTTATCCCCTCTATTACTTTTTTTTTGATTCTTTTTTTTTTTTT
>VWYO01027640.1:149703-161158 GCA_013400275.1 Rhadina sibilatrix
TGCCCACCCTGCCCTGGGGGCATGCCACCGCTAGTGTCACACATGAGATGACACTGTCAGAGGGGAGCAAAGAACCCCTGTGCCGCAAAGGGCTTCTCTTTGGGCACCAACGGATGGGTGGCATATCCTTTATCTCCCAAAAGTGACACATGTGGCTGCTTCCAGGACCTGTCCCTGTCCTTGGGCAATATGAGGACACTGAAAGGGCATTTGGCTGTCACACCCATGAGACAGCAGCCCTGGTCTGTAGAAGAAAAGGGCATTTTGTGGCTCTCCAGGCTTCTAGCTCCATTCTAAGCCAAATTAAGGACATTTTTGAGATGCAATCTGAATTTTTTGATCTCGGACAATTTTTCTTTCATCACCAAGCAAAGGCCTTAGATTTCTATGTGGTTTCTTTGCCTCTTAAAAATGTCAGCAGAGAGGATGGGAGAGGACTGCTGAGAACAAGACATCAAAGACTGACCACTTTGCCAGCTTTGCCTGGGAAAGCTGTTTTTGAGATGTGCAGCCGAATATCCATCTGGAAGAGCAGTCAGACTTGGTGCATTTACAAAAGTGCAAGGAAAACCCAAATTATTTGTTCTCAATGCCCTTCACCCACAGTCTGGTTGGAACATCCCCTTCCTGACCACATTGGAGCCCTGAGGGTCCCCATCCCAGCACCCACCTCCTGCTTCTTATGCCTCCGATTTGAGAGATACTCACTAAATAAAGAGGACACTATAGGCAGCCACGACCAGTCCAGCTGTCCAACACACTGCCATGGCCCCGCTGCCCACCACGGCCCCCTTGTCACAGATCTTGGTGGTGGGTGGTGCCATGAAAGAGGAGGTGCTAGCACTTGTTGTCTCTGCAAGGAAGGAGAGCGGATGGTGAGTGGAGCTGGGTGCCCTGGGATTCATCCCATAGAAGCAGCCCTGCTCTCCTGCTGGTGTGGACAGGACCCGGCCCCAAATTGCCCTTTTCAGTGCTATACCACTAGGGCTGAGGTGAAGGGCTAGGATGATCCAAGCAGTGATGTGATCCATGAGACTTTCCTGGCTGTGACAGTGGACCTCCTGTTTAGAGATGTTTCTGCCATCAGGCAGAGCTGGGCATTCCTTCTCATCTCCATACTCAACAGCTGAGCCACTCTATGCACCAGCTCTGTGGGAGTTTTAGCTAAGAAGTCAAAATGAGCCCCTAGTGCTCAGCCGAGAGCACCCCTAGCCCACAAAACATGCCAGACACAGCAGGCTGCATCTATTGGGCTGGCTCACAGGGTTTATCCTGTTTTGTACTGAACCAGATGGATTGTCCAAGCCTGCAGAGGGCTGCAGGATTGCAGGGAGTGCTTGGATGAGCAGTCAGGCTGGGGCAGCTTTGGCCACATCCAGATGGCCCCATAATGTCCTTGGCCAGACTGTTTGGGCTGATTGCTGCAGACCACAGAATCTGTCTCAGCATCTTTCAGACTCCATTGAGGCATCACAGTGGGGCTCAGCATTGGTGCTGAGGTGTCCCACACTAGCCATGCCTGGCTGCACCAGGCTCCATGTACAGGGACATGTGTGCCAAGAACATGCGTGAGCGGGCAGGTGACATTGGAAGGGGCATTTCCATTTAACACAACACAGGTGGGAGGAGAGGCAAACCCAAAATGCTGACAGCAGCACTGCTGCAAGGTGTTCCAGCACTCCTTGTGGGGGTTTATCCACCTGGGAATGGTGGAGGGGCTGCAAATCCCTACTGCTGCCTGAATACCCAGGTGCTCTACCAGATGCTGTTTTGAAAACGGGGATTTCTCTGCACAGGAGTCAAGGAAAAGCAGTGCAGGGTCTGCTCCATCCTTTCTGGGAAACGGAGGGCTGATAACACCCATTTGGACACAGTCCCAGCTCTTTCCTAGAAACAGAGACTTGTTAACTTGGTGGCTTTTATTTTGAATTGGCATCTCTTTGAGCGATTGTGCAGGGTCAGAGGTGTGGAGGGGGTAGGACTGGAGAGGGGAGGGAGGGCTGGAAGAAGACAGCAGTCCAGGGAACAACAACAACAGCAGCAACAACAATAATACAATGGCCAGCCTCACTGTCCTGCCCCAAGTATCCTGGTGAGAAGGATGCTGGACCCAGGTGAGCTGAGTCAGTATTCTTCAGGCCACGGTGCACCTGCTGACAGGGCCACAGGTGGGGGGAAGGTGCAGGGTGAAGGGCTGCAACTCCATGGGTGTTTGGGGGCTGTCCTTGGCTGTGGACAAAACTTGCATGGAACCAAAAAGGAGATCCCTCAGCCTGGAGTCCTCAACTGCTCCTAAATGAAGCCTGTTTGTACTGGGAGGAGGCTCTTACCTGTGATCTGGGCCTCCGTGGTGAGATGCTTGGGCTCCTCTGTCCAGGGGGTGGCATGAACTGCCACACTCCAGTCACTCCACGTGCCGATGTCGTTGTCTTTAGCTGCCACCTGGATGATGTACTCCTTGCCAGCGTAAGCATCCGTGATGGTGTGTGATGTCCCATCTGACAGCTCGACCTGAGGGCAGCAGTGGGGAGAGGAGGGTGGTCAGAGGAGCCCCTGGGAGGTGTAAGGCAATCAGTATATTTAGCTTGGCTAAAAGATGACAACGAGACCTTTGCAGCACTTTTGGAAATACTGGGGCATTGTGGGCAGAGGTACAAGCCCAGGACAGGGATGGAAGGGGAGGGAGTTGTTCCAGCTGCAGTTACACTAAAAGTCTAGAGACCTGGATCCACTCACATCAGAGTGGAGCAGCTTCCTCTAGAGGTCACCAGAAACTAGCAGATGTGTGTGCAGACTTCCTCGGACATGTACGTGCTTTCAGGGCACCACTGCCAATGCTGGGAGGAGGTTTCCCCACCAGCAACACCTCTGACAAGCTTGCTCCCATGCCTGCTGGCATCCTGTTGTTTTGGCTTGCATCCCTCCAGCTGGCCCTTGGACAAGTATCAAGTTGTGTCCAGACGTCTTTCCTAGAAACCATTCCCTCTATCCCCTTGTCACTGCTTTCTGTGCCATAGGAGACCCTGCTGTCCTTTGTGCTGCAAAGTGCAATGGTGTAACCCCATTTAATCCTCCAGAGGATCTCTGATCCATTTGGAGCTTGGCTCTGGAACAGAGGGATGCAGGTGCTCAGCAGAAATGCACCCTGAAGGCATGGACCCGGATGAGCAAACACATGTGGCTGACAGAGGGGGAGGGCTCAGCATCTAAGTGACCAGGGCAGGAGTATCTGGCAGAGCCTAAGTGGGATACTGCCCTCCACCCATCTCTGAGATTGAGGACCAAGATGCTGCCCATTTGAGAATCCCCCTGCACTGCTGTGCATGGCATGGGGGGCAGACAGGCACCCCTTGTCTGCCCTGCACCCTGCCCAGACATATTTCTAATAAAAATGCTGCAGGGTCAGGGGCGGTGCAGGACTGACCCAGCCCATCTGGGAGCACCAGTGCCCAGCCAGGGGCTCGAGCAGAGCAAGCATCACATCATGGGCGGGGGCAGCTTCATGGTGCTACACATGTGGGGTCCTCCACATCTCTCCAGCGACCCAGGAGAGGGTCAGGCACAGATCTCACTGTCCTGGGGAGCACCAACAGCTCAATGACAGGAGGAAAATCCAAACTTCTGCCTGGTCAGGAAGGAAGGAAGGAAGGAAGGAAGGAAGGAAGGAAGGAAGGAAGGAAAGAAGGAAAAGCTGCACCATTGGGGGGCCCAGGAGGTATCTGTGGGCCAGTGCACCTGTGGGATGAGGCTGCCCTGGCAGTGTGGCTGTACACACACAAGGGATGGTGTGCATACCAGATGGCCAATGCCATCACCTCACAGCTTGCAGGAGTACCTTAAAAGCAGGAACCCACCTTGAGAAAGAACCAGCCCTTTTCCAGTCCCTTCCATGCAGCACAGATGTAATCCCTTTGGCATGAAAGCTGCAGCCCCCTCCAGGCTTTTATTGGGATTCCAAACAGGAGGAGGGGCATTTTTGCTTTCTTGCTCCATGTGAAAGCCTTTCCTTCCCTATTCCCACTTCTAGGCCTGCATCCAGCCTTCTGCCCAGAACATCAGAGCCCTTGGGCTCTGCATTCCCAGCTGCTCCTGCCACCCATCCTGAGCCCCACATATGGAGCACATCTGGGTGCAGGCCTGACTGGTCTCCCCCTCAGCCACTGGGAGCCCAGGCACTTCAGTGTGGGTAGGCAGGAGACCCACCAGGTTGTGAATCATCTGGTCTGCTAGGCACTTCCCTGCAGTGTACTGGCACAGTCACACTCTCTGCCACCCAGACCTTGGGACCTCTTTGGTGGCATCCACCAATGTGAATGGCAATGCCAAGGGAATCAAGTTAAATTAATTCCTAATGATAATTAAGTAAAATGAAACCTCATGTGGTGAGCTGCCAACTCCTTGCTGACTTGACTTGCTCTGTGCTGGCTGGGGTATGCCTTGGAACAGGCAAATGGACAGGTCTCTGAAGGATGCTGGGCATATCATAGCTGGTGTATGACTCTGTCCAAGGCTTCCAGCATGCTCTGAACCCCCTGGCTCCTCCTGGGGACCTGCACCAAGCAGGCTGCAGGCAGGCCAGCTGTACTAAGGTCCTGATGACCTGGCCAGGCTGCTTTCCCATCAGGAGCATTTTCTTCATCCCAGGATCCCTCCCAGCTTTCCTTTGGGAACAATTCCTGCTTCTTCCCACCCACAACCAACCAGCAGCTGAGTGTTTGTAGGTGGGGTGTCAAAGGCACAAGGGGATTGAATCTGTGCCTTGCCTGGGCAGGGGGAGTTCCCCCCAAGACTCAGACTGGAGGACTTTTCTTGTAGGACCTGAGAGGATGTTGCCCTAAGCTCTGCTTTACACAGCAGTTAAAAAGAGAAAGCATAGATGATATACATATCCAGCCTCTGGGTGCAGAACTTCTGAGATGGGCAGCCAGGGACACATCCAGCATTTGCCATAGTGGGGAAGGAAGACTCTGGGTGGGTGCCCATGACCCAACACAGAAGTGTCATAACAAATGGAAAACCACACAGGGATTGGGTCCAGATGGACACACAGAGAAAGAGGCAGAACTGGGGGAAGACACACTGGGGAGGCTGTGGGGGAAAGGGTGGATACACAACATCAAAGGCAGAGGAAGAAATTCCTTAATCCATGTCCTCGCCACACAGACACAAAAGTTAGAGGAAGGCTATGCATGTTAAGTTTTTTGGCCAGGGTGGGGGTTTGTGTGTCACTGCCTGCCTTTGTGCACCTGCCAAAAGTCACTCTGACTGACTGTGAAGTGCTGCCCAGATTAATGAGAGATCAAGTAGCCAGTGCAATGCAGAGCTATTAGCAGTGGAAAAAAACAAAAAATCAAATCAAAACAAACAAACAAACAAACCAACCAACCAGAACAAAAACAAAAACACACCCCAAAAAATGAGAGAGAGGGAGAGAGAGAGAGAGGGAGAGAGAGAGAGAGGAATGAAAAACTCCCCTTGAACCCAGTAATTCAGATGACAGCTTGCTGAGGACAGTGTGGGCTGGGATCTCATTCCCTGCCATGGTCACATGCCCCCATATTCCTGCTTGGAAAGATTACGGAGCTGCTGAGTGCCACCCATGGTCCCAAGTGCGAGGGTGAGGACATGGGCCAGTGCCACATTGATGGGACAGAGACAGACACTTAGGGCAGGCTGAGGAGAGGCCTGCCTGCCACTTGGCTTTCCCCCATCCATGCTGGTCCCCCCTGCACATGTGCTGGAGGCCTGGGGAGCATCTACAGCAGACATACACACCCCAGCACCCATGCCTGCCCTCCTTCCAGTCCCTGCCTGCAGACCGGTGTCCCTGCCTCACAGTGCTCAGCACAGCAGGAGTTAAGGAAGCCATTATCCCCTCTGAGCTCCCCTCATCCTACTCCCATGGCCTCCAGCCCACCCTGCCAGGGTGCCCTGGCAGTAAAAAAGGTCACTGTGCTTTGTTCCCACTCAGTCTCTGCTCCTGGTCCAGGGTGACCAGGTAGCAATTACTTGTGAACAGGGTGATGCATGGACAGGTCAGAAGCCCAGATGGCCTTTGGAAAAGCATGGGGCCAGGGGGCCAGGTAGAAAACTCCACCCTTCTCTGCTCTGACAGCTGGGCTGGGGTCTGGTGTGTGCTGAAAAGAGGTGCAGGGAGAGACGGCAGATCAGATGCCTCCTTTTTCTGCACCCCACTTGAAAATATGTTTGCTAGCTCCTCTGTGGTGGCAGTGGTTCTGTTTTCCATTCCTTGACACATCCTCTTTTCCAGTGCAGCTCCTAGAGTGGGATGGGGTGCTCCACTGGCAGTATGGGGATGATGACTGGCACCCCTCTGTCCCAAGGCAGGGATGCACTATCTGTGTGTGTGACAAGATAGTGACCACGCACCTGTCCCAGGTGCTGCACCAAGCCTAGATCAGTCTGCCTTCCCCAGAATAAAAGGAACACCCTCCCTGGCTATTGTAAGGTGAAGCTGATGTGCTCACACAGCCTTTGCCACCCACAGCGCACATGGAAAGAAACCCCTTCTACGAGCACAACCTGGCTCTGCCAAACATTTGGCATCCTTGCAGCCTCCTCCTGTGGATGCTCCTTGAGTTATACTGGATGACGGGAACTGGGATAGGGACAGGACACCCCAGTGGGCTCTATTTCACAGCCAGTTTTCCCCACAGCAAGGGCCAGATCCTGCCACTGGGCTGCAATGAACTTTGCAGTGACTCCAGATGTGCTGGTCCCCTCCTGCCAAGTGACAACTGTCAGAGGTTGCTTTTGCTTGTGGCTGTGGGGAAGATGGGATCAGGGATACTGAGAGCACTCAGCAACAACTCTAATCCAGCTGGCACTGATATATGCTGCCTTCACCACCCTGATGCAGTGGGGTGGGGGTAAAAGCAGCTTGTGCATGGGCATGGCAGAACACAGACACCTGCTCGGTGTGGTCTGGGTGTGGGCAGGGAAAGCTAGCTTATAGCTGTGTGAGCATGCAGGTGAGGACATGCACGTGTGAGTTGCATGCTCTGTGGACTTTGCTGCTCTGCAGCATCTTTACAGTTGCCAGGTTCTCAGTACTTTTAGGTCACCAGAAGTTTCCAAGTCGGCTGGGTGCACCCAGGAAATGTCAGCCAAGGGTCCTGAACCTGCTCTGTCCCAGAAAAGGGGATTTCTGGGAATTTCCCACCTCCACCCTCCTCTGAGAAACTCTCTGCTCCAGCCCTGCCTGCCCCACACTGAGCTGCAAGTGACACTATTACAGCCTCAATATTTTGCTCCCACCTATTAATTCTTTGGATTTTTTCCCCCTTCTTTTTTAATCACTGACTTTGCAGCCAGGAGGGGAAGGGAGAAAAATGCTGCAATAAAAGCCACCAGGCGTGAAGTTGTAACCCAGCTTGCTCAGGGTGACCTCCCTGCCTTGCAAAGCGGAGGAGTGCAGGCAAAGCAGCAGAGGCACAGGGGGATGCACATGGGAACAAAGAGGCACTCCAGCTGCAAAGTGACATTACCACCGTGCAGGTGGGGACGCTGCTGTGGCGGGCAGTGGCACTAATTGCCTTCCTACCCAGCTTGCTCCATCCCTCTCCTTGCCCATCACACACAGGATATATGCATTAGCTCACACTTTCGGGCTATTTCAGGCTGCTGCAAGGCAGGAACTTCCAGAGACATCATGTGAGATTCACCTCTCTGACCAAAAAATGTTGCTTTGCCCTGGGAGACAAGCCTAAGCCCAACCTGGCAGCCACTTCCAATATGGATGAGGGAGATCCGTCCAGAGGACAATGCTATCCTTACACCAACAAACCCAACACCAAGTATTTGGCAATACCCACAAACTTTCCATTCCTGCCCCTCAAAATCCCACCATTTGCCTGGATCAGAGCAGGCACAGATGTCTGTGTGGGGTTTTCTTTTTGCCCCAGCTCCTAAAATCCTGTGATGGTGGGAGCTCTTCTGCTTGCACTTTCAGAGAAGGACGCTTCCAGCTTTTGCAAATGCTCACGAACATGGCCCTAATGATTTCAAAGCAGAAGAGGAAGGAGAGAACCCAACCACATTATTAGCTTTAAATATCTCATGACCTTTTACTGCAAATCTCAAGATCTGAGGCGCAGCTCGCCTCATGGTTCGTTAACATTTCATGTTGTCAGCGCGGCCAATGGGTTCAATTAGACTTCACGACGGCATCTGCAAATTGCTGGCAACCCACAGTAGGAAATCCTCCCTCGGTCTGGCCACCAGCTCTGACGCTGCATAAGAAATACTTTCTTGAGCCTTGCCACATTCCCGGGATGTGCATCGAGCTGGCAAGTGCTCAGCACACGTGATCTCCCTCCAAAAACCGCAAAAAGTGGGGATCCTCCTCCAGAAAATGCCACGAGAGGGGAGCAAGTTGGGTGCAAGACCCACCCATGGCTCCCCAGAGATGCTCAGGATAGTGTCTGGCCACCCGCCTGCATGCAGGGGTGAGCGTGCAGATGTGCTCGCAGGGAGATCGCATGTGCGAGTGCGGCAATCGCTGCTGTTGCGAGTTAACTGAAGGAGCCTGTAAAACCAGAAACAGGCTATTAGCAATCCATTAGGAAAGGGTATCAGTTCCAGCCTAGGTAAGCCATTAGAGGAACATCTGAGAGCATTAGGAGAGCTCGCTTGGGGCCAGGATGGGGCTATAAAACAGAAGAGGAAACCACGCTAATCTGGCTTGAATTACAAACTTAAAAGCGGGAGAAAAATAAAGGATACCCTAAACATTTAATGTTTTATATTTAGGAGACAGAAGGGGAGATTTTGCCAAAAGGAGAGAATAAAAAACCTGTTTAGGCTACAAATATCCATCTCTCTTCTGGCAGCAGAGAAACCACCAGCCCCTCTTCCAGAAAAGGAGGAGTGTGAATTTAAAGTTGCTTGAGTTTCAGAATGAGCTCAGTGCTGGTGGGGTGGAGAAGAGTCTTTGGCCACATGATGTGACACAAAGTGACATGGCTGCTTCCCCATGGGAGCTGCTGTGAGGGTGGCACAATCTGGCACATGCTTCACTGCATGCCCATGTGGAAACACATCATCATCATCCCTCCACGATGCTAATTCCCAGAGCATATCACCGTAATTCCCAGAGCAAACTGCAACATGAGAGCTGCTAAGTGCTCTGGGTGGAAAGGTGCTGCTGAGCAGGGGAAAGGGATTGCCACTGACACGCTGGGGCTCAAACCCAATTTGCAAAGCACTGGGAAGGGGATGAGGTGTTCTCCCCAGAGATTGCTTCATGGTGTGGGATGCTTGGGCCAGGCATCACTGGACTTTCTCTGGTGGAAGGAAAACTGCATTTATGGCCAGCTCACACAGTGGCAGTCTCAATAAGATCCTCTGCTCCCACCATGGATGGCTTCATCTTCTGGTGCCAAGCCCTGGCATTATTAAAATCCTGAAAGGAGGAGCCTGGAAGAAAGCAGATGCTGATTGAATCAGGCCCTATGGTATTCGACAGCTCGACATCCATCTGATCCTATTAGTGGTCATTCAGTTCTGCCTGCCGAGGTGCTGTGCATAAATCAGACCCTGCAGAGATAACGGGAGGTGGAGAGGTGAAAGAGGAGCTGCTTCTTCTGCCAAGAAACACCATGTGTGAGCAGAGCCTGCATGGATATTCTGTCTCTGGGCAGAATCTGATGCTCCTTTGTGGGTTTTCTCCTACAGGGATTAAGACATACCTATGCAAGCGTGGCACATGTGACCACCTCGTCCTTTCTCAGGGCACTTGTTCCTTTGTGCTGAGACCTAACACAAGCACTCGCAGGACAAGAGGGATAAATGAGCTAGACTTGGACCTGCCAAACTGTGTCCTTTCCTTTTCTGTCTCAGTTTGGGGGAACAGGGATACCCTCCAAAATGACAACAAGTAATATGTCAAACAAAGAGTGCAGGGAGGCTCGGGCATGCTCCAATCATGCTGACATTGGTGGGGTTAATTTTAGGTACAAACACCTGTATTTGCAGGGTGCTCAGCCGGGCTAAGCAGGTTCAATGTGCCAATAGGGTCTGAGGTCAGAGCAGCTCCAGCTGCTGCAGCCCTGCCTTTCTCTGGTGTTTGGGAAACGATTGAATTAGGCTTCACATATAATTCATCTGATGAATAGTGGCAGTTTTCCTCAAGTCATCCACAAATCAGATTTTTCATTACCCAGCCAGCAGGGCAGGGAGTCAGAAAACAAGGCTGGCACCTCACTTACTGAAAGCTTGCACTTGCTCACTGAGCAAATTATTCCCCAAACACTCCTCTTCAACAGTCAGTGATGAGGAACATGTCTCTTGCAAGGGGATATTGATTAAAAGTAGTACCCAGGATTGCTGTGCCTTCCCAAAATGCTGGGAGATGAACCATTCTCAGTCATCCTTGTACCCACCACGAGAGCTAGTACCTTGAGCTCTCTCTGCACCTCAGGGTATTTTTATATAGAAATTATGTTTTTTTTGTCCAAAAACTGCCTTTTCCAACTAGGGTGGAACTGCTACCAGTGTCACCAACATCTCCGTGTATTTCCCACCATCATTGCCTGCCTGAGGGCACTGATGGAGAGGCCACACTATCCCCTCAGGATCTGCCAGAGGGGACTGGCATGGCTTGACTCTGCAGTTATGGTGCCTCATACCCAGTGATGGAGGGACCAGCCACTCTGAGGGTGTTGAGGTAGGAGGTAGCTTAGTGGCTGTCTCACAGTTTTTGGGTGCAAACCAGGATATTTGGCTGGATGAGGCTGTGACAGGGTGAAAACATCAGCTTTTCCCACAGCAATTGCACACTTTGGGGGAAAAAAAAATGTTGTGTTTGGCAGTTCCCATTAAATCTTCCCCTTTTTACACAGCTTCTACAGTTTGAGCATTTCTTCCCCAGACAAAAAAAAAAAAAAACCTACAGAAAACAAATACCCAAACTCCACCTATGCTTTCTAACCCCTCCGAATGCTCCACAGATGCTCTGCCACTACTAGGAAGGAAGCAAAGGGCAAAGAGGCAAGCAGGAAAACCCTCTGATTTTCAGAGCCATCAGCAAAATGCTACAGTCTGAAACACAACCTGTAGCACTGCCTCATCAAAAAATCCAAGCAAATGCAAAAAGTCACCAAGACACCTTGCAGAGCCATGAGCAAAGCCTCTCATCCACTCTCTTACGTTTCTCTCCCCAGGAAGTGCTGGCTGGAAGAAAATCCCACTTGGCTGTTTGATGCAGGTGCCCAGAGACCAGTGCTGCCTCTTATTTGACTTTTGGGGTTTTTTAGCAAAATCCTTTATCAAGCAAAGCACCTAACTAGTTTTCAACTGGCCCAGCCTGGGCACAGAAGGGATGCTGGATGAGCTGTGCCAGGGTATCAGCATCTCCTCTCCAGCCACAGAATGCTTTCCTACACAACTCGAGCATACAAGCAGCACACAGAGGTTTAAAAAAAGAAAAAAAAAA
>VWYO01027648.1:307-25495 GCA_013400275.1 Rhadina sibilatrix
ACACAAACCCACACCAAACAATACCTCCAAAGCTGCATTGTGTATCACAGGATAGTTTGCCTGGCAAGCAGCTTTGCTCTGGAAAACATGACAAGTGTCTAAGCCATGAGATATTAAACCTCATCAAGGACCAGGCTCGTTAATGTTCCCTGGGGCTTGCAGGAATATTGTTTGCTGTCATGGTCAAGGAGGAAGGGTCCTGATCCTGCTGTTTGGGCAGCAGCTGAGACACAGCCCCCCAGATAACATTATTCTCCCTTTTGTCACAACACATAAACTCATTTTCCCTTCCTTCTACCTTGGGTTTTAGTGTATGTAAGAGCTCAGTAATGCTGAATTGGCCTTAATTAGACTGATTAATTTAATATAATATGGGCAATATGTAAATAACTATCTTCTCACTTGGTGTCCTGTAGGGGAACAACTCATTAGCAATAAAATGCTTTCACTCTTGTTTCACAGGCCTCTCCAATTTTCACAGTGGTTCAGAGTGTAAAGAAGAAAATAAACTCAGTTTTGTCCTGGACCTTGATGGGCATACGCAATAAAAGTGAATCCTTAGACCCCCACATGAGAACTGGTGCAAAAAAGCAGTTTGAAGCTCAGGCTCTGTGTTGATTTATGCTGGATTCAATTTTCTGTAAACATACAAGAAATAATGGTGGCTTTATTTCCAAAGGAGCAGGGAGTCTTCCTCTCATTGCAGTCAGTCACAGTTAGGTGGACTCAGCAGTGGACAGGCTGGGAATGATGTTGGGATTAGAAGGAAAAAGCCTTTTGGTGTCCTATGTATGTTTCTCCATTTTTTTTTTTTTCAAAGGCAAAAGCGGTTGAAATGCCCACATTCAAAAATCCCAGCCAGCTAAACTCCTTTCAAATAAATAAAATCAATTTTTAACAACATCTTTGTGTTTGGAAAGGCAAAAGGAAGAAGACCAAGTGCTGATATTTTTTTCCTGTCCAAATTTAAGTGAAACAAAACCTCCTCCTATTTTCCCATTAGAGCCAACGTGAGAGATTGAAGAAATTACCCCTGTCCTACTGCCCCTCGAGCTCTGTCTGTAATGAAACTCAGGGAAAACAAGTGCTAGCACAAGTAGACTCTGTGCTGTGTGAACCACCTCTCCTGTATTAGCAAAGCAGACTGCTCATATGATATGATGGGACATTACTAATGCAACAGAGTGCAGCTAATGCAAACAAAATATGTTGGAGTGCCTGCTTGAACTGAATAGAGAATTTGTTTGTCCGGGACCCAGATTCTGGAAATCAAAGCAAATGCCTCAGAAATAAATCTTACAGATAACTCAATAAACACACAGAACCCACCAGATGCACCAAGGTGTTTGTGGGGACTGGAGGTGCAGGGAGATCCATGAACCTCATTCCCACACGGGCCTTTGAAGGGAGCTGGGTGCTTGGGCGTCCTTGGCACTTTGGAAAATCTCTTCTTGTATAAATAATACATGATGTTAATTTACATTGACATAATAAGTGTGTGTGATTATCAGCAAAGGCTGTAAAACTGCTGTTCAGGGCTCGGGGAGTGCTGCTGTCACTGAGCCAGAGCTGTGTCTACAACAGGAATTGTAGTGACAGGACAAGGGGGAATGGCTTCAGGCTGAAAGGGAATAGGCTGAGATAAAATTGAGGAAGAAATTCTTCCCTGTGAGGATGGGCAGGCCCTGGCACAGGGTGCCCAGAGCAGCTGTGGCTGCCCCTGGATCCCTGGCAGTGCCCAAGGCCAGGCTGGACAGGGCTTGGAGCAGTTTGGGACAGTGGGAGGTGTCCCTGCCCATGGCAGAGGGGGTGGGGCAGGTCTTTAAGTTACCTCCCAACCCAAGCTATTTTTATTCTATAGCAAGTTCAACTCTGAGAAATAAATTGTTATAATGCACTTCAAAATCTTAACAGTGATTTTTTATTTTTTTTCACCTCCTTGCCCTCCTCCCACTCTCAGCTGTTAATGAAGATACTGTCTGCTGTAAATGGATGGGTCTGGGCAAATGAGACAACCCTATGCCCAGTTTCAGCTGAGGGTAGTATCTCCCACAGCAAAGGGTCTGCTTGGGCTTTGATGCACTTCCCTCCAAAGGCCAGCCATTAAATGGGATCCTTGTGCTCTCTCACAGCCTCCAGGGCCCCGAGCTGCACTGGGGAGCTGCTCTGCAGCCAGGAGCAACCAGTCACTAATTTGTTATTAAAACTGCAGCTCCCCACTGCTGGCTGCTGCTGACTGCCAGGAGGCTGGAGTCTGCTGGAGAAAGGCAGAGAAAGCAGAAACTGAGCATATTCCCAAGCTCACCTTTTAATGAAGGCATATGGCATGCAGGATATTGTTCTTCACGTGGTAATTGGCAAAGGCACGCACGTATTTATGGTGCTGCTCATCATGCTTAGGAAATTTTGGAATTGCTCCATTTTAATGGGCCATAAACACTTACCTGGAGTTAAAGTATATAGCAAATACAAAGAAACATGAATAATTCTTTATAATTACATATATTTATGTACACACACACACACACACACACACACGTAGCCATCAGGCAAGGCGATTTATTCTTTTAATAATTATTACTGAAGTAGAGCAAACTGTGCCTTGACTGTTCTAAATCCAGATTAGCAAATTTAATCAAGTCAAGTGAAAAACAAATGCAAGGTCCTGAGACTTTTCCTAGGTATTTGGGGCCACCGAAAAGGAGTGTAAGAAACAAGGTAAATTGTCAGCAATTATCTGCAGAGCTTGATTCCAACGTTTGCAGTAAAACTGGGGCTTGACAAAAAGCCTCACTTTATGCAGGAAAAAAGCACCACTTTGTAGTCCTCTCCCTATTGAAATATTAGAAAAAGGTGGGGGTTTTGTTGATTTTTTTTAATGTACTAAGTAGCTGGAATTTTCTCTGATGACTATGGAGAGGTGTGAGTGTGTAGTTTACATTCTTACTAAAGGAAACATTATAATCTGTAATTGTAGAAATAAACTTCTCCTGCTGTACCTGTGAGCTATCCATATGGATATTCAAGCCCCATTTTTATTTCAGCTTTTTTAAAAAATTAATTTGGCTTATTTAAACCAGAAAAAAAAAGAAAAAAAGTTCATGCAGAAGTAAAAGATTCATAAGGAAATATAAAGAACAAGAGTTGTTGAAACCCACAGAATCAGATTTCTGCAACTGCTAAGTTTCATCAGTTTAAGAGTATACAGAATCACTGAAAAGAAAGGGCTTGCTTAGAGGAGGACACAAAAAGAAAGTTGTATTTGCCAGAGTTGGAGTCTGTGTCTACATGGATTAAAAGGATGCATATTTTAACACAAAATATATATATTTTTAATAAAGGATATATTTGTTTGTTTCAAATTCCCCAAAACTCACCCAACAGTTCGCACAGAGATATTGAAGATGCATTTTCTGTGCCGTGTCCTGTGTATGGGAGTTAAGACCTCAGTGCAGATGTGGATAATGATCTGCCTTGTGATTCCCACCCTTAGTGTTTAAACACGGGTGCCTGAGACTCTTCTTTCTTCCTCACACAGTCAGAAATTGAAGTACCTTATTCCCAGCTTAGCCCTTGAAAAAGGATGCTTTCAGAGACCATTCCAGCAGGGCTGGATTTTGTATTTCTCCATAAGAACCACAACTCCTCTCTATCTTCCTGCTTCAACATCTGGTGTTGC
Source organism: Rhadina sibilatrix (assembly GCA_013400275.1). Taxonomy (NCBI): domain Eukaryota; kingdom Metazoa; phylum Chordata; class Aves; order Passeriformes; family Phylloscopidae; genus Rhadina; species Rhadina sibilatrix. The sequence continues at coordinate 3,987 of VWYO01027648.1, forward strand.
AGGTAGGATACTCTGGCTCACAGCATCTGGACTGAGAAATGTTTTCTCTCCTCAGAGTCCCAGACACTTCACAGAAACCCTTCAGAAACCATTTATCAGACTCAGCACTGAAATGTTCAGTAGAATTTACAGTGAACCACCTTCTTCCCCTGCCTGCACAGTTGCCCCAGACTCTCCCCAGCAGAGCAGTTGTTAACGATTTGCTTAATTGCTGGTGCTTTGCTGATGTCTGCTGTTCTGAATCAGGGAGAGCCAACCCTGTTCATACCCATCAGGAAATTTACCTTAACCCATTGTTCAAAACTAAAACGGGATTTGTTTTGAAGCTTTAGAATCTCTCAAACAATTATTTCTTCTGGTAACCGACTCCCAGCATCCATACTGATGCTTCTTCATTAGCAGAAAGGGGAAATGAAGAGTTTTGTCAATAATGTGCTGGCTGGCATCTCAGGAGAACTGCTGCAGTCGCTGGCTCTGTCACGAATCTCAGTCGTGATCTTAGACAAGTTCTGTCATCTCCCCACGGGACTGGAGTGATGTTACCTCATTTCCTGCCTTTTAAGATGCTGGATTCATCTAGATTGGAACCCCTTCTTGAGAGCTTTGTAGGGTTGGATGGAACCTGCCACGGAGCACCCTCATTAACATCACGGAATTAGGTGATGCAATAATACTCATGAAAGTAATTAATGGAGGTAGCAAAGAGATAGCAAGCAAAGGAGTGATCTTGCAACCTCAGACTGAAACCACACATCTCAGAGATCTTGTGCAACAACTTGTGCCTCAGAGTTTGCTACTCGAAGATTTTCAGGCAGCAGTAAGTCAATTGTTTGGCTAAAGCTGGAGAAATACCCAAACTTTTGGGTGCTGACGGGAAACCTCCAAACTTTCTGAGGTTTCTCTGTCATTGACATAAACCACGGTCTGTGGCTTTCAACAATAACATGTGTGCTGATTTTAGCAATTCAAATCCAGATGCAGCAACTGAGCTTGTCAAAACAGAGGAGCCACAGACCACTTCTGTCTATGTGAGTGTGCTGTCATTTTGGTAACTGATTATCTACACAATCACGGACAAACAAATGCCCATCTGGTTTCTCTGATCTGCAGGAGCAACATCACTACCATGACAGTCTGCAGGGAACATAAATAATCTGGAAGCCTTTGCTCTGGAGTATTTTACTTGCATAGCTAGCTGGACTGACTTCCAACATGTAGCTGAGTGTGTTTCCATAGGTTTTATTGGCACAAATTGTCTCCTGGAGAAGGACATCACTCCTAAAAGTTAAACTTGCCAGAGGGTCAATGAGCACCTTCTAAAAATGCTCATAGGACAGCAATTTGTAGAGCAATGGCAAATGCAATGTTCTAAAGAACTGCAGCTTTCTAGGCTCACTTAGATGCAACACTTGCTTCTCCAAGACATTTAGTGCTGCAGGGATTGTGTGTAGGCCACCCTCAGCATCTTCTGGCAGGTGCCAGAGCTGCCCAGCAAAGCAGCAAAGCCCCAATTCCCTTTGCCCAAGTGTCAGGAACCAGCAGCAGGTCTGTATGGACGGGCTGAGCAGACAGCACATCTCATCAGCACCTCTGAGATTGCCCCCAGTCTTCGGATGTGAGATGATATTGAGGCCTGCAAGGGAAAGGATAACAATAATTGACTTAACTGAAGCTTTGATTCAGCTTTATGAGCATGAGAGAGGCAATTCACACTCCTCACCCAGAAGCTACACTCACACCGGGGAGCTGGAAGGAGGTATTCAATTAGAAGTATCACTTCACAGGGGGAAATTATACCTGGAGTGAGGGAAGAACTGGGACATTTCAGTGGGAGCTGCCTTTTCTTTGGGGGAGTTCAAAGGAGAGTTTGTTTTGGTAGCCAAGCTCCTCATGGAAAGACAACTTCATCCTTAAGTCTCAAGTGATTTCTGCCAATTCATAACAATTTACACCTACAGGGCATCAGCCAATTAAGTCCAACTACATCACTGGCATGTGAAGAAGTACTGGGGACACTGGAGCATGGAAGGACTGACTTATGGAGTGACATATGTTAAAGAAAATAAATACAATTCAGGAGTCCCAACTCCCAGTCGCCTGCTGTAATCACTGCAACTTGTTTTTTAATACTCTTCCACTGCTGGAAATAAATGAATTATTTACATCCTGCCTGACCATTTTTCTCTTTCCTTTTTTAGCATTTTATGTCTCGGCTTTAATTCATCCCCAGTATTTTATTTTTTTTTTTCCATTTCAGTTTCTAGCAATAACATTATTAAATTTCATGTCTGCTTCCGTTTTTATTTCCATCTTTCACCAAAAAGATATAAAGTGAAATGAATCCAAATGAGAGAGCTTTTCTCTTCAAACCTCTCTCAGTATCATCGTTTCCTTAATTAAGTAATTGAAGCTCTCCCAACACACACGACGTCATTCAATCCACTGTGGTCTCTCACACACCCTGGCACTCACTCTGGTTCCTACAGGAGACTCTTTTTCCAGTCCATCACTCTCCTCTGCATCTTTGTAACAACCTCTCAGGCCTGCTCCTCCTGCTACCCCCTGGTGCACAGGGATCACGGCCTTAAAGGAGGAAATAACATAAAGACAGATTTTTTTTTTTTATCATTCCTAAGTGTCTCTATTCCAAGTCTTGCATGGGACCAACCTTGATAAGCTTGACATCCTCATATTTCTCTTGAACAGAGAATTTCCTTGAGTTAGTTTCACGTTTGTGCCCTCCGTTTTTTTTTTCCTTTGGAGTTTGAATTCTTTCCTTTTCAAAAAAAGTTATACATTTTAATTAATGATTTTGCATTAATGATTATTAATTTCCTCCATTTTACACCTTAGGCTGTCCAAACCTTCTTTTGACATCCCTTTGCTGAGCAGCTGCTGCCTTCCCTGGATTCTGGAACGCTGTTTTCTATGCTGGGGATCTAAGCCAGAATTGTTCCCAGAGCAGAAATACATTTTTAAAGGATGAGCAATACACAGGCCGTGCTAAAACTTCACAGATCCTCGATGCATTCAGTCCTGAAGAGGCATGGCTGTAGATGATGGGCATCACAGAGTTTTGTCTTTACTGTTGAAAACTGCTCAATGAAAATTGAGATTCTGTCTCACTATATTTTTCAGGAAGAGGATCCTCTCAAGAGCCTAGATGATATTTGTCCTGAAGGCTGAGGGGAAGGAAGAGCAGCTACTGCTCTGTGTTCCCCCTCTTGCAGGAACATTGGATCAATGTCTTCTGTTCTCACTCCCCTTGCATCCCTGCACTGCCAGTGCTCCTTAGGGGTGAGGAGATCATGTCACTAATTGTGCTCTTCCCCATGAATTTGGGGATGATCAGGCAGCTCCTATTGCAACTGGTTTCAGGCTTGGGCAGAGGTGCAAAGAGGCCCGGGAGAGGGCAGGGAATGGGGCTGAACTGAGGATATGGTGTAACAAAGCTAAGCAATGCCTGGAACCCATTTGCATTAGAATTGCCTGCACAGGTGAGAGGGTAAAAGAGGAAACCTGGGGTTTGGATCGAAGAGCTAGAGAAGGTTTGTATTTGTGTGGAGGAGAAATTAGATGCAAGAGCACTTAACAGGCTTCCAGGCTTACTGAAAGTCTTACACCAAATGGCTGAGTAGGGTTGTTAAGACCCCTTGATCTCAGAGCTTTGACATAAAGATCCTGAAGTCTAACATCCAAACTCATTTTTCTGTCAACATTCCTCAAGTCTAACATCCAGACTCATTTTTCTGTGAATGTCCTCACTGCTTCTCCCTGAAATCTTCATTCTCCCAAACAGGCCCAGCTCTGGCTGTACATCTGAATTACTTTTGTTCCATGGTTTTATCAGGTTGTAGCTGTGACAGCCTGACCATGGGCAGTGGATCCAGATCCACCAAGAAGAAACAATTCCTGATGTAATCCATGAACGCAGGGGCTGTGACATCAGCAGGAATTGATCTCACTCTCCTCTTGCTGAACGTTTTGCAGGTGGGATTTGTGTGATGTTTTGTAGGCTGAGCATCCCTAAGCCTGACCTGTGACAGTTCAGCTCATGACACATCTGGTGAGTGAGTGCCCTCCCAGTTTATGGCCACTAAAGCAGAGGAATTTCACCATCGATCTGGAGAAGCACTTGAGACAATGGTAGTAACAGGGCAATAAAGATTGCAATATATCACAGACCCAGCTGCTGGCTTGTATAGATCAGAGCTGCATTAAGACCATTACAGGCTGCTGTGACTGATCTAAAGAGAGAAAGCCAACTCTAGGAAGGCAAAGAGCAGCTGATACAGGAACAAAACCAAGCTCACTAATGATTTTATTTTTAAAAAAAAAAATAAGTTCAACATGACAAAATTTCTTTTGCCAGCCCAGACAAATGCCTTTGAATTCCCATTCTCTCGCTGATCAGGGAGTCTGGGATTGATCAGAAAAAAGGAAATGTTTGCTGTACTCTGAACTGAAAATACTAAATAGAGGAGTAAATCCCACCAGCCTAAATCTGCCTACATTTGCTGCTGCGGAAATGCAGCTGAGAATTGGCCCAGCACCTATTTAGCTTTCCAGGGCATGTGTTTGTCCCCTGGGCATTTTCTTCTTTCCATGTCCCTGCAGATCACCTGCATTGTCTGGAGCTTTTCCTGTATAGCAGATGCACCGATAACCTGTAAAGGAGCCAAAGTAGGAGCAAAAAGGGATTGCAAAAACCGGGTGACACACAGTGCCTCCTTATCTCTGCAGAGGAGTCTAAGAACAAATGCCCTTTTCTGGCCCCTGATCTTTCACTGCCTGTTAAGAAATTTGCCGACATTGTCACCTTCCTATGGAAGTAAAAGATGGAATTTGACACGTTGTGGAGTGAAAAAAAAAAATAAAAATCAAATCTCCCTGAATAGAGGAGAAAAGGGAAGAGGGACTTTCACCCCATGCTCTCCCAAGTCACTTCCATTTGCTACGGGCTTGCCAGCACCCACTGGACCCTTTTAACAGGGATGACATGGATTACATCAGGAATTGTTTCTTCTTGGTGGATCTGGATCCACTGCCCATGGTCAGGCTGTCACAGCTACAACCTGATAAAACCATGGAACAAAAGTAATTCAGATGTACAGCCAGAGCTGGGCCTGTTTGGGAGAATGAAGATTTCAGGGAGAAGCAGTGAGGACATTCACAGAAAAATGAGTCTGGATGTTAGACTTGAGGAATGTTGACAGAAAAATGAGTTTGGATGTTAGACTTGAGCATCTCCCCGCAGTGCACTGAGCCAGGTGTGCTGAGCCACTGAAAGGCGTTGTGTTTTTTTGTTTGGTTTATTTTTATTTTATTTTTTTTTTTATCAGCAGGGCTGCGAGTCAAACTGGGGGGGAGCCTTAATCCTCCTCCTAAGTAGAGCGAAACCTCCCTGCAGATAAAAAGACTTGCCTGACTTGTTCCAGAGGGAGTTGGTGACACGGCTGCACCCTCGCCCCCTTCTCCCTTAGGAAAATGCGGCCCCGAGGGCAGAGTGGGGAGGGACGATCAAAGGCAGGCGAAGTTTGGCTGCCTGCTGCCGGCAGCAGAGGCCACCCCGTCATTAGCGGGGAGCAGCGCTGGGAGAGGCCGATGGCAGGGGAAGGGAAGGGAAGGGAAGCTCACTCGGATCTCTGGCAGACACAGGATTTGGGGCTCCGCCACCGCGTAGGAGTGGCCCGGGCTTGGGAGGGGACCTTGTTTCTTCCCACTCCTTTGGCAAGGTGGAAGCCAGGTGTGTCCCTGGGAATCCCTGGGGTTTTAGCTCGCCTAGGAGTTAATGATGAGTGGATGGTGGTTTTCACCTGCACAGCTCGTAGGTAACGCTTGGGCTTCCAAACTTCGTTTGGCCTCTGCAAAACCCCTCACACCTTCTCCTTATATGTCCCCTTCCCCAGAACACAGAAAGCAAATGTCCTTTTCAAGGGCTTCTGTCTTGTTCTTTTTCCCCTCTGGCTTTGGAGTACGGGGAGGGAGGAGTGCAAAAGGGCAAACTTCCTCGAAGTTTTAAAGCAGAGGTAGGAAAGGAAAATGGTTCTCCAAAAAAATGCCTGTAGCATTGCTGGAGTGGGAGCAGGCTGGCCAAGTTCTGCACTTTCTCCTCTGAGTAAGTGTGGCTGCCTTGGGACAGGGTCCAGCCAATTATCAGCTTGCAGGAGTTTGGGAGGGTGGGCAAATAGCCTTAGTGAGACACTGGAGGGTGTTGGTAAAAGTGCATTTTTCACTTGGCTTTTTAAGACAAGCTGAATGGAGATTTATCTGTTAAAGAGCTTGCCTGCATGAACTTGAAGCCTAAACTTCAACACATTCCCCTTACCTGTTCTCCTTCTGCAGAGCTGGCAACTTACAGGTTTCCAGCACAGATTTGTGTTGTCAGTCCCAAGCATCGGACACAGGGAGCCCACAGGGAGCCAAAGGGAAGCTGTGGAGCAGACCAGGATTGTTTAATTAGTGCTGCTGCAGCCCACTGGGGTGGGGAAGGCTGGATGGAGACAGAGGGGGTGCAAGGGGGGATTTACCTTCACCCTGGGGATGAATCTGTCCCTGGGACAGAGCTATTGATGGTGGTTGGATTTTGAAAATGGAACTGGGTGAAGACCATGCCTAGCCCTGGGCAGCCCTGCTGTTCTCTAGGAAAGGGACACAGTGCAGTGCCCTCTGCCAAGACCAATTGACCCAGAAGCAGACCCTGCTATCCCCTCCAGCAGTCTGTGTCATGCATTTCCCAGGATGAGATCCAGTTTCTCCTGGTGCAGCTGAGCAGGACAAGGGGCCATGGCTTCTCTGCTGCTCCTTTGGGCAGCCCAGCACTTCTGCTGCTTCCAGCCTGGAGCCAATCTTGAATGTGAATACAAGGAGTGGAGTTGAGTAATGACCTTTTGGGAAGCCCTCTGGTGTCTCTAGCAATCCAGACCATAGTCAGGAACAAGCAGGCTTTTGCTTTGTAAAAAATCATCATCTGCCCATTAGCATTTTAGCCATCCCTTGGGTTGTCTGACTTTTATCCACCTTCTACATAGGAAACTGTATAATTTTTGATTTTTGAACCTTCAGACTGGAAGCTACAAACAGGAATTTCCGAGGAGGCAAGTGGTTATTAATAATAAATAAAAACAACCTCTTACATGTATGGAGCACCTCTCACAGAAAGAAATAGATCCCAGGGTGTTATACAGACATGTTTCTGCTTTTAGGAATCACTCTGATATGGATTTACAGCATTGGGACATTTTATGCTCTACCAAAGAAAAATCACATTATCCATCACTGAAAGCAGCTGTCTCAGAGGCTGAATGAAACTGATATTTTCCAGAATTAGCAGCTAATAGTGATTATGACTGGTTTTGCATATTTTTGTGAATATGCTTCAATCTCCTGTAATACTCGGAGTCTGGATTTATGTTTGCCGTGACGAGCTCTATGTCTAAAACTTGGTTTGAGCCCAGATTCCACTTTTATTAAAGCACTCCAACCTTTTAGCCTTCCCTGGTGAGAACAATATTTGCTTTCTGATAGGCTGGATCTCCATACTTTTCCTTTCAGTGTGCGCTCGCGTGTCACGACGAGAAGTTTTTAAAACAAACCGAGCCATCCCCAGCTGCTAAGTTCTGACATGCACTTCAAACAAGTCAACCCAGGGATGCGGCAGGCTGCGAAGGAAGGGAGAGCAAAACTGGCTTACGTGTGGAGCTGATCACAGAACCATCACCTGCTATCACACACTTCACCATTAGGCCCAGCTGCTGCCGACCTGACCGGTGCGTTTCTCGGCGCTAAGCTAACAAAGCACTTATTTGTTATCCAGGGAACTACCTCTAATAGACTTCCAGTGAAATAATATTTGCTTTCCAGCCCTACTTTGAATCCCACTCACTCTGTTAAAAAGATTGCCTCTGGCTGTCTCGGCTGGTCTAATCTAATAGTTTCTAGTTTGTACAAGCAAAGCGCTTTCAGCCAACTATATAAATAACTTAAAGAGAAGAAGACACTTTTACAGCGCTCTGCGCCGGGTGCTATAGAACATGACAGATTAGTAAATGACGCCTCAGTGGAGCTCATCTGGGAACCTCTGTCAGTTGAATATGAGCAATTACAATATTGTATTTGGGCTGAAAGGGTTGTCTGTCTTCTTACCAAAANTTCACCATGATGTTTCTATAAAAAAAAAAAAAAAAAAAAAAAAAAGGCTAACAAGAAAAATAATTCCTGTCTTGCCTCTCCTGCCCGTGAAACTGATCTAAAGTGGCTCTCGTCCCTTTTCCCTCCCCTCCCATCGCCGGCGCAGCAGCAGGAGGGGAGAAGTGGGGGGAGAGGCAAGTGAGGAGAGAAAAGAGAGGTATTTTCTCTCTGTTTTCACTTTTGGTTTGAATTGAGAAGGAAGAAAGAATAATATTAGGAGAGGGGGCTCCCTGAGGTTTGAGAGGGGACGTTATATCATTATATCAAAGCTCATTCCCTGCCTCCCACCCCTGCCCCAGCAGCCCCCAGTGAGCCTAAGGAGAGAGTGCCCCGAGCCCCTCGGAGCTGCTCCATTTATCCCAGCTCACCTGCTAAGATCACCAAGGGCCTTGATTTTCAAAGAGTTGCCCAAGGTTTACCCGTGCTATTCCCACTGCTGAATGTTTTTTAAAGAGAAATGCTGAGGCTGAGCACCATGCAACAGAGAATTTACCATCCACGCTGTGATTTCCAACGGAAAAAAAAAAAGTTCACATCCTGTTGAAACTTCCTTGAGGCTCTTTTGAAATTGCCTGTGGGACGGGAGGGTCAATACCACATGGGCTCCTCTAGGATCAGTGGGGGCACACCAAGTCTTTGTGATCATTTGATGGAGGTTTTTGCAAACACTTACAGCCAAAGCATTTTTCTTTATTCCTTTTTTTTTTTTTTTCTGAAGAACCACCCCAATACCAGGAATTTCTTTTGTTTACATCTATCTTTTTCTCACCATAGCCTGTTACTGTGGCTCTTTCCAGGCCTGTGAGTAACTGCATGCAACTGCAAGCCCATGAATGTGCACCAGCAGAAAATTGTGCTCTTATTAAATTAGGTACTCATGCTACAGAGAGGAAAACTGTCATTCCACCTCCATGCTGCTACTAAAGCACTGTGTGCCATGTGCTGGGCCACCCTGAGGGTGACTATGGCCTGGATCTGCAGGAGTATGGGGAGGTTTGGAGCAGGATGAAGCCACACAGGTCTGAGCATTAAGCCACTCATGCTGTGTCAAACAGGCCTGGCACTCAGGGCATGGAAATTGCTTTCCAAAGTCCAGTAGCTTCACTGGAAGGAAACAGAGCCATGTTGAGAAGTGACCAAGAAACTACCATTCCCTGAGAGCAAGCCGTGATCCCTGTATGGAGAAAATAGGGCCAAAACACCATATTTCACTTGGGGTAACGCCAGGAATAATGTAATCTAAAACCTGGACAAAAATTCATCTAGAACAAAGCTAATACGTGCCAGTCAGATCTCAAATCTGCCTTTGGTTATGCCCATCCTGCTGCAGCTGCTGGCAGTGCTGAGTGTGTGCTGGCAGCAGGTGACCCACAGATATCCCCACACCAGGTAACCATGCTGCACCAATACTGACAGTATCCCTGAAAACAGGTATAGGGAACTGAGATCATCTCCAGAAAATCAAGCAGTTTTTGTCCTGCAATGTGTGTGATGCCACAGGTCCCATCCATCCATCATGGGCAGCTGCATGATGTGTGGCTCAGGGACCCTCTGCCTTCCCTGAGAGGTGAGAGGTGCAGCCATCCCCTCCTGGGGCTTAGGAAGTGTTTAACAGGATTTTAGCATCTGATTTCCTCCTCGTTTTGCTTTGTTTGAACCCAGCTGATTTAATCTCAGATTATCTTTTGCCAGATAGGAAGAACCTGCAGTGATGAAACAACAGTGCTGAGTGTAACGTTACCTCCTGAGGAACACAGCCTGATGGAAAATGAGAGAGCATGACAGGAGAGGATGGGATGGATGGGGAGATGGATGGAAGGAGTGGAGCAGCAGTTCTGAGTCAAAGGGCCTGGGCTGCAGTCACAGACTGGGCCACCAAGTTCATGTTTGATCCTGGACATGATTTTTCATCTCCCTTTGGTCTCTTTAAACTGTGAACCCCATGGGCCAGGGCTTGTCACTCTGGCTGTGTAGTATGCAGAACATGGAAAGTATTTGTTTCTAGATTGCATCTGGCTTTGCATTTAAAAATGGGAGTGCAGCCTCTTGCTTTTGCTTGAAAAGGTACAAAATAATTTTCAGAACACAGTCACTCACTTCTTCAGCTCTAAAAACTAAATCTGGTAAGGTCTTCATGCTTTCAAAATGCTGATTTCCATATTGACTGCCTTTATTTCAGCCTTGGACACCATATTCTCAAATGTAGGTGAAGGCAGGTTTTTAAAATTCTGAAAAGCACATTTCATAAAGGAAACTTTGTGGGAAGTCTCTTGCTCCTGTGGGAAGTGAAAAAGGCAGAATTTGGCAGCCTTGGCAGATTTAGGATTGTGCTGAAGGGATTAATCTGCTTCAGGCTGGATGCCTTACACATTTTGCATGCTGGAGGGGAGCACTGGCAGCAGAACAGGGACTGCCAGGGCTGAAGAAGGACAGTGCAATGTTCAATGAGCTCATGAGAGTGGTGCCAGAAGTGCCACGAGAAAGGGCAGGGGCAGCATCTGAGTATCAGGAACATATTTTTCCCATCAAACCTTCCTAAAACGAGTGGATAAGCTGCTACTGGGTTGAGCCAAGCCAGGGCGCACACTCCTAATGCAGGAATTCTCCTGTAGCTGTACCTGGTCAAGGCCAGCCCTCTGCCTGCCCACAGCTCAGCCCATGAGCCTCTCCATGGAGCAATTCAGCCTCCAAGACCTGCATTTCTCAAGCTCAGGGTGGGATGAAAATAACATCTATATATCTTTCACATCCTTAATTGTAAAGCTGTTAACCTTGCATTTAGTGCTTGAATACTCTTGTGATGGGCACTGGAGATAAACCTCTGAGAGCCAGACATTGAAATAACATTGTGAACACTTTTTTTTTTTTTAACCCAGAGAACTATTATTGACAGGGTGTCAGCTGCTGATGAAGGGCCCTGCAATATTTTATGGGATGTGACAGCTAATAAAACAGGTTGTTGTTTTTAATTGTTTGGCAGGTTGCAGTGAATTGTGAACAGATGTGAACTGGGCACAGAGGAGTCTGTAGGTTTCCCTGAATTTCTTCCACCTTTCACTGCTACCACCAACACTGAACATTAAAAAAAATAATATTAGTCTCCTTGTTTTCACCCTGTGCCTTGCTGCCTTGGTTATATTTGAAAATTGCATGTTGTAACCAAAAGTGCTCTGCAAAGTGCCTGGGTCCCCATCAGCAAAGGCAGGGTTTCAGTACAGGGGGCTATGGAACGGCTGAAATTTTCCACATAAACTTCAGCAAAGGATCCTGTCACAGCTGCTCTGCCACCTGCACAGATGGTGTGACTCTGCTGCACTGAGGAGCGCTCAAAAATGTCCTGAGACTTGTGTCCTCCTGAGGCTGCCCAGGCTCAGAGCTGCCTGCATTGCACCGCGGGTGTGCAGGCTCAGGGCAGGCAGGAGCAGACCTGGGGGGGGTTGCATCCTGCTGTGCAAAGCTTCCAGAGCTGCTCTGGGGACAGAACTTACCCTTGGTTTCAGCAGGGTGCCCTGGCTCCTCCAGCCTGCTGCATAATCAGCTGCTGGCACTTCCCCATAGCTCAGTGTGCTTTTGGGAGGCTCCAAAGAGCCTCTCTTAAAGAGACCCAGAGGGGCTGCACAGGCCTTGCACGGCCTGAAATGAAAGGTGTCTCACCAGGTTACACCTTGCAGCTCCTATCTGTGTAAGCATGCTGATAAGTGGGGCTTTTTCTTCCTCCATCTCCCCACTCCCTTTCTCTCCAACGTAATCTTTGCCAGATCTAGTCAAAGCAGAATAGCTACAGGGGATTCATTAATCCTTGAGTTTGGAGGTAACCACCACCACCACCACAGAATCATAAAAATAAAGATTTTGAGCAACCCAGCTTTATTATTCATGTACTTTAAGTCCAGCCTTTTTCTTCCTGCTCCCAGGGTGCATTCCCCCTCCCTGTGCTGGGACCCCTGCAGTCACTCCATCCTCTCCCCTGATGCTCTGTGGAACAGTTATCAGTTCCCGAGGGAGGCTGGGGATGAAATGGCACTCCTCCCATGCGCCCAGAGCTGCCAGGGTTGTGTACCCTGGCACAAGTACAACAGAAACTAAGCCTTGGCCTCCAGCAATGTAACACCCAGATAAACAAGTCTGCCAGAAAGAGGCCGGGCTGAGGCTCTGCAGCGCCCGGGAGAGGCTGATCCAAACCCTCCCCTCGGGAGCTGCAGATAGCTGCAAGGCAGGGTGTATCCAGGAAACCCGGGCTGCTCCGGGCTCTTCCATCCCTCCTGGCAGCAGCCCAGTGCATCCCCCACAGCAGCCACCCTCCCCACAGCAGCCTTGCCAACGATGTGGGGCAAAAGACAGCGTGCAGAGCAGGGCAGGGGAATCCTCCTGCTCGGTGGCTTCCATCTCCCTGCCCCTGAGAACCTGCTCAGTGGGGGAGAGGGGAATCACTGGCTTGCCCAAAGCCTTGGCTGGAGGTGCATGGTCAGGCATTAAGGGGACTCTTCTTGGGGTATCCTATTTGAGAGGGTTACAACACCCCATGGCTGGTTGAACCCTGGGGATAGTGGGGACAGACCCCAGCTGTGCTCAAAGTTCAAGAGCAGGACTGAAGGAACAGCAAAACCAAACTTGTTCTCTCCTCTACAACCTGAGATGGTTTCTGCCTTTCTTAGAGCTGGGCTCTAGAAGCACTGCCTGCCTGCTGCCACAACACCTCTCTTCCACTCCTGGGCACTGGCAGCAGGAAGGAAAGCCTTTCCTGCAAGGGGAGGCAGTGGAAGAGATCTGGGCTGGCAGAGCATCCTCCAGAGAAGGAACAGGCCTTTGCACACGAGTCAAGGAGATGGCCTGTCTCTGGGTCACTTGGGCACTCCCTCAGCCCCTGTCTCCTCAGTTACATACTGTAAATCAAATCATTTTTGAGAAGAATCATGATCTCTAGATGTCTGAGCAGTGCCTGCTTCTGAGAGCAGGCAGAGCCAGAGAAGATGCCCCCCATCTTCATCCCATCCTTCTCTGACGTGTCCATGTTGTTCTCCTTTTGCTTTTCCATGGCCTTTGGAAAGACTTGCAAGGATCATGTGGCCAAGGAAGGAAGATCAGAAATGCCCCAGCAGCAGTAGGCAGCCTCCACCCCCAGTCCTCCCCCAGGCCAGCAGCTGCCCATCAGGGCTGGTTTGGCTTCCTCAGGGAGGGGAGGTTGGGCAGGGCTGCACCACAATCCCACCTTCCACCTGAACAGAGCTCTGGCCACGGAGCTGCTGGCACCTTACACAGCCCAGGTGTGGCTGCTGCTGTCCACTGTGGCTGAGGTTTCATTAGGGTTTGGATGGATTAGAGGCCAACAAGGACAGGCTGCTCTAGGCACCCTCTCCTCCCTGCTAAGGGGAGCTGCAGACAGCCAGGACGGGCCTCGAGCTTCAGCAAGGCCATCACCCACCCTCCTCCACCCAGCACACCAGCTGTGTGAGGCAGTGGAGGCCCTGCAGGGTGGTTCCATTAATATCAAGACACTTTTTGAAGTTGGGGCTCTCCTCTCCTACCGTCAGAACTGACCTGCTTTATGCAGCAGTGAGCTTGCAAGGCTCAGTGTGTAGGTAACCTCTGTCTGAGGGATGCACAGAGCAGAGGTGTTTGTTAACTAAGCTGGACTGCCTTCAGTGAGGAGAGAAGGGACATCCAATTAAAAATATTCAATCGGTTTAGAGGCATTTGCACAAAACCAGCCAAGACCAATCTTGTTTGCAGTGGAGACTGGCAGGGTTATACTGAGAAATATGGGCCATGGGGTGCTGTGTACATCATGTATGTTCAAGGAATCATCCTGCAGGAGTGTGAAGGAACTCTGCCCATAGACCCCACTGCAGAAGACTGCATCCTCCTTCTGAAGCCTGTCACCAGTACCAGGTAACAAAACCACCAATTCTTCTATGAAGATTTTTCTTCTGTCCTCAAAGTGGAGAGGGTGCCTCAGTCGAGAAGGGTGCTTTAAATCAGAAAGAGTGGTACAGCCCAGCTTGATTTCATTTTGGGGAATTTAAAACTGATGAATGACTCAGGAAAAAAAGTTTCTGCAAACCTAGACTCTGATTTCATCAGCTGAGGGACAAAACCCTGTCAGCTCTGCTGCAGACTCTGGCCAGAGCAGTCACATGCTGCAGATATGAGAGGGAGGCAAGCTGCCGTGAAACTGGGGGATAATTGGTACCTAATAAGTTTAAGTGCTATCAGTGGTATTGTTAAATATAGTTAAATGCAGTTTATCCACCTCTAATTCAGTATTGATCCACTTCTACTGCACACCAAGGAGGCCAAGTGTGCTTGATTTTCAGTGCATCACTTCAGCATCACTGACTGCCCTGGAACCTGTGGGACCTTTTGGAAACTGTGGTTCACCTCAGCAATGCCCAGTCAAGATTAGCTTAATGCAAGTCCAGTGATAATTGCAGTTTCATTAGTAAAGCTCCAGCTCCCTGAATCATTAAACTCTGTAAAGAACTCTTTTTCTCATTGTTTCTTTAAACATTTATAACCTCCATCGTGACACTGGAAAAAGCACAAAAGTCTGAGCTCTAAAATCTGAGGACCTAAAGGCCAAATTAAAAAAAAAAGCTTTGACATCATTGTTCTCTAAACCCACATGCTTGCAGTGAATCCTGTTGCCTTTTTGCAGCCTGACTCAGGCTGCCCAATTGCCTGGAGCTGGCAGTTCTCCCTCCTGCTCCCTTCCCAGTGCTCCTGTGGGCTCTTGGATGCAGAGGGGAGAAGGAGTGTGGGAGACAGGGGTGCAGAGGCTGAGCTGCACTGCTCCCAGCACTGCCTGCAGCCCTGGATCAGGCAGGTTAAAGCTGGACCAGGCTGTGCAGGTGCTCACTGCAGAGGGTTTGCATTCCCCAGTGCCAGGACTCCCTTGGTGAGCCCCAGCAGCAGAGAGGAGCCTGTTAGTGCCCTGTGCTCTTTGGAGCATCATCCCTGCCAACCCCTCCAGAGCAGACTGCTGGGGGACGTGTCAGACTGCTCATGATGCAGAGATCTCACAGGACAGCACCACGGCCATGGATTCATCACACCCTGGCACCTTCTTGGCTTCCCTTTGCAATCCATGCACACCAAAGCAGGGCAGAGGGAGAGCAGCAAATGCCCCAGGGATCCATCCTGCAGCAAATGCCCCAGGGATCCATCCCGCAGCAAATGNATACCCCAGGGATCCATCCTGTAACAAATGCTCCAGGGATCCATCCTGTAACAAATGCCCCAGGGATCCATCCTGCATCATGCCAAGCCCCTCCTGTCCCTGCTGGCCCCCAGCACCCTGCAGGATCAGGCCCTCTCTCATGAACTGTCGAGTCATTATCGTCCTTTCCCAGTTTGGCATTTAACGCCTCTTGGCAAAAGATTAATGAATTGACTGGCTTTCAACAGGTTTTATGAAGCAAGACAAGAGCATGCCAGCACAGACAGAATGATGAAGGGAATAGGCAGGGAAGCCTCTCCTGCCTGGTGTGTCTGTGCAGCCCGTGCCTGTGTGCAGACCATGGAGAAGGCCAGGGAAGTGCTGGCTCTGAGAGCCAAGCAAGGGGGAAAATTGCAATAAAACCAACATGTGGCCTTCAGCTTACTGCTTTACCTCGGGTGAACCTTCATTAAAACTGCTCCCAGACTTCTGATTTCACACTAAACCCCCCCGCCCCACACACACACACCATGGAGAAGGTTGTTGTATATATTCACACGATGGAAAGATATGATTTAGGGATTGGGGGGATTTAAAGCAGTGTTTATCTCCCTGTGGTTATTTCAGCCCAGTGAAAGTGCCCTCCCAGCCATGCTGTCAGCCTTTGGGTGCACAGGTTTGCTCTGTCACCTGCTGCAGAGGGCAGAGCTGTCTGCACAGGTGAGGGGGGAGAGAGGAGTGAGAGGTGCCTGGGTGATTCATACAGGGATAACTCAGCCAAAGGGCTCTGGTGGCTTCAAAAAACCTCTGGAGCAAAAACCTCCCCAAAACAGATTTCATGCCATGTAACATGTCCTTCAATATTTTTTATAGTTTTTAAAATATATGGATTGAGTGTTGATTTAGGTCTTTAAAACAAATGAACCATTTTATTCAAGTAATATCTGTGTTAGCAGTGACTGAAACTATTCCAATGATTATTTGCACATGAGAGTAAAGTAATGGAATTTCAGGCCTGATGAGATCCAGCCAAAATGCTCCTAAAGTGCTAGAGAAACTTCAGTCCTGGACCTACTTTGAACTCCATGACTCACACCCCAGACCTAGATTTTTAATCCTCTGTAGTAATTGAGAATATGTGGCACAGAATATCTGTTTCAGGAAGTTTAAAAGAAAGCCATAGCCCATTGTTCTGATATTAGAAGGTCCTGACACTGCAAAGTGCTGAGAGGTGCAAGGAATTCCTGATTGCCGTGGATGTGAATGCTGTGTAAGTTTGGTCAGCATCTCACAGGTCTAGATTTATTAAGAAGATCAGTGCCATGTGATGGTTTATCAATTGTTGCCTCTCCCCATATAACATTGCATGGTTACTGTTTGAATAGAAGTTGACAGTGCTGAACCCCAGCTGGAGTTTCATAGATCCACAGGAAACTGAGGATGAGACTTTCTACAGCATCTCTAAAGCCATGCAGGATCTGCAAACCTCTCTAGATCCTTGGCCTAGACCTGAAACCCCTGCTCAAATCACCAAGAAAAGCAGTTCACAGCAGGAGCTTCTTCAGAAAGCACCCGGGAGAGCCTGTGGATCAGAAGAGGTGACAGCCACTGCTCTGAGAGGGGTACCAAAGGGGTAGGAACTGTGATGGCACTTGAAATGGCCCATGTGAGTGAGCTGTGCCATGCCAGGACGGCGTGGGGAGGGTTCCTGGGGTGACACACAGCCCTGCTCCTCTCACAGCAGTCGTCCCAGGGCTGGCTGCTGGTGGCCAAGCAAGGCTTCCCTTCTCCAGCTGCAGCCCAGGCAGAGCCTTTGCAGCCACACAGGGGATCTGTGAACGTAGAATGAACATCAGGGCTCCTCTCCAGCACAGGTAGACAAGAGAGAAACGTCAGAGCTCTCATGCCCATGTGCTTCCCTTACAGCCCATGTGGAGATTTATGGCACAGGGCAGGTTCAGCAGGCAAACATTGCCACTCACCTTTCCTGCACAGGGAAGTCATCCCACACTGCCACTCCTGCCAGCAGCAGAGATGGCTGGAACACTGGGGAAGGTCCTTTTCAGGTGGCAACACTCTGTGGTAAAAATTAGAGGCGTTCTACTTCTTTTGGTATTAATACAAAGGTGTGCCACCGTGGGTTGCAGGAGCTGCTCCTCTCTGGCTGCTCTCCTGACACAGCTCTGGGGCACTGAACGCAGGAGGAACACAGGCAGCACTGGGGATCCTCCCTGGCAGTTTTACAGGGGATAGTTTTACGTCAAGGTAGAAGCCAAAAGACATCTTTCCCTCCACGTGGGCTGGAGTGGGGCAGCCTCATCATGTGAGGGTCCCTCCCTCCCAGCAGGCAGGCAGGCAGGGGAAGGCAGGCTGCCACAGGGAGATTCAGATGGCACAGGCACACACAAACCATCCTGTTCCCTCGCAGAGTTCACCTGACAGTCACCCTGCAGGCGGCTCCCTTTGATGCAGCATCGTGGCCAGCATGTTCTGACTGGAGCAGTGACACGGCTCCACGCCTTGAACCACCCACGTGTGTATCAAAACAGCCTCAGCAGATGTCAGATCCCTGTACAGGCAGGAGTTTCTCAGGAGAAAAAAAAAAATAAAATAAAATAAAAAAAAATTTCCACCTTACTGAACCCAGTTCAGGCAGCTTGCAACACTGAGTTTTCTGTTGTAGTTTTGACATTTTCTGCCATTGCTGCTGTGGACATGAAGCAAAGACTTTAAAGGCACAGAAATGATGAATACAGGACACCCTAGGCAGGGTTCCACCTGCAAGAAGAGGAAAGGACATGAGTTACAGCTTCTGTAATTTCCCATTTTTCCAAGGACCAGTTCTCCACACTCACCCTACACCTGCATTTTTTTTTACACAGATGCATTTAAAGCTGCATCACTGCAGTCCTGTTTTCATGCTGACACCAGCATCAGCGTTCACATATCCACAGAGAGACTTTTAAATTTTTGTCTTCTAGAGTTTGGAGTTCAGAGGAGCTTTTACTGCTCAGAAATGGGAGACACAGTGGATATTTAATTGCAGCTTGGGGTTCATTTATTTAGTTATTCATTCATTTATTCATTTATTTTCCATCAGCGTGCCTCCTCCAGGCTCCTCAGCAGAAGCCCTGGCACTCACAGCTTGCACACGCCAGCAGGTGCTGGTGACCACATCGCTCTGCAACATCAAAGCTCAATTTCAACCCCCAGGAAGGTTGGATTTTCTGCTCAGGGGGAAGATTTGCAGGCATTTATTTGTATGTAAAACCCTCTCCGTGCATTTTGTGTGGGCAAATGATGGGGCAAACCAACTGCTCCCCATTGCCTGCCTTCAGAAACATTCACCTGGTGAGGCACCCTTGACTCTGCACGGAGTGGGTGTGAGCACAGGTGCTGCCACACCTGCCCAGTGGCAGCTGAGGTGCCTGCCAGCCCCCTGTGTTCCCCCTGTGCCACTGCCCCACCCTGTGCCTGACCTCTGGGGCTGCTGGGTGCTCACGCCACTGAGAACACACAGGAGGTGTCACGGCACAACAAGTGAAATGGGAATTCACCTGCCAGGCAGGAGCAGAGAGGAGGGGATGCAGTTCCCCCATTTGCACACACATGTCTGTGTCAGTGTTTGAAAAGCACAGTTTGAGGGCACAAAATGGATGGTTTGTCTCAGCCAGGCAGGCTCAGATACCTGTGCAGGTGGCAGATGTATGTGCCATTGCCCTGACAGATAAACCCAGCTGTGGATACAGCTCACGGGCTCTGTGTGGAGCAGTTCTGTGCCCTGGCTCACACCCATCCACGCCAGGCTCACTGATGTCCCCAGGGTGCTCACATCCACAGCCCCACCTGCAGCACATCAGCCTCATTTGTACTGAGGTGGGATGTGAAACTCCTGCTGCCTGGAGTTTCCATCCCTACCAAACCCCCACCTGACACCCCCTGGGTGTGACCCAGCCCCCAAAGCCCCCATCACTGTAGCAGTGACACTTCTGAGATAACAAGAGAGTATCTGTCATCAGATATTGCCCCAAAGGCCTGCTGTGTCTCAGGAAGGGTGGTGGCCACCAGCTGTCCCAGGGAAGAGGCAGGAAACCATCTGAGGCAAAGGGAATTTCACCCTCAGCCACACAGCCCCACATATCACCCTCAATGGGAAAGGCTTCCTGCTGTTCAGGGTGATGCTTGAGAAGGAGGGATGCTCCTCACTGGGAAGTCTCCAGGGGTTTGCATTAGGACATCTGACTGAACTGCCTGCTGGAACATGAATGACCATCCTGAGGGGTGCTGTCAAACCTTGGTGCAAAGCAGGACCTGAGCCAATTTCTAAAGTTTCTGAGAAACCAAGCTAACTCCAGGGTGGGGAGGAGGCTGTAGCCAAAGGACTTGCTGGGTTATTTCCAAGAGTATTCCTTGAAAACACAAGGCCAGGAGTGCTTGTGTGTTTATGTGTGTAGACATACATATACATCTCTTTCCTTCCCTTCCAACAGCTTTTCCTGCTCATCCTCTCCCTTAATTGAGATTTTTTAGCTCTGACAGTGGATCACAGCATTAATTATTTTCTTGATGTCTTGCCACACACTCTCTTTCATCTAAACTATTTCACCCACTCACTTTTGTGCAACTAAATGAGACACAGCAAACACATGAGAGGAGCATTCATGCAGCAGAGGGAAGAGGAAAATCCAAATTGGGGCAGCAGAGCTGTCTCCAGCCTTGCAGGACTCCATGGAAAGTGCCTTTGGGACTTCACATAGTTTCTTCTCCAACTGTAATTTTTTTCCCTCTGTTCTAAACCCTCATCATTACAGAACTCCTCGTGGCACTTAGAAATGAACCTAGATACTCTGTTAAAATTATTGGAAGGACATCAGAAAAACTCCTGACCTCTGGAGCTTGATATAGCCCTCTCCTGGTATTTTTTTTCTTGTTTCTTTAACCCGATTAATCTGTCCAAAATAACTGCCATTGATTCATTTCTGTTTTCAGCAAAACACAGGTTGGGTTCTTCCCGGTGGAAAAAAAACATTTTGTCAGAAATATTTTGACTGTATTTCCAAACTGCGCAGTGCTTGCTAGCTCCTTTCTGTAATTATGATGCATTTTTTTTTACATGTCAGAGAGAACACTGAAATGAAAGGGATGCAAACCCCATCTCCTTCCCTCACTGTCTCTTTCCCGTAGCTTAGGGAGGAACAAATGCATCATTTGGTGCAAGAAGGGCGAGCTCCTGCTATTATTTTCAGTGCTGGGAGCTCGGTGGCACGCAGTCCCTGTGCCTGCCAGTGCAACGGGACACCAGCTCAGCTGCTCTTTTGGCTCAGCCCTGAGCTTTCCAGGAACCATTTCACAGCAGCACCACCACCAGGGATGAGGAGCGGCAGGGAAGGGGCAGAGTCCTCCTGAAGCAACACCCCCATCCTGGCTTTTCACCCCTGCGCTGAGCAGCGCAGTGAAACAGCACTCAGGCTCACAGGGAGGAAAGCAGAGCCCTCCTTCACGTGGGGGATGCTGCAGAGAGCCAACCTGGGCTGCCCTGCAGCTCCTGGCTCTGCTCCCTGCACGCTGGAGCTGGCACCGTGGCCTCCAGCTCCTGGCACCTGTGCTTGCCAACACTTGTGCTGGTGCTGGGAGCAGCTCAACACCTGCAGCGTGCCCAGGCACCACCACCCAGCCTCTGGAAACCCCTCTCCAGCTGGTAAAGTCTTCTCCTCCTCCCTTGCACTTTGTGTCCCCCGTGAGTGGCAATGACAGAGGGCAGAGGGGAGTTTGAGCCCTCGGTGTTCTGTTTTCCAGCTGTGGCTGTGCTGAGTGTGGCTGGTAAGAGCCCAAACTCCAGCTCTGCAGAGCTTCCCCAGCAGCAGCAGCTCTGTGGAAAGGTGGGAACTTTTCACCAGCAGGAGTTCCTTCACCAGCAGGCACTGGATACTACTCAGAATGAGAAAGCAACAGGTCTGAGAGCTGGGCTTAGTTTGGTGTCTGTTATCACCTTCCTCTTTATCTGGAAGTATTTTTGTTATCTGGGGAAAATAAACAAACAAACAAAACCCAACCAAACAAAAAACCACAAAAAAACCCCACCCCAAAACCAAAAACCCACACACGAAAAACCCACCCCTCACCCTGAATAAGTGTACATAAAAAAAACCAAACCAAAACAAAA
>VWYO01027648.1:35952-47367 GCA_013400275.1 Rhadina sibilatrix
TGCGACATCTTACTTCGGCTGAAAATGAACTTCCATTGAAAAGTCCAAGCAGCTTTTCTCTGCAAGGATTTGAAGATTTGGCTTCAAGAAACCTTCACAAAATACTCCATCACGTAGCCTTTGCTGTAGGTAACCAGAGATATTTGCTCTCTGAAGAAAACTCCACTGCACACTGCAGACACCTTTCCATTTTTTTCCATTTTCTCTGCACTCGAGCCGGAACGCCTGTACCTGCCAACCCACCTCAGCCAAGGAGAGGTCAGTTGGACATTTGCATAAAATCGCATACATTTGCATAAATCACGCTGCAGCTTTATCTGTTACATTGCTCTGGAATGCATGTTGTTTTTTTTTTTTCGTGGTGGCAGGCAATGAGGGGCAGCAGCAGCCTGGTGTAAGGGTGTCTGTCCTGGGCTCAGCCCTGCACTGAAGTGAGTCAAGAACAACCCCTGGGTCCACCTGAATGTTCCCAGATGTCAATAAGACCACAGCAGACAGTCAGTTCTCCTTCTCAGCTCACCAGAGCACGAGAGACTATTTTTTCCTCCCCCTTCCCATTTTTTTTACCTGTTGTGCTTCCCTGAAGTTGTGGAATCAAACCTATAGGTATCAGAGGTCCATGTAGGCTGAAAATCCAGATTAAAATATCCAAAATTAGGCTTTGCCAAGGTCGTCGATAAATTGATGTGCCCGAGATTTTTATACAATAAAAATTTTAGTTGGTTTGAGTTTATTCAAGGCCATTATATATTTGGATCCAATTTTTTGTCTGATTTGATGGAAGTGGCAGAGAAAATCTAGTCTCTCCTGACTTTTAGGAACTTAAAACTTCACATTAATTTCAAATTCCAGGAAATATCTAATAAAACCACTGCAGCTGGCACTGTTCAAATTGCCAATATATTCAAAAGCAACCCAGAAGTGCCAAAGTGATGACGTGACAGGAGAGCTTCTGCTCCTGTTCTGAGGCCACAGTGGCATCAAGTCCTGTCCTGGAAAGTCAAGGGGCCAGGCCACCTGCTCTCTGTGCTGACCTCTGGCAAAGAAACCACCTGAGCAGCTCCAGACTGGCCTATCAGATAAAGGATGTCATTCCTTTCACCCTTAAATCCACCTAAGTAGGAGATCTGCACAAGGATGGATCTCAAAACCAGACTTCTGAAAGGCATTTTTTGTTATTATTATTTTGGTTTGGGAGGAACTATTTCTTATCAGAACCAAAAACTGCTTTCAAACACCACACCTGGGCTGTGTAAGTCGGGTGGGCAGGATTAGCCCTTTGCAGAAAACCCCTTTTTAAACTACTCAGAGAAGTGAGGTAGTGCCTGAGTCTGTCAGCAGCACGGGGGTTGGCAGAGGGCATGGCCAGCAGTGTAAAGGGTTTGATTTCCCTGAATGCTGACCACTCTGCTCTGCTGTTCTGAGCAGGAATCAGATTGTTTATCCAACCCCTCTGCTCTGATCTGCACTTTTGGGTTCATGCTCTAAGGCAAAACATGCAGCAGCCAGGTCAACAGCCTCAGACAGCAGAGGTCACCAAGGCTGGGCACTAAAACAGGACACAAAAAGGTGTCCAGCTGAGCCCCATACTAACCTCAGCACACCATTCATTATTGCAGTGGTTATAGCTAATTAAGAGTGCAAGCTAGGATCCCCAGGCAGCTAATCAGAATCAGAAGGCACCACATAATGATAAATGGAATTGCCTAAAAATCAGCAATTTTTTTTTTTTTTACTGAGGAAAAAGGCCTTGCATTCTTTTTATCACCCCAACCCTCATACCTTTGCTTCTGCTTTCAAAGTCAGCAGCCAGACATCTTTTGGTCTCCCTCTCAGAGGCAGGGGCAGGTGGGAAGCTGTTCCTGGGTGCAGTGGCACAGGGACAAGCTGGGCTCCCCCTGCTCTCTGCCTGCCCTGGAGCACCCCCTGCTCTGGGGGCTCTGCACTGAGCAGCTCCACCAGGCATGGCTTGATCCAAGGATTTCCACAGGTACAGGACTGTGATGCTGCTGATGGGACAAATGGGAGCAAAAGCATCCCTTGGCCTGGGCACAGAAGATGTTAGCTGCAGCTGTTATTACCTTATTTCAGATTTGTCTTTCCCCTGCTGCCTTTTTTCTATCTAAAACCTGATGCTTTCCAAAGACATTTTCCTTCAGCTGCGACATCTTACTTCGGCTGAAAATAAACTTCCATTGAAAAGTCCAAGCAGCTTTTCTCTGCAAGGGTTTGAAGATTTGGCTTCAAGAAACATTCACAAAATATTCCATCATGTAGCCTTTGCTGTAGGTAACCAGAGATATATTTGCTCTCTGAAGAAAACTCCATTGCAGCTGTGATGGGCTTCAGAGAACACTCTGTGGTGGACAGCTCAGCTTCCAGAGCTGTGGAGCATGAGCTGCTCCACAGGAGGAGAGCAGGGACTCTGTGTGCCAGGATCTGATCTTTCCCTCATCCTGGAGTGAATCAGGAGAAGCTCTGTCAGGCCCATGGAGAAGTTGGCTCTAGGAGTGTTGCTCCTGCATGGAACAGTTGTTGAGATCTAACCCATCCACCACAACTAAAGCAATAATGCTGTTACAAGGCGATGCCCCTGGTGCCATCACCCAGACTAATTGCTGCTCCAGTGTTCAGCAGGAGTTTTTGGACAGGCAAGATAATGACTTGGGAATTGCAGCTGGCCCTAGCATGCTGCAGGGAAATTTTTATCAAGACTAGCTGAGAGTGTGACACATTTAAACCAGCCTAGTGTATTTATTTTACCATAATCTCATAATAGCAACAAGGACCTCTGTGAGGGGACTTTACTGAGCACTAGAGATTAGCTGGGGTTTAACAGTCCCTTGAATGCTGATCTCTCCAGGGCAGCAATGGAGATGTGGACCCTTTTAAAAAGATGCATTACTGGCTGCTGAATTCTCCATGAAACAGCCCCATAAGGCCTTGGCATGGTTTTTAATAAACCAGCTCTGGCCCCCATCACCCCAGGCGTTGCCTCCCAGCCAAAACTGCTTCCCTCTGGCATTTTTAGCAGCGCTGCTGTTCTCATTGCAGATTTGTTTCCTCTGTGGTTTTGTAGCCTGCTGCCTTCCATGCTGGTAGGGCCAACATAAGGGGAAGTGGGTGGGGAAATGCCCCTCCTGTTCCTGAGCCAAAAGCAGGGGGAGAACTCTGCCTTCTATCTTTGGCTGGGGGGAAGCAGCATTCCCTCGTGCTTCCCTTTCCTGCCCCTCTGGGCTCCCCGGCTGCTCCATCTCAGTGATGGGAGGAGTTGGTGCTGCTCCTCAGCTGGGGCACACTCAGTGCCTCTCCTCCTGAGTGCCTGCCCCTGCCCTGCTGAGCCCAAGGGCCTTTGCACCAAGGGCACACCAAAGAATCACGCCCAGGGCAAGTGCACATAGGATTTTATTAGGGGAAAAAAAAAAAAAATCTGCCTTTGAAAAATGGTTGAAAACCAGAGGCCATTGAAAAAGTGTTGCCAAAGCTTCGAAGGTGTCAAGAGCACTTTGGAAGCTCTGCTGAGTGTGGTGTATTTCTGGAGTCACTGTGTGAGGTTTTAGCTCCTGGCTAGATAATAATCAGACAGGTATCCCATAATGCAGGAACATCAAGTCATTATCAGACCCTGGAATAAAAAAAAAAAAAAAGAAAAATCAAACTAAGTACAAGATAAAGCAATATCCTGTGAACAAGTGATTTGTCTGATACCATTCTACTGAAGGCCTCTTCACTGAGTCCCAGTGACAGCAGATGAAAGGCAGGACACAGACAGGACCTCTTGGAGCTTGTGCAAAAGTTGCTTTTAACTACAATTACAAAGTCAATTAGAAAGTCATTTCAGCACTAATGAAACAAAGGATGATTGATGCCTAATGATTCTGGCAGGAAATACAGCCTGGTAAATACAGCTGACCAGGAAAAGGCAATTCAAAGTTACCTCAAAAGTTCAGGGGTTTTTTGTGTGTGTGTATGTAGATGAGAATGCAAATCTACAAAATCAAAATGCTTCAGTTTGGGGGTGTAAATCAAATCTTTAACCAGACAGAGTCCATACTCCCAGTCATTCTGGTGTAACCTATAATATGCTCAAGCTTGGCAAATGTGTTTCCAGACCCCAGGCTGGGCTGGGAGAACCTCACTGCCTAGGTCAGCTGTGGGTTGGTCATTTCACCTCATGTCCAGGGTGCCTTGGGCAGAGGCAGAGGTGAAGAAGGCATAACTCCAGTTATATTCTCCCCTGTTTTTTCAATATATTATGTATTATGTGTATTAAATATAGATATATTTCTCTGTAAGTATAGACACATATAGATGTGTATATATTTCCAGATGCTCCTGCCTTGAGAAGGCAATAGATCAATGCATTATCCTGTTCTCTTTCCTGTGGCTTCTATTGCTCTCGCTGGGTTTAAAATCAATATTGATGTTGTGATGCCTTGGCCTACAAATTTAATCCCAGGTGGGATTAGAAATTCTCTCTGTAGCAGGAAGAGAATCCTAGGAGATGCTTCAGACTAAATCCAGCTGCTGAGATAGAGAGAGGTTTCTGAACTTCATCCAAACCGAGAATCTCAGATTTCAGTCCTTGGAGTAGAGCAGCTTTTCCTCCCCTCTCTCCCAGCAGAGTGCCTGCAGGGCACCCCAGCAGGAGCAGGGGCAGATGCCCAAAGCTGATGCAACACACAAGAATCAGGGAAAACACTGCAGCACAAACTACTCGAGCAAAACCTCTTTAATGTAGTTACACACTACACCACATGCACACACAGACCTGGCCTAAAACTACTGCTGGAGCAGAGCTACTTGTGTGTTATAGTTATGTCACAGAGGCTTGATTCAGCAAGACAAACCTCCTGGCTTTGCCTGCAATCCTCACGAAACCTGGCTGCAGTAAGGCAAATGAGCATTTTGGGAAAGGGCAGGGCACGGTGGCAGTTGCAGCTCTGTGGGTGCAGGGTAGCTGGACATTGTTGCCCTGGGTTTTTTCTGTTCTCCCCTGTTTTTTCTAAAGTTTTTCTAAAGTTCTATTTCAGCTTTCTGTGTTTACCTTTTGCAAAGGAGTCTCTCACAATTTTCACCTAAACAACTTATTTGTTATCATAGCTGTCTTTCCATGTTTGCATTCTTCTCACAAGGAGGAGGCTGTTGATGGACTCTTGGGTTGACCAGTGTGGTTGGAGAGGAAAATTTCCATCCTCCAATCCATGATCATTGTTGGAATTCTATAAATGTCCAGGTCTGTAAATGAACTGCCCCTTTTTTACCTTGGACACCTCAGTGTGTGAGTGCCATTACTTTGTGTTGTACTGCAACACAAAACAAAAACAATCAAAAAAAGACATGGTAAAACTCTTCCTCCCCACACAGCCTGTGCTGTGCTCAGCTGGCCTGGAGACACTCTGGGGTTTTCCCCTGTGAGGATTGCATGGATATCAGGATCAGAGGCTGGTGCCTTTGGGCCTGAACACTCATGCAGCCATTTCCTGAAAGAGCCTGACTTCTGGTTTTAAACTGCATTTAATGCTTCCCATCTGAGTGTTTTAATGTGCCTTTAGGGTGTGTTCATGGTGCTTGATCCACTCTGAGGCAGACACTTGCTTCAGGTCTTGGCTTCAGACACCTGACAGCTCTGTGAGCGTGTGGGCACCATCTCTGCCCACACCATGCTCTCTCTCCATCCCTCCTGTGCCCTTTCTCTGAGCACTTACACAGAAAGCTGCAATTTAAGTGCAGGAGAACAGCAGTGCACGGAGCAATTGGCCAGACTGAAACATTTACCTGAGGCCATATGTTTACAGCATCCTTGCACCCACCACCAGATCTTTTTTTTTCTTGTTTTAACCCAGGCACGTGGGTGCTGCATCTTGAAGTTGTTACAGGCTTAGGGTGCCCTGTGAGCAACCACCCTCCCTCCTCTGGGACCTGTGAGCTGGGTTTGTCTCCTTGTGTGTTTGCTCTGTCTCTGGAGAGGCTGCTGCAAAATGATTGCTGAACCCATCTCCAGCTCACTCCTGCTAATTAAACACCTCTGGTTCAGTGCTTGCTTGCTCCTTTATTTCCCCCCTTTTTTTTGTCTTTTTGGCTAGTTCCAAGAGGATATTATTTTTAGCTCAGGAGGGTTAAAGGGGAAGGGAATTGTGCCAGAATCAGGTTGTTAGGAGATGGGGAGAGAGAAGAAAAAAAATGCTGGGGGTGGGGGGAGATCTGCAGTGATTAAAATTCCATCTAATAATAAGACAGAAAGCTGCGGTGCACAGGCCCAGCCTAAATTAAGCTCCTGAATTAAAAGTGCTTTCCAAATTTCCTCTCTAGACAATTTAATTAGGCGACAGGTATTTCCACAGTCACCCAGTGCTTCTGCTGGGCAATAAATAAAGACTCCAAGAATTCTTACCCTGGAAGCCAGAGAAGAAAGCAAAACAGAACTTGCAGCAGGACACAGAGCAGCTCCCCTCCTCCCCACTGCACCCTGGCCAGCTCTGGTAAGAGATGGTGCAGGAGCACAGTCCTGATTAGGGGGCCAGGAGGTTCATCTGCAGCTTGCCCTCTGATACAGTCCATATCCAGGCCCTGCACTCCACAGCCTGTCCACAACCTCGGGTTTGCTCTCCTGGTGTCAGTGCAGGACTGAGCAGTGCAGCCCTCAGTCCTGGCACAGGCCATGCCATCCATCCCTGCCAGCTCTGCTCTCTCCTTATGCTGTTCTCCCCAGCCCCCTCCTCATCCCTCTCTGGGGCAGTGATTAGGAATGCTGGATCCTCAACCCATCCCTTTCTGGAGCAGTGATTAGGGATTCTAGATCCCCAGCCCCTCCTCATCCCTCTCTGGGGCAGTGATTAGGGATGCTGGATCCCCTCCCCATCCATCTCTGGGGCAGTGATTGGGGATGTTGGATCCCCTCCCCATCCATCTCTGGAGCAGTGATTAGGGATTCTGGATCTTCCCCAACCTCTCTTCATCCCTCTCTGGGGCATTGATTAGGGATGTTGGATCCCCAGCCCATCCCTCTCTGGAGCAGTGATTAGGGATGCTGGATCCCCTCCCCATCCATCTCTGGGGCAGTGATTAGGGATGCTGGATCCCCAGCCCATCCCTCTCTGGAGCAGTGATTAGGGATTCTGGATCCCCAGCCCCTCCCTGACAGCCCAGGGCACTGGGGAGAGGAGATGCTCTCATCTCAGGCAGCTTGGAGCAGGGGAGAAAGAGGAACTTGAATGTTTTTCCTCCCCAAAACCATCATCGCCCTATATTCACCATTTATAATTAATAAATAAAACTAATTAAAAATAATAAAATCAATTATTTATTTTTATGGGATAAATGCTCTTCGTAGCCCATGAAAGCAAGGATTATTTTCTTCCCCTCAAAAAATCACAGAATCATTGAATGGTTTGGGTTGAAAGGGCCCTTAAAGATCATCTCATTCCAAACCCCTGCCATGGGCAGGGACATCTTCCACTAAACCAGGTTGCTCCAAGGCTTGTCCAACCTATCCTGGAGCACTTTCAGGAAGGATGTACCCACAACTCCTCTGGGCAACTCTTCCCCTGCTCTGCTGAAGAATTCAGAGTAGCAAAACAAAGGACATGCATTACTTTTACCTGAAAAGTGCCTTCATTTAACCCACTGCCTTTATCTACCACACAAGTGTCACAATGTAGGCCATGCACTGAGAGCAACGATGGGAATTTCTACAATTCCCAGAACTATTCCTTCTCTCAGCACTGGTTTTTTTTTTTTTCCCCTCATAATTCTTTCCACTGGCTTGGTTTTTATCAATCTTCCCCAATTCCTCTCCCAAGTATTTGATGCTGCCTTAACGTTTTCTTGGAAACGCTACATGTGTGAAAATATTCTTAGATCTCCTTGGGGTGAAAATGAGAGAAATTAAAAACCAGGCTTATCAACAAAGCGTCAGTGGTAGGCACCATGCTCCCATGGAATATCTCTTTGTGTGACATTCCTTAAGTGACTTCAGCAGCCCCTCTTGGAGGGTCGTGTCTTCACCAGGAGGATTCCCAGGATCAAGAGACAGGCTGGACAACCTAAAATCAAATTAAGCACCCAGAAGGAGTGAAAAGTTAGAAAATTCTTCAGGGTTTTTAGTGTGTCAGAGTTCACTCAGTGCTCGTGGGAAGAGTGTTTCTTTGCTCACATGGGTGTTCCAACCTTCAACAAACACAGTCTCTGGTAACTACCAGCTCTTGCCAGGAAGAGTTGCCTAATTCCTCAGGAAATGGCATGAGTTTGCATTCCTTCAGCCTCTGAGGGCTCCTCTGCCTTTTTATTGAGTGGGTGTCTGAGTGGCCAGGTTTGGAGGATGTTGGGGATAAGGCATCCATTTTTGCACCGTGTTGGAAGAGAAGGGATTATTTCAATTCATCCTGGTTTATAGAAAAGTTTGGAATTATTCAGAAGTATCTGTGTTCTCATTTAACATGTAATAATGATTTCATTTAATCTGAAGGGATTCTTCGAACTGCAAGAGTTCTTACCCCATGTTAATTAAATATTCATTGATTACTGAAACAAAGGAAGACACTTGTGCTTATTGAGATTTTACTGTGATATTCAATATAACATGGTTCTGTTGTATGGTTTAGTCCTCTACAAACTCACCTTTAATAAAGAACAGCTAATATGTAGAGAGATTAATTAAGAAAAAATAATCAAATAGCAAAAGAATCATTGTAAATGACAAAAAGGTTAATTGATGGTTACTCTGGTTGTTAGTTTTGGTGGTTTTTTTGTTTGTTTGTTTGTTTTTTTTCTCCTTTGGCCAATACATAGTTGGAAATACTAAAATAAAAATAATTATTTTTAATTAAACTCGGTTTAAGTTTAGTCCACAAGGGAAACATTGAGGTCTCATGTACTTATACAGCTAAGACATTTTAAAGTACTATTTTAAAAAACAGCTACTAATCTGAGAGTCAGGGCTGGAAAGCATTAGCCCAGAAATTCTCTTTAATATGGACTTGATGATCCATGCTCTAAAATCATTGCCAGAAAAAAAGACAAAAGAGAAAGAGGAAGAAAAGAAGAAGAAGAAAAAAAATCCTCTCAGCTCTCACTTACCTGAATTACAGCTTCAAAAATTTGTCCCCCATATTCACCATATTCACTGCTCTTCATCCAAGCATTGGGTTTCCCATGGTGCTGCCAATCTGGAAAGTCAAATATTGAGGCATGTAAAAAACAATGAATCCTGCCCATTAATTGTTTTTTGGTTTGGTTTGGTTTTGGTTTTTTGGTTTTTGTTTTTTTTTTCATTTGGTTCCTGCCTAGCACAACATCTCCCATCTGATAAAGCCATTAGCACGGGGAACATGGGCACTGAACAAGCATTTTGCTGGAAATGGGACATGTTTGCTTTCTTTGGAAGGTGAAAGCAGTGGAAGAAGTAGAATGTGACAGTAGGGTGAAACTGCAAAAGAAAAAAAATTAAAAAAAAAAAAAGGGAGGAGGTGGGAGGAGGGGCACTTTTAAAAGAGAAAGCACGTTTCTCACCGTTCACAATTCCACTTGGATTTCCGTGCATGTCCACACTCCTACACCTTAACAGCTGCCTCCAAACACCCCTGTCCTGCTGATAACACTGTGCACTCACAGCCCCTGAGCTTGTTGCCATATGGCACCATCACTGGGTGTGTGCAGCTGAATTTGGCTTTAACGTGCAGTTGAAGAAGAGCCCTGCAGCGAGCAGGCAGGGCTGTGCAGCCTGTCCCCCACACTTCTCCCATATCTCAGTCTAACTCTGCTCCTGCACTTCAGATCAGGCCAGACCAGCCCCTGCTTAGGCCTGAGATGAAGTGGCACTGGAGACTTGGCTCAGGTGTCAGTTTGGTTTGCAGGATCTGCACTCACACCTTTCTCAGTGTCGGTGTCGTGCCACCCAAATGTCTGAGGTAATTGACCTCCACGTGCATGGAGCCAGGAAAATGATGAGCTACAAGTGGCTGCATTCAAAAGTCACTTGAGTTATCCTGTGTTTGGAAGAGCATCAGGAGAAGGAAGCCTGGAATAAATTGGGTTTTGGCCAGGGCCTTGGCAAGGAGCATTTGGGGATCTCCTCTCCTCTCTTATGCAGCGCCCAGTTGCAAAGAAAGAACTGGAAGGAAGCTTGAGAGATTGTCTGGGCCATGGGTTGACCACAAAGTGCATGAATTCAGTGGTGGTCTTTCCTGACAAGTGGTGATTGAACCCATTCATAGCAGTCTCTGGCACTGGGGAATCAGCAGCTGCACCTCTCCATGCCCTGCAGAGAGGGAATTCTCTGTCCCTCCCATGACCTACACTTGTCCATGCTTTTTGAACTAGAGATAGACTTCAAGGACCTGGAGGAATGGTTTTGGTGTAAAATTCCTCAGCTCAGAACAAGCATTGAGACGACACTTAGCCTCTCCTTTAGACAAAATTCTTGTGTGAGTTTTTGTTTCCACCAGGATGTAGAAATTTTGCTGTTGGCTTGTAGCAACAGCAAAGCAGAATCCTTTCCACTGTGGCTGAGGACATGCTGGTTGGACAGCAAAAAGGTAAATCCAAGATTTGGCTGCATCCTGCATGTTCCTTCTCTTGCCCTCAGTTTCCATTCTGCAATTTTGAAAGATTTGGAACGAGCTAGGATACACACAGATTAAAGGGCCTTTCTGTCTCTCTGCTGTAGACTGTCTGAGATAGGGAAGAAAATAAAGTTAAATATAAACTCTACACACAGCCAGCAAATCTCAGGAAGGCTGATTTTTCCTGCAGGATGCTCCAAGTTTCTAACTCCCTTAACCTGTTTATCAGATCCTGTTCCCTCAGTGTCTGTAGCACTGACAAATTCCCATTTTCTTCCTGACTGGAAAGATCCATAGCTGTCACTCGCAGAGGAGAAATGATGCTGTGTGGTCCATGTGACCAAGTCATTAGCTAAATCAGACCATATTTTGCATACTGAACAGCATGTCCTCACAGAGAATTGTTTGTAATCAGTCAATATTATTTATTTTTTAAAGTGCAGAAGATACCATTGAGTAAATTTGAATAAGAAACAAATTTGGAGAAATTGTAATCAGCCTGTGAACATTTTGCAAGCAAGGAGAAAAAGAAACAGGCTAAATTAATTGATTAAATTACTCGCAGCAAGTTCCTCTCTCTGTGCTGATCCTCTTCTCAATGCCTGGAGTATTTTTGGGTGCATACCTCAGGCCTGACCTGAATCAAGCTCTGCTTTTCCAACCAGAGCTCTTTCTTCAGGGGGGATTGCCAGTCATACTCCATTAAGTGATGGCTTTGCATTGTCAGCAAATGATCATTAAAGGAGCAGGCTGGAAACATAAATCTCATTTTCACTTGTAAACCCAGGCTGGTCTTTAGGTGCAGTAGAGACTGATCTATTTGCTCTTTGCCTTGCCTTTTTTTTTTTTTTTT
>VWYO01027648.1:63518-78740 GCA_013400275.1 Rhadina sibilatrix
TCAATGTCCATCCTGAACTGAGACACCCAGAGCTGGACACTGCACTCAATGTCCATCCTGAACTGAGACACCCAGAGCTGGACACTGCACTCAATGTCCATCCTGAACTGAGGGGCCAGAGCTGGACACTGCACTCAATGTCCATCCTGAACTGAGGGGCCAGAGCTGGACACTGCACTCGAGGTGCAGCCTCACCAGTGCCCAGCCCAGGGGCAGAATGCCCTCCTTGCTCCTGCTGGCCACACCATTCCTGATCCAGGCCAGGAGCCATTGGCCTTCTTGGCCACCAGGGCACACTGCTGGCTCATGTCCATGTTTGGTCTTTGCCTCAGTCCCTGAACACACATTCATGGTGCTGCAAGTGAGATTCCTCTTGCCCTGGACCACTCCTTCAGTTGCTCTTCCCTCTGAATGTCCTTTATGGTTTGCTTCACCATGCAGTGAGAGCCTGCACCATTCAGAAACTTATGAGGGATTTCAGCTGGAGATACATCTGCAACTTTGCTCTTTCAAAGAACAAAGTATGTAGAAGCTGATTTTCCAAGTCACCCATATAAGATAATTGAAGTAGTCTCTGTTGGCACCCCACAGATCAATTATTATAAATCTGTCTTTGAAATTTTGATGGTGACTTGGTTAAAAAGGAGCCTTCCAAATTCGGTGTTTTAAATGTGATTTTTGTTGTTGTTGTTATAATTTACTGTGGTGCTCAAGCAAGTAATTTCATGAACTTTGGGAAACTGATTTAATTTTATGCCTCCACGTTGAGGTCCCACAAGAATTTAGCACTGAGGTATCAGGGCAGGCTGCAGCCTCTCCCTTTCCTCTGAAAGCCTGCAGGACCTTCATAACTTTGAGAATTGTTCCTCTGTCAAATACAGTTAAAATTAGCCAGCTGTTTCAAAAACTTGATGAGCTTATGCACATGCCCAGAGCATGAGTGTGCAAAGCTTATTCCCTCAGAGAGCAGAGATAAAAGGGAATTCGCCACTCTAATTGAAATTGATAAAAGTATTCAAGGTTTTTAACAGAGCAATTCAAGAGCACTCTTATCACATTCTTCCTTTTCTGCAAAAAAAACCCAAAACTGCAGTGACCCACATCCTCATATTTGTTTATGTCACTGAATGCAAGATGGTGATAAGTAACAAGTATGCAGTGTACCCCAAAATAACTGCGGATGTAGATAATTGCCCCTCTGAAAGCCTTGCTTGACCAGATTGTTGTGCAGCTCTCAGAGTGTGTATTTAGGATCTGTGGGCAGCTTTTAACATGCACACAATTCTCCTCAGACACATTCCTTCTCACGCCTGACCTCCGTTTTACATGATTTTAAGCTGTTTTCCTCCTAACGTGAACCTATTCCCAGTGCATTTCAACAACATATTTAGCATGCCATTAATTTTTTTTTCCCCTTCAAATCTCATTCCATCTGATAGCCTGGCAGTTCTGACTACAACCAGTTTGCTCCTCATTACCATTCCTTTAAAAGAGAGGAAGAAGCCATCTTCAGGGTTTCCTTACCTTTCCTCTTTCCCATTGTGAATTTCCTACTTTCAGGAAAAAACCACGGAGATTGTTGTGCACGGTGTGCATCCCACTGACAGAGAGAGAAATAATAAAACCATAATGCTCCAGTTGAATCAACTGCTGTCATTGTGCTGCAGATAATTGAGCATATTTTTAGAGTCCTCCTCTGTAGAGGTTTTGGGGTTGGTTTTTGGGTTTTTTTGGTTTTTTTTTTTCTATTAAGTCATCCTCTGTGCAAGTGTTTTTATTTTGGGGGAAGATGTTTTTTTTCTTTGCTCTGTTTCTGAAGCATCAAGGGCACAAATATTACCACAATTCTACCACAGCCTTTGCTGCTTTCCTTGGGGTTTAACAAGTTACTACAAGGAAGGTCTGGTCTCATCTTTACCCAGGTGTTGGTATCAGCAGAGCCTTAACAGTCAGTGTAAAAATTGTTAAACAATTTTTTTTTTCTTGGTTTCCTTCCCCAAGAAGAGGTGCAGTTTGGCTTCTTGGCCCCCTTCTTATCTGCTCACAGTGGCCCTTGGAAGTGGAGTCAGGAATGAAGTCTCATCATACTTGGCACAGGAGAGGCTGATTCATTAAAATCAACCTTGTCTGAGTGAAAGGGTGAATTTGAGTTTAATTTTTTTTTTTAATTTCTTTCCCAAGGATTTGCTTTAATTGCCAAAACCTCCATTCTGTCTGAATTTTTAAATGAAAAATATTCTGAATGTGGTTCCAAAGTGATTCTTCACATTTTCAGAATTGCCTTTCATTTTCAGCAGAAGATTTTGCATGTTCATTGGCCAGGTTCTGCATTAGGGCAGACTTCTGTTTGTAAAAGTACTTGAAGAGAGTTGTTTTTATATTGTCGTCCTAGTTTTGGATAGGAAAATATTTCAAAGTACAAAATCTGATGGCATGGAAAACACTTTCCTGCCACTTCATTTTTTTTGAATAACTGCTTCTGTTGAAATACTATTCTGCTTCTTTTACTTTTTCCTAGTGCCCATCAATAATTCATTACATTATTAGGAAATGGATAAAGATGGAATAAATCATTTAATACAGTATTTTCCAAATTCATATCGATGTGAGTTTGAGTGTGTGGGATACAAGGAGGTGATTACCATTTCCAGCAAGTAAAAGTAGCAGATGAACTGTGCAAAATACTCAGAAAATGCTGCATGCTTGGCAGTGCAGCTTTCTGGCTCCCTGGATATGGCACAACCCAAATCACTAAAAACTCTGAACATACAGACCCAAGCAGAGTCTGATGTGGCTGTGCATGACCAGGCTGTGAATTACTAAAGGATTTAAAGACTGTCCAGGGCTGAGAGTTGCTTTTTTCCCCTGAAATTTTAAGTGCAGCCTCACATTGTCACCCAAAGCAAGAGGAGTTCTGCCCCTCACACCCTTCAGCTCACAGATATGGGGCAGATATTTTGATAGAGTTCCTGTCTGTACACCTTTGTGAGCCCCACAGTCAGCAGGATCAATCAGATGAACAGAACTGTGCATGTGCTGAAATGCTTTGCTGACGGGGAAATGCAGGCTGCAACAGCTTACAACCTGCACAGCCCCAACCTGGGACCTGAACACGAAAACCTCTCCAACATCCTGCCTCCCAGATCATCTCCCCCCACCTTTCAGCCGTCACGAGAAAGGCTGCAAAGCCTCCCAAACTGAGCAGGCTCTGCCCAGAAAGCTGATCAGACCTCAGCCAGTGCTCACAGATTGCACAGGAGCAGGGAGCAGCAGGTGGTACTTTCCTGGTCATTTAGGAATTGCAGAAGGAGCTAAGCTGAGACTGGCTACTGAACCTGAGGTCAAGTTTAATTGCTCTAAAGTAGTGCCATGGGAAGGAGGGGTTTAGCCGGTTTCTCCAATGGAGCTTTCAGAAAAGCAGCCACTGACTCAGCTTATTTAAAGCTGCCTTAAGAACGTGTGGTCTGCAGGGCAGAGGTGCTCACTTTAGAGCACTTTGGCCGAGGATGCCCATTCCTGCCTGGTCTCCAGGAATGTGAAACAGGCCGTTGTTTGACAAACCAGGATGCATTCATTCCCTGCTCTTTCCCCAGCTCATGAGCCATGCTAATGGTATTAATCAGGATTAATTCAGGCTTGAGAGAATTAGGAAAGCATCCTGTATGTCAGTCCTTCAGCAAAGCCGCGTCTTAAGGTTTATTACATTTACAAACACTTCTTAAAAAAAAGAAAAAAAATGGAACCATAAACCCCTCCTGCAATCTCAGAGCTGGTGGAAGAAGAGTTGCTCAGCTGAAAGGAGGTGGGGGACCCTGAAGCCAAGAAGGGAAAGGGAAAGGGAAGGGGAAGGGAAAGGGAAAGGGAAGAAGAGAAGAGAAGAGAAGAGAAGAGAAGAGAAGAGAAGAGAAGAGAAGAGAAGAGAAGAGAAGAGAAGAGAAGAGAAGAGAAGAGAAGAGAAGAGAAGAGAAGAGAAGAGAAGAGCAGCTGTGGGAGCAGAGGAGCTGGCAGGGCTGGCTCAGCACTGGTGCCAGCGCTCTGACCTGTGAGCCAGCTGGCAAAGGGGAGCTGCAGAAACACTGCTCTCTTGCTCAGCAGATCTGCTCTTAATTACCTGCCTGTAAATCAGGATTCATTTAATAAGTCTGTGGAGCTGGACACTGTAGGCTACAGTACCTGCAAGCTGAATTTCTCCGCCCTGGGTATGTGCAGGGTTCAGCTGCTACTGTGAACATCCTTTCTCAAAAATTTGACATTTTGCATCTCAATCCAGAACTGAAACTGTCTTAAAACATAGAGCTGAGTTTGGATAAAGATTTGTACCACGAGCAAGAGGATTTCAGCTGCAGCAGCAGGGCAGACAGCAGCTCCCAGCTGCCCTGACAACCCCAGTGCTGAGGCACCAAAAATGAGCAGGGATGAAACAGTGTAGTGGTCTGTGAATATGAGAAATCCAAATGAGCAGAGCTTTACTGAATGGAAGGAAAACAAACCCCAAGCCTGATAAACAAATGTTTTACAAGGCCCTTGACACAGGTCAGTTCCAGACATTTACAGTCCCTGGCAAAAGGGGCTTAGATGAGGCAAGTCAGAGGTGCTGATTGCAGCTGAAAACTCAGCTGAGTGCTTTGGGTACCTTGTGTTGGTTTTACATTGTTTTTCAGAGTTGTAGGGTGGCATATTTTATTTCAGAAGAGCTGAATGTCAAGACTCTCTTTTGGTGACTTAAGAAATATGTTTATATCATAAAACTTCTTCCTTCCTTCTCCATTATTTTTTGAATCCTCTTAAAAGTAACCCATTCAGCTTTTGACTGCAGAGTTTATCCAGTTTTAGGCCACTGTATCCTCCCAGCAGCAGCCCTTTGGCTTCTGCAAAGGATGAGTGACTGGCTGTCTATCACAAAAAAAAATGAGCCTTTTCCATCACTGTCTTCATTTCTAATTTACATTCACTGGCACTTTCAGTTATATTCCTAATTTTTGTCTCCTGAGAAGGAAGCTTTTCATACATCCATTGTTAAGTGGAATCATCAGGAATTTCCAGAAAAAGGAGGGAAAGAGAAGAAGAAAGGAAAGGAAAGAAGAAAGGAAAAAAAAAACAAACTAAAAAGGCAACCTTCTTTTCCTTCTTTTTTTTTTAATGTCTTTTTTTTTTTTTTTTTTGTACTCCAGCCAGATGGAATTAGGGCAATTGTTCACTTGAAGTACTATGGAGATTAATGAGGTCCAGAGGCAGAGCCATGAGAAAATAAAAATGTGAAAAAGTGAAGTTTCCAAAAATACAGCCTCCTCGTACGATACCATAGGGATGGATCAGATTGAATGTTTCATCTCATAGCCTGACTGGGCAGGCTGCCTCATGTTCTTAGCTTATTAAAAACCTGAACCCTTTCTTCACCCTCTCAGGCCAGCCCCGGTGCAAGCAGAGCTGATGCTCAGGACTTGCACGTCTGCAGCCAAAGAGTCACGGCCCCCACTCGGCCAAGTGTTTAAGAATACATTTAAACTCACCTAAAGGTTTTAGGACTGCTCTATTTGCATTTCTTTTGGTGAGCTGACTCTGAATTGCAGTGTGTGAGAGAGGGAGGGAGCACTGGGAGGCTGCTGAGATTGAGCTGGAGCTCAGAGTCAGGTCTGGGCTCCCTGGCTTGGAGCACATCACCGAGGTACCCTGTGAGCCCAGCAGAACACTCGGGGACTCAACAGCTCCTCCTGCAAGCACAGGCCCTCTGGTGAGATGCTTGCAACTGACACGCCTGAAACTCCAAAGGTCAAGTCTTTCTCATCCTCTTCACCGAGGTCAAGATGGTTGTAGCCTGCAAAGGCCAGGGTTGCACCCTCAGCTGTCATTCCTGCCTCTGCTGGGAAGCTTCCCAAGGCAGGGGCTGAGGCTGAAAAGCTGCTCTGCAAAGGGCTTGTGCCACAATCTGGCTTGCAAAGGGATTTCAAAGCAGCAGAGGAGACATGCAAAGGAGAGCAGCAGTGACCCACCTGCCCATGATCTATGCAGAGGGGTGTGAGAGGTCTTCAGTCGTGTACTTGCACACACAGAACAGCCCTGCTGTGAAATGTTGGGAGGCAATTGCTGCCCACTTGAAGTTCCCCAATGCTCAGGAGTCTGTTGCATCAAGCCACTGGCACAAGAACATCTGCCAAAAAGTCACTCAGGTGGTGGGTCCAGCTTTCCTACACACCCGTGGTCAGGAGAGCATCTGAGTCCTCAAGCTGCGTGTGGAGAGGGAACAGGGAGAGGGGCTGAGAAAATAATACATTGATTTTCATGCCTCGTTCCTTTCAGGTGCTTTTTTTTTTTTAAACAGTTCCTATTCTGCTAGTAAATCCAAGACAGTGTTTATTAGAGCAAGAATTGCTGTTTAAAAGTGCTTCTTTAAACCATTAGACGTGGTCTGAAACTCGCTGTGTTAACAAAGCATGGAGAGGAAAACTCACGAGGCAGTTACTAAAAAATTTCAATACTCAGTACAAGGGACAGTTAAATTTAAAGCAGCTTAAATGACTCCTGTGTTTTACCTGCTGTTGCTGCCACACACAGATCTTGTCACTTTAAATCTTCATTTGGCAATTTTCTGTTCCATAACTGTAGGGTATATACTTGGATCCACAGAAGTATAATATTCTGACAGCTGTTTCCTTTGCTAGCAGTTTATTTAAGCACATTATTTGGTGCAATTTAGACCTCATTCAGAACTACTTCAAAAACTTAAAAAGACTCATTTCTCCCCCTGCTTGTCTGTCTGTCTGATACCACTCCAGTCATCAGAGCTTCCAGTTCACAGTATCATTTCAGCCATAGTTAATCAAACTCAAAGAGGAAAGGCATATGCTTTCAGGCTAGATTTAACCTTTATATGGGCGCCAGAAAATCTCTGCATGTAGAAAGAAATAAGAAGAAAATACTTCTGCTGAGAATATCAGGAGGGTATCACTTCCATTTATAAGGGCTGCTCCAGAACTCGGATTATACAAAGTAAATTAGCTGCTTTGAATGAAATATGATTTGGGTTTAAGACTCTATAGGAAATTCTTGTTCTTTGTGCACTAACCCCTGGAGCTCAGACATACTCTCAGACCTGCAGATACCCTTGGCACATAACTCCTGCTGAAAATAGTGGGAATTCACTTCCTCAGCACGGAGAATAAGGAGAGGTTTTGGAGTGAAGTGGATGCACAGGAGCAGAAGGAAAGAGAGGAGTTATCTACAAGGCATGGCAGAGGTTTGTGTGATAGGAGAGGTGGCAGAGGTGTCCCTGGCCTTGCTGCCCAGGGACTGGGAGGGAGCAGGGTGCCTAACCTGGCTCCTGAGAAGGCACAGCACCCAGAAGTGGGGAAGGCACAGCTGCTTGCAGGAGGGTGCAGTACATACATGCAGGTAGAGACCCAACTCAGTCTGGACTCATGCCCAAGGCTTCCTGAGGCCTGAATAAGTGTAAGACAATAACCATCGTGTCTTTGAGCCTCTCTGCTGTGCTGGGAGCAAGCAGGAGCTTTTGGAGCCATGGCAATGGAATCATTTTGCAAATCATGCTCAAGGAGAGCCACGCCGTGTTCCCAACCTGCCCCCACCCCAAAGCTTTGCGTGGGACAGAGGAGTCCAGGTCTGTGCCTTGAAATCCGAGTTTCCAACCTGGTCCCTGCCCCCTGGCAGATGACAGATGCTGTAGATTGTCATGCATCCCTCCTGCAGCCTCCAGCCCTGCTGGCTGCACCCCTGCACCTCCTCCTGCCCCAACCTGCGTGTGCCGCAGGAGGGGCTGACATCAGGCTTACTAATGTGGCTCCACAGCCAGAGATACCCATCTCCCAGAAGTAATTAAATGAACCAGATTTACGCAGGCTCTCACCGCACACTTTGGGTTTTCCAGAGGGCTGCCAAGGTGTGGGGCTGAGCTGCCTGCTGGGAGGGGCAGGAAGGTGGACGGGAAGCTGGAGGTGTCCATCCTGAGCACGGAATGGAGGAGATGTCT
Organism: Rhadina sibilatrix; assembly: GCA_013400275.1. Classification (NCBI taxonomy): domain Eukaryota; kingdom Metazoa; phylum Chordata; class Aves; order Passeriformes; family Phylloscopidae; genus Rhadina; species Rhadina sibilatrix. The sequence goes on from VWYO01027648.1 coordinate 71,503, forward strand.
TTGTCCACTGCCTCAAGGCCAGCTGTGCCTCTTCCTGGCAGCTGGCAAAGGGGCTGTGGGGATTTGGGAGGAGCCCTGCCCCACTGCGAATCTCGAGAGACAATTTTCAGCTGGGGAACAAGTCCTTCCAGGTTATGTCTGCTCCTAGCCTCCCTGTGCTATCAGGCTGCATCTGATGTGGGAACTCTTCCTCAGTTAGAAACTAATTTGTAGCGGGCAGCAGAGTGTTTGGTGGTTAGAGAAGGGAGGGGAGGGAGGCATCCCTGCTTCCAGCAGCAGATCCAGGCATTTCAGCCGGCCCCCACAGCTCAGCCCAGCAGATTAAACCTGCCAATCTGTTGCTAATATCTGTATTAGCTCATTTTAAAGTTAGTTTAAGTAGATCTAATCTGCAGTTCAGTCACGGTGTGCAGTGTGCACACAGTCATTTATTCAGTGCCACATCTTTTCCCTTCTTAGCAATTCCCCCAGACCCGCTGGCCGTGAGGACACTAATTGCCTGGATGAGGTGAGTGAGATTTAGCCAATGCTTCAAGTATTTGGGCAAGTCCTGTTAAAAGCCCGATGACTCAGTGTATCCATCTGTGTAATGGGGCATTCCCTTTGTCTCGGCGCTGTTGAAAGGCATAATGAGATCTCGCAGAGATGTTGGGCTGCAGGTATTCAGCGTCTCCCAGGGCTTGGTCATCAGCTCTTGATGAAGCCAACCTTGCTCATGAAAGGAGAGGCAGAGACTTCCAAGAGTCCAGCAGGGCTGCTCAGAGGAGGAAGTGCTGGAGAACTTCTTTGTGAAGTTCTTTGAAGCGCCTTGGAGAGCAGCAACTAAAGCATGAAAATTCCTGCCCTTGCCAATTTTAATGAAATATGACCAAGTTTGTTTTGGTGGGGTTTACTTCAAAATGCCCTTTTGTGTCTGAAGAAAGCAAAGTGGCTTTGTCAGCTTTGCTTGTGAGGTAGCAAAAGTGCTACACTTGAAATGGAGCGGCAAAAGGAGCAGTCTTTTAATTTAGTGGCATTTGGTATCGTTCGATAAATGACAGACTAACGGCAGCTAGTGTTTGTCCCAGAATTTCCCAGGCAGATTTCTCCAGTCTCGGGGGAAAAGCGACAGTGAAGAATAAAGTTCAGGGATATTGAAGCCAAAAATGCCCTTACAGAGATCTCTTCTGTCACAATGGTACAAATGCAGAGCACGTGGACAGTGGGTGCTTGCCCTGGAGAGGTGAGTTACTGCTCTCCGTTCTCCCAGGAGCAGGGGCAAGTCCAGTCTAACTCTCTGTACATGTGGTTTCTTCTTCTGTCTGTTTCTACTTTGCCTTTTTTATAACAAGTGCTAAAGTGAAGGCCTACTTCCTCCTGCTCATTTTCCACAGCTTTCCATAATTCCTGGCCCAGTTAACTCCAGGCTTGTTTGGACACGCTTCTCCTACTGCAGCTCTGATTTTCACCATGGAGCTGGAAAATCAGATGGTTTCAAATGGCTGTCAGACAAGTGGGGATCAGCTTGGTCCCTTGGTCAGAGAGTTTGGGATCCTGAATACCTTTCCTTTTAGTGTCCTCATGGGATAACATTTCTACCCTTATAAATGCCAGGTATGAGACCAGGGTTGTTTTCTCAGGGAAAAGAAGAGGTATTAGCCTGTCCAAGGAAACTGGCACAGCTGCTGAACAGCACAGCTTCCTAAAGGACAAGGAAAACATCTTCTGGCATCTTTGTTCATTCACCCAGTTCCCCACCTGGCAGTGGATGTGTTCACTTTGCAAATGTCACTTTGTTGTAACACTTTGTCCTTTGCTGTCTACTAAATTTCGTGCAATGACAGTCATGGTGAAATAAAGTTCTAAAGTCCTGAGGGCCAGTTCCATTCTCAGTTCATGAGATTCTACCCAGTCTTCCCTGAATATTTTAATTCAGCTCCACGTCTTGAATAACTCAGCACTTCTTGGCTTGCAAAATCTCAGGTTTTATCTAGGAAGGGGAAGAAAACAAGTACCACTTGACATTGCTGACCCTCAAACAGTAACTGTGATGGAAAAGCACAGTATTTCAGCATCCTGGCCCCACTTGTTGGATTATCCCTTTCCCTATTGCATTTCCATACACTGTGACAGCACATAAACATGTCTGGCTTTCTGTCCCCATCAGCCTCTCCATTTCTTATGACCTTCCCCATCTCTCCAGCCCAGGTGTACCAGCAGGTGACCAGCCAGTGACTCAGTGACAAATGAGCCCCTTCCCCACCTGAGGCGTCTCCGTGTCCCCTGTGCTTCCGCGGTTGGTGGAACACAGCTCAGGATCTGCTGCAAATTGTTTGTTTTATATTGCTCTATCAAGCACCATTTTGTATGGCCAGGATTAATCTGCTGCCCAGGCAGAGCAGTGGAGAGGAAAACAAATACTCAGCCTCTGAACAGGAAGGTGACTGGAGGAGGGATGGTGCGAGTTCCCTGAGCGTTACTCTTACGAAACGTCTGCGCTGTTCTGTGGGATTGTGCAGAAAACCAGAATGAAATGACTCGCCCAGAATGATGGGAGGCAATAGTCAAGCTATTTCTGTATCTCTCAGACTCAGGATGTTGTACCTCAACCACCAATATATCTTGGGGGATTTCCCTTTCTGACCATAGTATCAAAGCTAAAAACAGGTCAGAAAAACGCCTGGTTTAAAATGAGATCTCTTCTGTGGGTTGAGAGAAAACCACTGAAAAATCCCAGCTCATTCTGCCAAGCCTATGAATTACAAATAGCAGACATGCTGGCTCAAGCAAATCCTGAGTTGCCACAGGCTCACCGTTATCTCCTTTGTGATGTTCCTTGCAGGTGTCAGGCTGCTGTGAGCTTAGCAGACACCACAGATTTCCTTGGACAGGCTAATACCTTTCCTGAGAGACATCTGCAGTCAGGACACAGCTGGAAACAAACTTGTCCCGTGTCTTCTCTGTCATAACTCATCTTTCCAGGGAGGCTCACAGAAGGACTCTGTGCTATGACTCTTTTCTTGTTTAAGGCAGGAGAAAGCATCAGCCAGTGCTGAGGTCTCTCAGCTTCTCCAAGACCTGGCCTGTAGCATTTCCCTCCTCACCTGGAATGCAGAATTTCTCCTTCTCCCTGGCTGCCTGTTGGCTGTGCCCTGATGCTGGAGGGGATTTGTTCTTGGTTTCAGAAGGACCATGGTTGGACCTCTGCCCTCACTCCTGCCATGCCTGGCTGCCACAAGCATCAGGCTTTGCTCCCTCGTGTTGGATTGAGAAGGATGATTGTGGGAATTTGGTGCTCTGCAGGTAAAGAGCCACTTTCAGCAGTACCTCTTGTGACATTTGTACCTGAGGGTCTTTATGATCACATATTCCACGAGTGGCTGGACTGGCTGTTGATTCCTGGGCCTCTTCTTCCCCTCTGGGCTTCCCCTGCCAAAGCTCTCTGCTCTGGGATCTGCTGATGGAGAGTCACCCCCTCTGCTCCTCTGCACTGCATTCTCCTGCAGGGACTGCTGATGCAGCAACTCCAGAGTGGGACCCTCTACAAGGAGAAATCTTGCACTTAAAAAATCCCCTGTTAACAACATTCAAAACGTGATCCGTTAATCAAAAGCACACTGCTAAAAATACTCCCAGTGCTTCCCGTGCTAATTCCAATAAAGAATAAACTTTCACGGCAATCTGTAAGTCGAGCGAGTTTTCAGTGAAAGTATACACAAAGAAAAGAAAATCTGTAACTTTCAAGTAATTTAATCGAAAGGATACATTTACAACTTGCCAAGTATATTTTGGGAATGTTGTTAAACTAATGAATTCTGAGGAGTGACACCACTTAGATTCAACATGGTAATAAGCACAGAGATATCCCTGGTTGATCTCAGCTTCTTCCCACTGGGAGCCTTATTAAGCCTGGCAGTGAGTCTCAGAAAGTTTTTTCTAGGAATGGGCTGTTAAGACCAAAGGAATACTGTGCCATTAGAGATGGAAACAGGCAAAATATTGGGGATAAGCAAGAACATTTTGAGTAAGTCGGGAAACCTTGAAAAGAAAAAAGTTTCTTTTGAAGGACAAATCAGAGGAATTCTTAGCAGTAAAATTGCCTTTGTTCCATGTTTTGTTCAGTCAGTCTAATAAAGAGAGAAATGATATAACTTTAGTGACCAGTCACACGTCTCAGTGGAGAGCTCTCGAGCAGAGTCCTGCTGTGATCATGTCACAACCAACTGTGCATCATTTGTTTGCACCATTTCCTTGCTGAAGAAATCCTCCAGAAAGGAGAAATCATAAAACAACAACAACAACAACAAAAATCATGATATGTTCATATAAAATCTTTGAGTAGCAAAACTAAGAAGATACATTCCCCCATAAGAAAAAGTTCATAATGAATAATTCAACTTGCTATACTAGTTACTGTGAGTCCTGCCCTAGTTAGCCAGGCTGCAGAGTGCTGAGTTAATGAAGGCTACTGCTCTGACAGGGAAGAGAAAGAGCATTGTTTCAGCAGACTAACAAATATATCTCTTTATCTATATTTTAAACTTCATTAAGTGGAGTTAATAAAACTATAAAAGCATATCCTTAGTGTGCAGTACATGAGTGCTCCCATTAATTCAACTGTTGTTCCTTATGTTTAGAGTTAAGGAAATGCTTTTAACAATTTGCTAAATCCAGTCTCTCCTCCACGGACTGGAAGTTACCTTTGCATCTGTGCTGCCCAAACAGTCAAGAAATGATAAAGGAACAGCTCCTGAAATTATTAAGAGCTTGACCTGTCTGCATAATACTCATAATAATAACTCTTTTGTCATCAAAGAGATTCTCACTGAAGCCTGGGAGGGTGTAATTTTCTCGGGGGCCATTGTGCGTGTGATCCACAACGCTGTCTCATCAAATAATCAAGCGCTGTGCTGCCGCTGGGATGTGTCAAGTTACACAAAGAAAATTATGCTTTTTGTGTGTCCATAAAACGAGAGTTCAGGGAGGCTTTTTAGGGAAGTATTAAAAAGAAGAAGAAGAAGAAGAAGAAGAAATGTTTTCCATCTCCAAATGCACAGCAAAAGAAGAAAATAAAATCCTTTTCCTTTCTGCCTAAATCTTTCTCCTTAAATAACAATGATCACAAGCAGCAGATTGTTGTGACAAAAAGAGCAGAAAAAAGCACTTAAATGCACAGCTCCAAAACAGACAAAGGATAATTACAAGGTAGACATGACATAGGTGAAGTGGCTTCTGCTTTTAAGGAAAACAAGATTAAGGAAAGCAGTATGGTCCTCTTTTTTATCCACCCAATCTAATCCCAACTCCAAGCAAGGAGTGGCACAGAGGCATCACAGTTTGGCACTGTGACCCCAGCTGAGGAAACTGGCAGAGCAAATGTCTGTGTGTTGTGCTGGGTGCTCAACACGAGCTTTGAGGGCTTTGCTGAATTTGGGGATTTGGAGCATTTTAAGCAGTGCTTGTTTAGAGTTGGCTGCTTTTAATACTGTTAGTTATTTGCAGTCAGAAAGAGGTTTGCAGCAGTAAAACATGCTCTTAGCTGTGTGCATGCTAGTCTGGTCCTTAACACCATCACTCTCAACTTATTCTGCTTCTCTTTTTAATATGGATAATATTTTAATTATTGTTTTTGTCTTCTGTTAGAATTCAAGCTCTTGGCTTAGGGAATGTGTAGGTCCTATCTGCAGTGATTTTCCAGTTATAGTTATTGAGGTGGAATTTAAGGAGTGCTCAGCTCCAGATCAGCTCTGCTGTGCTGGGAGTTTTCCCATTGGTAGGGTGGGTGGGACAAGCAGGGTAGATCCTGGTGTTCCAGGAAATTTCCTCCACCACTGCAAATAACTCAGCAAGTCAATTTGGCAATGGTCAAATATGTTTTACAGGTTTTTTGTCCATGCTGAGTTACTGAAAGTCTTGGTTTGACCGAACCCAGGATTAGCTGTTTGCATTTTTAGAGCTCTCAGATTTAGCTCTTGTTCCCGGTGCACAGGCAGAGACTCTTTACTGTAAAATCTGTAACTTTGGTGTGTGTCAGATCATTTCACTCTGCTGAGAAGCAGCGTTTGCTGCAGTGGGTGGCTCGAGAACCTGCCTCTTCAGGTCAAATCAGAGGTCACTTTTCCAACCACAAGCAAGTGAAAAATCACTACAGCTGGGCAAATATTGCAAAAAGCGTTTATCTAGGAGAGGCCACGTGTTTGCCTCAGTGACACTTGCTTTCTGCAAACATCCATGTAAGCAACCTTTTGTTTGAACAGTAAAACAAAATATTGCAGAGACCATACGCTAACTGTGCTCACTTTTCTGTTTGGAGAGGTCCCCCAAAGGCCTGGACTGTGAAATTATATATGGACTAACAGAATCAAAACATGTGATTATCATGAATCTTCCTTGACCGTCAGAAATGGAAAAGAAAATCTCAAAGTATTGGAGGATTTGTGATAGAATTATGACAGCTGGTAACTAAATTTAATATCTTTATGCTTTTTGATCTTTGTAAAATTGAGATAATACTTCCTTAATGCCAAAGGGCTGAATATGAGGATGAAATAATTTAAAACTTTGGGGTTCTCAGCTTTTGAACGGGCAAGGCTGTGTAATAGGTAGACAGATTAAAATGTTGATCAGTTAATGGACACGCCAGTTAATGGATAAGTTGTTCATAGAACAAAAGAGAAGAATTTTGAGTGAAATTTGGTTTGCAGGATTGGATTGCACTGCTAGTGTCCAGCACTCTCAGTCACAGCTTCATTCTGCCCCTGAAGGATGTATCTCCTTTACCTGTGGAGGATTTTTCTGTTATCACCTCACACCCTATTCTAAATCACCATTTTGCAGAAAAACAATCCCAGGTGTCCTTTCCCCAGCTCTCTGTACTCTGAGCTGCTGTTGCAGTTTCTTGGGTTGGTGCTGTGCAGGGGTGGCTGTCACCCTGCCTGGCTTTGACTCTGTCTCCTCACACGTGGGCTCCCTCTGCTCCCCTCACAGCTCCGTGTGCTCAGAGGCCGTGCACACTCCACTTCCCACCCCCCTCTCGGGTGGGTCACTGATGCATGAGCAAGCCCCCACCTCTGCTCCCAGAGGCACTCCACTTCTCACCTCTCACCGTTACCCCATCTGTATCCATTTATCACCACTTTCCAACTTGTCTAACCTCGGTTACGGAGCCATTCTTTTCTGTAGCCAATTGAGAATTTCACTATCAATGCCGGACTTATTAACCCTAAGTCTTTTATGTGGTATTGTATGGAGAGAGAGAA
>VWYO01027648.1:78789-114354 GCA_013400275.1 Rhadina sibilatrix
GCCTTGTGGAAGTCCAAGTCAATTATGTCTGCTGCTTCAGCCCTGTCAGCTCTCATCGTCACCTCCACTCCAAGGAGTTAATCATATTTGCTGAGGATGACCTACTCTTCATAAATGGATTCTGCTGGCTGCCCTTGCTTAGCTTCCCATTGCAAGAGCCCATGTGGCACCTATAATCTTTCCCAACACGGGGGGTTATGGTATAATAACTCTCTCATTTTGTCATTCCTCCAGCCAACTGTCCCCATGTACCATAGCTTCTGTCACCAACAGGAGCTTGAGAGTGATTTCTCCCCAAAAGGACTGTACCAAAATGACAGCCCCTATAATAGGCACAAGCACACAGCAGAAGGTGGCAGCTGATGAGCTGCTGGACTTGCAGAGACAAAGAGTGGAGAGAATTTGCAGGCACCCAGAGTGAGGAGAAGATGCTGGGCCGTGTCCCTGCCACGGGCCAGGAGCAGAGCTGGGATCAGAGCTGGAATCAGAGCTGGGATCAGAGCTGGCTTCTCTGATGTCCTTGGGCCTTCCTCTGGCACTGACTATTTTTATCTGGCAGCCTCTTGGCGCTGGTGTCCCCCAGCACACGAGCAAAAGGTACACGGCTCCGTGTGTGCCATGGGGGTGCTCCTGCTAACAAAGGCTAATCAGGCAGCAGATTGGAAAAGCAGAGCTGACACGCCTGGGGAGCGCACGGCGGGGCAGAGCCCGATGGTATGGAATGAGATGGTATGGAATGAGATGTGTCAGTTCAAGTCATAACACAGACAGCCAAGGGAAGACCTGACAGGGAGGGTGGGATCCACCTCGGCGAGGGCGAGCTGTCTGTGCCCGTGCCCAGGGGCTGGGCTGCTCCTGGCACCAGGGCAAGGAGACACGTGTCCCCAGAGGATGACCCGCCACAAGCACCCAGCTTAGAGTGAGCTGACCTCCAAAGGGACCTGTCTTCACCTTCTCCTGACGAAGCAGCTGTGGTGGCTGATTTTTTTGGTGGCATTCTAGTGCTGGGAGAAGGCAGAGAGGTTTTTCTGATCGTGTGGCTTGATGTAGCTAAACGCCCTTTGGGATTTCTCACAGTAGCTAAAGCTGCCCTTCTCCTCCCTACCCCCACAGCACCATACAGGACAAAATGTGATCCCAAGGCTCCTCAGGCAAAGAAGAGAGCAGTGTTGCCTGTGGATTGTGGTAATTGCATTAGGGGAGGTGCTAGACTGAGCTTTGTGTTTTTACTCCCGTGCTATCCAGGGTCCCAGACAGAGCACTGAGGCCGTGGCCTTGAGGAACACGGAATCCTCGCTCAGCCACAGCACCCAGCAAACAAGAAAATCAACCTGCAACTCCTCCAAGTGAGAGTCCCTTCAGTCATAACTGGTGTCATGTTGGAAAGAGAGGAGGCTAATTGCCACGTAAATAGACACCAGGTAGAGGTTATGTATTTTAGACTGCAGTCTAAAAGGTGGGGGGGTTTATACTTATTATCTATAATTGTTTTTCAGAATTGCAGTCAAACCCACGTTATGGTACAGCAATAATAACTGCAGCCTGAAAAGTCATATCAAGGGAAAATGAGCTTAAACTCCCTCCAAAAAGAAAAAAAAAAGTTCTAATGATCATCCTTGCACATCTTTGTCTTCAAAGAGAATTTTTTTTTTTTATATCAAAACAGTAATTCTGACAAAAAGACTGTTAAATGTCACTTCTTGCTAGTTAGTCATGAAGTTGTCCTTAATATGAGCAGGTATTTCAAGTACTACATAAATGTCACTCCCACCAACACAACTTCTCTTGTGTATCTGGACCTGAATCTAATTGTTGCATTATACCAGCAGCATAATAATTAGAATTGTCATTGTAAAACAAGGAAAAGTTCACTGTAATTCATGGGATCAGATCAAAATAAAATATTCTCATTTTATTGAAAATAGCATGGATCCACTTGCTCTGTGTTGATCCTGAGATCTCAAAAGATCTTCAGAGAGTACATGAAATCTGGGCTTCACAATTTCTCTGTTCCTAATGACACAAATTAGGAGGCTTGTGTTTAAAACTTTTGTGTTGGTTTTGGTTTATATATCCCCTCTCCTCCACTCCTAGTAACTGAATTCTAAGAAAAACTCTTTTTTCCCTTTTTCTTTCCCCCGCCTCAGTTCTCCATCTGCCTGTAGTTAAATGCAGAAAGCCATATGAAGTCTGTGTTGCCTTTCTTGTGTTTTCACAGCAGACTGCTGCTGCAAGGGAAGCTTCTGTGAGGAGCTAGGGACCATGCACTGCATTAGCATCTGAGCAGGCAGTGCAAAAAATCAGATCTGATTCTGCCTGTGGAAGATAAATGAGCCAGAGTCCCCAATGCCCAAGATTTGGTCATCTCTTTATGAGTTCTGAAGTACCTATTAGCAGCTTTGATGAGTGCTAGGGGAGATGAAGTCTACCTTGAACAATGTTAGAAAGCTGAATCAAATAACTTGAAATCTCCCAGAGGGAGAAACAGCCTGAACTGGTTATAGGTTTATATGAACACTCTGATGGTGGGGGGAAAAAAAATGAGCATTTTTTTCTTGAAGAAAAACCTCCCAAGGATTTACTCTTATCTATAAGAGCTACTTCTCCATCTACATTTTATAGACGTGGTTAGGCAGATTTGCTGAAGATTTTATTCCCACTTTGTGTCTTTTCAACCGAGAGGTACAACCTGCTAAGATGAAGCAGGTGAAAATGAACTCCTCATGTGCTCTGCCAAGGCCTGTTCAGGGTGGCCCTGAGGAATATTTCAGGACAGTATGTCATTCCAAAGCACTACACAGGCCAGGAATGTGGATCCTGTGTTCATGTGCAGGTAGCTGGACGTAAAAGAATATGAGCACACAGTTAAAACTGAGTTACTCTGAGTTATCAAGTCACTGTGTGCCAGTGCAGCCACAGGAACTGCTTTTGGATTTGTTTTAAGCAAAGCAAGATTTCTGAGAGTACTTTCAAGCTTCCAGCTGGCATTCTGCTTATTCCTCATTAGATATGAGCTCATCTTCACTGATAACAGGCCCTAAAAGCCGTTTGCATACCTGTGCCCCAAATCTCTCTGTGGCAGGCACTTCAGAATTGGAGTTCAGCACTCCTAAAGTTTATTGGGTGTTTGGTTTTTTCTGTTTGATTTTGGTTGGTTTTTTTTTTGTTTGTTTGTTTGTTTGTTTTTTTAATCTATATGATGCTGAAACTGATCCCAGAGAATTTTTTACCAGTCTTTGGCAGAGGTGGCTGTGGCAGAGCAGTGACAACACAGAAGCAGGGACAGCCACTCTGTGCCCTGCCTTAGGCTGCATGGGCTGGGACACACATCTCTCCAGCATTTTCCTGTTCACCTTTTCATTGCAGGACTGAGAAGAGCAAGGTCCTCTGAGCTGGAGCCCACAGCCTGGGTGGGGGAGGAACTGCTGCAGCTTTTTCTTGTGGGTGGAGACGTGGTGGAACCACCACCTGACCACTGTTACTGCAGAAGCCTGTGCTGCAGCCAGCCAGTATTTTTCAGTCCCAGAGAAGTGGGACCAGAAGAGAGGGATTCCTTCCTTCTGCAAGCAGTTGTCTCCATGATTGTTCCTGTACTTAGTCTGGAGTAAAGGCCAAAACAAATGAGCTGGGAGGAGGTGATGTTTTTAGAGAGGTTGAAGACATGGAGCACTCTGTTTGCATCAGGGATGCTCCAAATCCAGCCAATTTGCTGGCAGATAACAACTCTCTCACCCCCCTCTATTACAGCTTGCATAGTCACTTGAGGCCTTTCCTTAAAATCTTGGTCTGGGAGTATGAACTGAGATCCAGCTGTACTCAGTTCATTTTCTTTTTAATGCATTCAGTGGAAGCAGATTTTGATGCCAGGCATCTGTGCTGCCTGCACGCACACAGGAAAGGCTTGTTCTGTCATGACAGAGCTTAGAGCAGGATTATTCCTGTCTGATAGTGATGCTTGGTAGCAACTCCTGAAGCCTTGAACATTGCAGAGCATCAGAGGCTGTCACTGTCAGTGCTTTCTTCACTGCAGGGAGCAATGTAAGTAATGTTCAGCCTAATTTAGAAGAAAAATGAGTTGGATTTGCAGCAAGAGTGATTTTTCTGCAGTGGGCAGTGAAGTGGAACCCCGGGCAGCAGTGAGGAGATCCCATGTGGGGCTGTGTGGGGTGACTGAGGGGTTTAGGAGGAGGAGTGTTGTACCTGAAGGGCAGTCAAAGGGTGGGTGATGGCAGTGCCATGAAGCAGATCCCTTGGCAGCAGCTCAGCCCCTGCTTTGTGCCTCTGGAGTCAGGACAGTGCACGTGGGGAAATGGTTTAGTTAGTTAGTTAGTTAGTTAGTTAGTTAGTTAGTTAGTTAATTAGTTAGTTAGGTAGTTAGTTAGTTATTTCTGGGTGCAGGGTAGTCCATCTAAAAGCAATTACACTAAATCCCTTAGAGGGTCCTTGGGCTTCCCCTCTGCTCAGTGTTTTCATAACAGCTGCTGGCTTGTGCTCTCCTTCTGGGTTGGGGTGGGACATGGCACAAGTTGAGTGCTGACACCATAAGACTGTGAGTCTGTTTTGACTTGAAGAAAGAGAATCAGCCAATAAAAAGAAATTTCAGCTTCAGAAGATACCAGCTTTGCCTTCCCCTGTTCTTTTCCCCTCATTGCTTGGAGCAAACGGTCAGTGATGAGTTGAGCTTTAAGCCCAGACCAAGAATTTCAGGTATATAAAATGATCTGAATGAAAACCTTGGGATCCTTACTGCTCCACTTCCCCCAGGAACAAAAGAACTTTAGAAGCACAAGGGGAAACCAGAAAAGCTTAGTTAAGCCCTAATGATTGCTGGAGGAAACCAGTAAAACTAAAAAAGGAAACAAGCCCCAGTATAAACCTGCTCTGACCTGGGGAAGTCACTTTGTGGGCTGTGGTTTTGAATGCCTACAGCTCACAAAGACCCCCTCCTCCTCTCCTGCCCCCACACCCATGGTGGTGGAGGGTTTGCAGGGCAGAGGGACTGCTCAGCAGGAAAGGAATTTTCCCACTAGGCATTAACCAGGGAGGAAAACTGATCACAGGGTTTCCCACAAGTGAGGCAATGCAAAACAAGTAACACAAACATCCCAAACCATTCAAAATCATGGTCCTTTCATGGCACCTGCTGCCTGCACAGGATGTCCCTCAGAACTGAGGCCTCAGCTCTTTATCCCCGTGAGAATTTTGAGGCAGTGTCACACAGCCACTGGCAAAGCCCAGGCCAGGGATGTAGCAATGGAGAGCAGCAGGCACTGGGATGCTGTGGAAGGAAATGCAGCCTGGTGGAGCCTTCAGCTGCACAGCAGAAGGGAGTAGGTCCTACCCAGCTGGAGCAGAGTCCATCTGTGGGGAGACAAAAGGAGATGCTGCTGAAGGCAGCCTCCCCCCGATATGTTACACCTGTGTTAATATCCTAGAGTGGGAACAGCCTTTCCCTCACAGCCATGGGTGTGATAAAGGGTGAGTGAGCTGGTGGAAGCCAGTTGGGGTCTGCTGGCCGTGCTGTGAAGAGTTTGGGACAGGAGGTGGTGCAAGGGCCAGCAAAGGTGAGATGCTGCAGGTGGGACAGACAGGGTTAGGGGGCTGGGACAGGGACAGGAAGGAGTGAGCCAGAACTGGAGAAGAGAGACAGAGCCAGAGCTGTGTGGAGCTGCTCTTAGAAGATACAGAGAAAAGGTGCAGGAGACTTTTGAATAACAAGATGCTGATGCTTGAAGCCTTCTGATGATTCTAAGGAAGCACCTCAAGTGCACCACTCATGTCGACTGCCACATATATCGACTGTGACATCCATCCATCTGAAGAAGTGGGAGCCCTTTCCTGAACTGTGTTACTACTCACACCTACAGCAATCAAGGGCTGTAGCGCTTGCCCCAGGACCAGAAAGCTTGTTATAGATACAAAAATGAAGCTGAAACTTTTAAATATTTGTGTCTCTATACTAGCTGTGTGTTTGGACTTCTGTTTGTAACTGTGTTTATTTTCCAACTAGATCTGAGTTGTTAGAAATACTTACTGTTGTAATGTTGTTGGAGTAGTTGGTAGATGTTAGATGTTAGATATTGTTGCTGTGTTTAGTTACCAACTTTTGTAAGAGTTTTGTGCGGCTGCCTCCCCTAACGCAGTTAAAGGGACAAGGCCAGAGGAAAGGGGGAACCTTCCACTGTCCCCAAATACCCCAGACTGAGAGCGCAGTTAAAGGGACAACAGCAGAGCAAAGGGGGAACCTTCCACTGTCCCCAAATACCCCAGACTGAGAGCACCGCCCAGCGCGATGATTGGAGGACACGAGCAGCCAATCAAAACACGGCGGGAAGGAATGATTGGTGTAGAGAGCGCCCTGCTAAGAGCCAATGAGAGCCCGGAGAATGCACCAATCATGGAAAGGATCCAAAACGGACCAATCCCTGAGGGGACTGAGGCTATAAAAGGGACTGACCGCACTCAGTGGGGGCTTCGCTCTCAGGAGCTGGGCTGCCCTGAGGGGTGCCCCGTGTGCACGTTTTTGGTTTCTCTGACTTGTGAGGGGCTGGGACGAGCCCGGCCTCCTGTTCCTGTAGCCCATTTTATAACAATAAAGGATTGGCCTTTCCTTTTTACCACCTTTGGATTTACTGCCCCATCATTAAATTTGCAACATTGTAAGAAGCTCTCTCAGGGTGCAAAGCCACCTGGAGCTGCTGGTTGTGCCCTGTGTTGCCTACCCTGATGCCCCATCCACTGCTCAGCGCTCACTCACCACAGGCTGGAATCTCACCCATCCTGAAGGGCTGATGGATGGATTCCCGTCCTTTTCTTCTTTGTCTGCATTTGACTGAAGGCAAGAAAACCCTGCAGAGGCTACTCTAAACCTGTACTGCACAGGAGAGTGCAGGAGGGAAAGGTTTATGGCTGCAGTGGTAGATGTCTAATCCTCCACAGCAGTTTTCCACAGAAAAGCCACATGGGGTCCCCAAACTTTTGAGCTGCCTCAAGCAGCTTTTTTCAGCCACTTTTGAGCTGCCTCAAGCAGCTTTTATCAGCCCTCCTTTGCCTGCTTGTTCCAGATATTGGTTTGAAGGGTACAGGGAGGCTGCTGATTCTTGAGCCTGGTGCTGAGGGGTGTCTCCATCCACCACTTCTGCATATTTAACTGTTGCCTTGGGTTCCTCAACTGCTCTTGGGTTTAAACCGTCATCAAACTGTGTGCTCTGCACATCTCTTCCAAGGGTATTCTTCTTTTCCAAAGAGAAGCTTGGTCGGAAGACATCTCATGTACCTTCTTCACAAAAGCACTGCTTTTCCACACCGTGGTTATCCCAGCATTCAGAATTCCTCCAGGACAGAATGCCGATGAGTAGCTCCAGATCAACATCCAGCAGCCTTCCCAAAATCAGAGTGTAATAACAAGTTCAGGTGGATCCCGCTCATCCTTGTGTTGCTGTAACTCCTCACAGTGTTGTCCCAGCTTTGTGATCATTAAGGTAAAGCTGCAGAATTTGCAGGTGGATTTTGTAGATTTTGCAGATGCCTCAGGCATGGTGCCAGCAGCCAGAGGATTTTAGTAAAGAAGTACAGATCAAATGCTGTTATCAGCTGCTCTAAATAAGAGTTATGATCCTTTGGGCTCCTCAGACACAAGAAACTGAATGCTCCATTGGGTTTTTACACCTGGGTCTCCCTAAGACAAGAGAATTCTTGGAATAAATGCAGCTTGTCTGACATACAGAGAGCTTTAGGGAAATTATTTCTCTGCTACATTTTTCAGGGTAAGGCTCATCCTTGAAGCTTACTAGTATTAGTAAAAGCCCTGAGCAACAGGGGTTTGTTTTTGTATTAAAAAAAAAAAGAAAAAGTTTGCTTTCCTTTTTCCCCCCACTCCTTCCATTTCTCACTCTTTCTGCCCTCTCCCTTTGCTTCTTTGTTTTTGGTCCACTCTCTCTCATTTTAGTTGATAAACAGAAAAAGCAACAGCACTGGTACAGTCAGTGCATTGTCAGGGGGGCTGCCTTAATCCCCTGAATTCCCCGAGGAATAGAAGGGCTGTGTTAAGTGGGCTTCAAAGGCAGGAGGTGGAATGAGGTGTGATAGGAAACCAGCTCTTACTAACTGGTTCACTTCAGGCTAGCTTTAAATAAATTGCAGCTCTGAGCTGCTTGGACATTGACAAGAGGGCTGTGATATTCGTGGCTGCACTACAGAGAATTTCAGCCTTTTAAAGCAGGAATGGGAATAACCTGAAAGGACTTAAAGCTGTGAAATTGTAAAACAAAAAAAAAAAACCAAAACAAGCCTCTCAGTGTGGAGGCTCCCTGGGCTTGTTTCTGGATTGCTTCTCTTGTAGACAAACTTTACCTGTCTCTTAAGAAAACACATCCTGCATTCCTTGTTATTTCCTCTTGGTTTGGGGAGTGGCTGAGCTCTTTGGCAGCAGCTTTGAGAAGTGCCACTGATGTATTTTCCGGAAGAACTCGGGATAATGGGAGCTGAGTTTTGGAGAAACTGCTGTTTAGCAGCAATTCAGGAGTTACCAGAATATGACTCTGGAAAAAGCCCCAAGTGACCCCCACACTGGGTGCTGTGAAGGGAAACTCTCAGTCCTGGATGCAAACTGAGCACTGCCAAAGCAGGATGTGGAGCCTTTAGGGGTCGCTGGGGTCTCCTCATCAGCTCCCATGGCCACCGTGGATATTTGTGGATGCAAAACTGCAGCCAGTTTATCTGAGCCTGTCAGACCAGGGGCTGTGGCCTGATTTTTTTGTCCATTCAAGCCAAGTCAAATCTTCAGTCCAGCTTATTCCCAGCAGACTCCTAAGAGCGTGGATCAGGCTCCTATTCTCCAGGGTTTTAGTCATGGTTTGGGCATTAGTTTTTCTCTTATATGCTCCCAGCTGCTTTTCCATCCTTAATCATCACAAGTCGAGATGCAGATCATTACAGGTGTTGGCACAATTGCTGGACCACTGATACAAACCAACAGACAGAGCAATGGGATGGTGTAGATTTATATCTGATGAGGCTATTTTACAAAGGAGACTGCTCAAAGTTCTTTGACAGCTTCTACACGTGTAGAGGTCTGGAATGGAGAAAATAATTTTATTTATTCAAATAACATTTGTGTTTACAACTCTGGCAGTTGGAATATCTTCATTTTTAATAATTTTGACTTGGAAGTATGTTGATGGAGGTGAAGAGCTCTCCTCCACATAGATGAAGATGGCTTGGTAGCCATTCACTTGGGTGACAAGTGTTCTATATTGCATTTTCCTGACTCTGCTTGGAGGAATATGGATGGTGGGGAATCCTGGAGAGCAGCTACACCCACATCTGCTCCAACAGGATCATCAGAGACAGGTCTGTCCACACCTTTCATACAAATTGTATCCGACCCTCAGTCGCCAGCAGCATTTGTTTAGGATGAAGTAATAAAATCCCCATAGGAGGAGTAGGAATAATCACCTTAAATGATGGTGGAAACAAATTATTGCCACCACAGTTTGGAGGGTGGAATATGGTTTTAGCTGCAAGACAGCTTTTCATTGCTCTGATGGGATAAAGGGGCCTTAAGGTAAATACAGTTGTAACTTCTGTCTCCTCAAGGGCTGATTTGCATTCAAAATGGTGCAAATAAGCTGGTTTGGGTGATTGACAAGCCAGTTTCTAGCCAGTGAGGAGCACTATGTAATTTGTGTACACTCATCTCTCCAACCACAGCCACCCTTCAGTTGGGCAGTGTCCCCCTAGGAGCCACTCTGAGCCAGCACTGGTCAAACCAAACCCCAGCAAACAGAGCCTGGGCACGAGGGGAAGGGCAAGGACGAGAGCAGTGAGCTGGGTACACACCACGGGAAAGAATGCAAACCCCACAGCAGGGCTGGGTTCCTGCTGGATTTGCACAAGAAGTGGCCCCGCATATCCACTGCACTTCCCACCACGGCTCCCCTCCCTCACATCCAGGGCACTGTCAGCAGGGCCCTGGCTCCAAGGGAGGGGAAGCCACACCAAGGTTCAACCAGAGACCAGCAGGAGTCAGTGAAAACAGGGGGAACTGGCAAACTCAGCCCTGGCAGGAAAGCCAAGCTTCACCTTCTGCAGGGTCAGGCTCCGTGGAAAGCTCGGGACTCCTGGCTGGGTCTCCTTTCTACTGCAGGACTGGTCTTTTTGTTTGTTTGTTTTTTCACTCATCCCTGTTTTCCCAGCTGGCTGTGCTGTGGGAAGGCTGCTGGGAGGGGTAAGTGCAGCTTCTTGAGCAGCACCTGCTCGTACCATTCCCAAGAAGATGGGGCAGGAGGCTGCCAGATGGCAGAGCTGGCTGAAAGGACAAAGCCAGGTTCTGTCATGTGCCGTGAGCAGTTCCTCACAGGATGCAGGACTGGAGGACACCCTCCAAAATACCCTAATTAAGAAGTAATTTTAAATGTCAAGGAAATGTTTCAGCTTTTATGGGGCTTTTTTTGAGAGAAAAGGAGAATATCTATCTAATCTATCTATCCATCCATCCACCCACCCACCCATCCATCCACTCACCCATCCATTCATCCATCCATTCATCCATCCATCCATCCATCCATCCATCCATATCCATCCATCTCCATGGGTGTATATATATAGATACATAGATGAATGTACAGATATATTTTTGTGAACATATCAAAGATTGAACTACCCAGCTGTTGCTGAACCTGCAGCCCAAGGAGAAGTGCAGGCTGTGGGAGTGGTGGCCAGCTCAGACCTGCAGGGATGAGCAAACCAAAGGAGAAAAAAGTCAGAGCTGCAGGGAAATGCTACCAGGGGAGGGGGCAGATAATGATAGGCCATGATCCTGCCAGGTCTAGTCCATGCCCTGGACTAGAAATGCAGATGGATGTCATCCCATTCAGGTCAAATTGCAAGGTACAAGCAATCCCAAAGACAGCCCGTACCTCAGGGCTGTACCTGCTCATTGCCTGCCTCTCAAACACTGAGTCAGCCCTGCTGCTGGAGGAGTGTGAATGTTTATGACAAAGAGAAGCAAAGTCACAGAGCTGTTAGAGCCCACTGTGCTATCAGTGTGGATGTCTCCTTCCTGCCTGGATGCTGCCAGCTGGCAGAGCTCCATGCCCCAGGGACGGCCTTGCAATTATGCAATAGTGTGGCCTTGCAAATACGCCTGCTAGTCCTGCTGAAAGCTGCTAAGGCAGTCACTGACCAAGACAAGAACAGCAAAACTGTGTCTCTCAAGTAGAGCCCTTGGTGATAATTCCCACTGACTTTGTGCTAACCGTTCCAATTTTCAATATCTTATAAAAACAACCCACAAAACGAGAAAGGACGCCCAGGGTAAATGGATGGATAGAAATCCAACAGGCCAAATGCCCCACTGACATTTGAAACACTACTTAATCTAATCCAAATATTCCTACTTAGGGTGACCAATGTGTGTATGGTGACAGCTGCAATGAAAGGGGACAGTTACCAACAGTGTCCCCATGACATTGAAGGCCTAAATTGTATCAAGAGCAATTCCAGTTCAGGCCAGTTTCAGGTGGATGAAAGAGTTTTCTCAGCCTTTCCAAAACTTCCTGTCTCCTAAAATCAGTTCATTGAAAGATAACACTTCAGAAAGCCACAGAAATGTTTATTCCCTTGGGAATGCAACTGGAAATTTAACTTTGGAACCTGGCTGACCCAGATCACTGCAGTCACTGCCTGGGGGGAGCAGCTCCCATTGCCTTGACCAGCTAGAGCATGGGAGGGGCTTCTACCTTTTGGTCCTTCCAGCTTACACTGGTAGGGCAGGATGGATGTGGGCTAATGACCAAGCCTCTCTGCCTGCAGACGAGTGCTTGGTGCTGGATCTTGAGCAAATTGTTGGTGTTTCCACAGCTCAGATTGGGAAAGCTCCTCCATTAACTGGGAGCATTAGCAGCTTCCAAACGAAGAACTTCTTGGAGGTTAATGACACCCCAAGCTGTGGTCAGGGAAGGTCCTTCCATCATTTGCCTGTGGAGCAATTATTGTATTTAATTTTCCAAGCTTTTATTCTTTTGAATCTTGCACTGAGAAGTTGATCCTTCTGCTATTGAAGTCAAGGGCAGTTTTGTGATGGACTTGAATGAAGCCTGAGTCAGGACCAGAATTACCTTTAGGTCAAGGTTGGATAATGCTGTAAGTGATAAAGAACATGAATGGCAAAGAGAAAGACTGGTGAGTTGGCTGAACATCTCCTAAACAGGTTTGTTTCATGCTTTTGAAATTGCAAAGGTTTTACTTTGCATAAACCACAAGTAATTTCCCATTTGGATGTATAAAATTTATTAGTCCTTAAAAACAGATTCTAAATTGATCACAGAGCTCTCTCTCCATTCATAATAAATCCATTTCCACTAAAATTGAAGTGATGCAGAAAGCAATCATCCTGTGTCCATTTTCAGTTATTTAGTTCCTAGACTAATCAGCGGCAACTTGAGAGTTTAAGGTTTATGACATAACAAAAATTAAACATATCCTTTTCTCAGGCAATTGTTCTGGAGAGGGTAATTACACAAATACAGTCTAAGCTTATTATCTTTCTCTTTTTTTTTTTCTTTTTCTTGTGCTATCTTCCCTCCTCCTCTTCCTTTTTTACAGTACTGCGTTTCCTACATGTGTTTAGTGAAGCTGAAAATGATATTTTGATAATGGGCACACAATGAACATGTAAGAGGACTAGCTGACAATGTGAGACTTTGTTAAGGAAAAGAGGATACAATGAATAGCTATAATTGGAGTCATTAATGAAGGGACTGCTTTTTTTTTTTTTTTTCCTTTTTTTTTTTTTTTTTTCTTAGGAAGGCTGCATCTTAATGCTTCTCAGGTTTCCTTCTCTATTTATACAACACTGTGGAGGTCAAACCTAAAGTTATGTTCTTTCCTGGTGATGTGTAATGAAACTTAGGTCACTAAAGAATTTGTTGAGCACCTTTTAGCCGAATACATGTATTCGGTCTGAAAGAGATTCTGTCTTGTTTTTTGTGCTCCATTCTAAAATTTGCAAATGAAAAATTAAGTACAATTATCAAAAAATGCTTGCATATGCCTGACAAATATCATTTGTATTCCAGTAAAATCTAGAAGTCTTGGTCTGGGGCTGTGCTGGACAAAGAGCTGTACAAACACATAAATACAGATAATTCCCATCTGCAGAAGTTTACAATCTATTTCTTAGAAAACTTTATTTTAACTTTAAAGTGGCACTAAGGCTGTTTATCCTCGTGACTTCAAGAGGGCTGATCTCATGAAAATTTGCCTGAAAAGTCAGAGACACTTTCCAGTTAAGCAAAAGCCTGGTGGCTTTCATTCCAGTAGTCTGTCAGAGCTGGCTGCTCCCAGGGATGACACATCTGTTGCAATCCCCTTGGTTATCACAGGCTTTCCCAAGGCCAACAGGAGCAGCAAACCCAGATTTTCACTGCTCCCTGTTCCCATCTCAGCCCCTCCTAGACAGGGACACCCTGGCACCAGCTTGGCTTGCGGACCATTGCTATTGGGGTGGCAAAATCCAGCTCCAGGCACACTTCTGAGAAACCTTGGAGCTGCTGGGAAGGTTGGTGCCTGGATTTGTTGTACTCTGCTCTCCCATGTTCAGTGGCTGTGTTGAGCTCTTGCCCAAGCACCTCTAAAGAGAGTTTCATAAACTCTCTGCTTAGAGATGCACAGAGAGTTTCTGTATCTGAGAGGAGGGAACACACCATGAAGCAAGTAACTATTGATGTCCCTGCTGATTGTGAGCCTGAGGAGCAGGTGCAGGGCAAGGAGAGGAAGAGAGGGAAAGTTTTCTCCTCAAGCAGCAGCAAAGTAGTAGCATTTTGCCTTATTGCTGAATTGCTTTTCACTAGAATAGCCTGCAAAGGAAACCCATGCTTCAATATCTCCATTTCCTTAATGACAGAGAAATCCTGAGATGGGTTATTCAGTGTCCACATCCTTCCTGTTGTATGTATCCTGTCCACAGCAAAGGAGGCTTCTTAATGAAATAAGTATTTTATTTTTTTTTCTTGTCTCCTCTTTCCCTCTGCACTGCACGTTGTAATTCACCTCCTCTCTCTGCCCAGAGAGGAAGAAGAGGAGGCACACCTGGTCCCACAGTCCATCAAGCTCAGAAATGCCATTCATGAGGGCCAGCACCTTGTGCCCTAAAGATTCAGCATGTGGATGGCCAGTGTGGGACATTTGAGATGAAGCTGATATGCTCTGCAGGCCAAGGGCACTGAAGTTGAGATTATTTCTGTTCTGCCATTGTTATTGAAGAGAATGAACGAAATTCCAGGCTGAGGTTCCCCTGGATAAGAAAATACTTAAACCTACTGTCTCCAGAGGAGAAGGTTTGCTGCTGTAACAAAGTGCTGTGCTGCTGTTCCCTTTCACCACTTTTTTTTTCCCCAGTTTCTTTCCCCATATTTATTTCATATGACCCACATTGTAATAGAAACCCTTCATGTTGACACAATAGCAATAAGGCCACTTAGAGTACACACTACAGAGAGGGAAGAGCCATTTATATTTAATTTTTATTATAAATATGCTGGATGTGAGATGATTTCCACGCTCAGACATAAGACCATGCCTGTCTAAAGAGCAGAGCAGTCAGGGCCTTTTAATAAACTCACCCATTACCTCCAATTAAATACCTTCACAAGACGAGAACAGTTACAAAAGCTGATAAACCACATGAAAAGGGAAGGCACGTTGAAAAAACCCAACTTGCTGATCTTCAATAATCAGGCTTTTCTTATTTTTAATGTAATGCTATATTACCACATATGGTTCCACATGCAGTGTTGGGAAGCTGTCTCTGAACACAGCTCTTTTACAAGCTTGTAATAACACCAGATGTCTGTGTGGCGAGAGGGAGGAAGGGACTGCAATCGAACTGGGAATTGGACCCTGTGGACCACTTGAGCCCCAAAGCTCTAAAGAATCTCTTCCTTTCATACAGCACCACCTGGATTATTAACTGGCATCTAGAAATGGAAGATGCTCCGGGTTTTCAGATATCATAATTCCTTGGCCATCTGTTTGGTTGAGGCTAACTTCATGATACTGCTGCTTCTACCACCCTGAGTGTTGAGCCATTACACAAATAATGTAACAAAACCACTCTGCTTTTTGTTGCTGTTGGTCTTTTTCTCTAAAACAGCCAAACACAAGTGTTTTGTTGTCCCATCTCAGCAAAAGAGACCAGATGGGCTTGAGAGACGAAGTGCAGAGTTATTCTCATGATCTCACCAAAGTGGAGGCAGAAATCATGTCCACCTGTAAGGACGTTGTCACACCAGTCAGTGGTGGGATAGAGAAAATTTCTGTGCTCCAGTGCAGTAGAATTTCATCTGTACATCATCATCATCATACATATTATGTATTATTATTGTATAGTTAGGTTTTCATAGCTTAATTTGACTCCAAAGTGAAGTTATATGTTAAATAACCCTGACCTCCTACCTGCTGTTATCCACAGAAAATTCAGTCATCTTGCAGATTTACCAGCTTTCAATGTGGGGCTTTTAAAGACATCTTTGATAGTTACTCCTTTAACTTTGGATGGTTGTTGAAGGGAACTGGAGACAAAACTCTTTTTAGATTCTAAAATCTCATTCTCTGTGTTCAACAACAGACTTAAACATTTATTGGTTCACTCACTGCTGTGCCTTTTATACAATGGAAAGAACACTCTGGACAAACTCTAGCAGGCTGTTCTGGCCAGGTAAGGACAATGATACTTCGGTATGCTTAACTGCATCCTAGAAGATCACAGAATCAGAATTAATCAGAATCAGTTGAGGTGAGGAAGAATCCCTACAAGGACACTGAAGGAGCTGAGACGGGATCCTGGTGATGGGAAATGAGTGTGAATCAGAGCATCTGCCCCTTGAGTCATCCCAGTTAGAACCAGTCTCCCTCCATCCGTCGTGCTGGGAGCCCACAACACTCATAACTGAGGCCTTGGAGTGATGTCTAGAGCAAAACTTAAGTCTCCCAGCACCTATTCCTGTCCCTAGTGGCACCTGGCTGGTGGCAAGTGTTTGATAGGATGAAGTGTCTTCCAGGATGGGAGGGGTGCAGAGCAGCTCAGCTGTCAGAGCTATCTAGAAAGAGGCTCATACTCATCAGTAAATTGATTTTAGTACCAAAAGACTGTGAGAGTGGTTGAATTTCCTTTATGCTTTCCTTTTCTCTCTGCTGAAGGCTGAATTCCCGACAAGCTGATGCCCATGAGAGGGGAAAATATGAGTGGACACAGCTGTGACCAGAACGGTGGGACAGGGTGTGGCTGAACCATGCGGTGCACCACAGCAAAGGGGCTCTGCTCACCTCTCCTGGTGAACCCAACCCATGTAAGGAGGAATGTTTTCTGTGCACCTCACACTCTTGTTTCTCATTCTTTGGAGGAGGATGTGGCCTGGAAACCTGTGGTAAACCCTGTGTGTGAAAGGGTGTGCACCGGGGCCCCTGTGTGAGTCACAGGATGAAGCGCTGTCAGCAGCGGGGCACAACAGATGCTGCACTGTTCAGCTGTGGTCCATGGGGAGGTGAAAGGTGGAAAAGCACCATAAGCCCTGATGTGTGCTCACTCCCCTCGAGCTGGTTTGTATTTGCCTTCCAGTGGGCTGCCACAGCCTGCCAGGCCATCTATTTATCACACACTGCCAACATCCAGGGTCACCCCCTAACCCGTTAGCGGCTTCCTCAGAAAGTTTTGAGGATCCTAAAATAAAGACTCACTGACAAACTGGAAACTGATTTCCCAAAGTGTTTTAAGTCAGGAGACCCATCCTTTCCACTTCAGACAAATATTTTTGTTGCTGCTTGGGAAACCAGTGCTCACGATGTCAGGGACATTTTGGGTGAAGGACAAAGCTCAGCGTCAGAGCTGCTCTGGGATGTGGATGGAAATTGGCTGGTGCAAGCCATGTGTGAAGTACAAGCACAGAGCTCTCCTACAGGGACAGGCAGGGCTGAGTTAGAACTGAAAAGGTATGGCAACACAAATGGGTACCTGCTGCTTCCTTCACTTCTTCATG
Organism: Rhadina sibilatrix; assembly: GCA_013400275.1. Taxonomy (NCBI): domain Eukaryota; kingdom Metazoa; phylum Chordata; class Aves; order Passeriformes; family Phylloscopidae; genus Rhadina; species Rhadina sibilatrix. The sequence continues at coordinate 95,826 of VWYO01027648.1, forward strand.
AGTTGATTCCTGCTCCTAGGACCAGGCTGCTCCTTCCTCCTCCCTGAACGTAGATTGCAAGGAGAATGTGCAGAATAATAAAAGCACATGGGAGCAGAACAGGGACATCCTCAACTCTCTCAGAGGTTCATGATGTGCTTTTTGGAGCCAATGGATATTTTAGCCTGCTGGAGATCTTAATTTTTGCTGTTGTGCTCTGCCTTGCTTTTAGGTCCAAAAAGCAGGCATCTGTGGGAGCCACTACTTTTGAGGATAGAAAAAAAAAAGAAGGATGATGAGGACACCTCTTCACTTTTTCAGATTGTGCACTTTTTATCCCCACACACAGTTTGTAAACAGGCTGTAAAATACAGAACAGCAGGCCCCAGACATAATAAATAGAATATGGATTCGATCCAGCATTTTAAGGAAAGATAGTCCTACTTACTGCAATGGAGAACAACAATGCCAAGATGAGAAACAAATAGCTGTAATAATTTCTGTGTTTTTAAAGTTTTAGCAGGGAATAATCATAAATCAGGCCTTGAAAATCTTGGTGTTTTAGCCACAGAAAACTATTTAGCAGCAGCAAGTAGGGCTGAAGGCAGATCACACAGCCAGGCTTTCATTTAGAAGGTGACTGTCAAGCTGGAGTCTACATCCCCTCACACAAACCATCTGCAATCACACCTTGTCCAGCCTGTGCTCTGTGCTGAAGGAGGGCACTGCACAGGAACATTGTCACCTGTCCCTGCTGTGTGGAGAGGCTCCACCTGCCACTTTATCTGCTTCACTCAGATCCTTTCTGCTTATCCCCAGCTTGGGATGGAGGCTCATCCTCAGCTCTACATTCCCTGGAGCTGATGCTCTGGTTGACACCTCAGGGAGGAGACAGAGCTTTGATTGTCCATCACCCTGCAGTTTGTTCAGTCATTTCCACCAGTGCAGAATGGGCTTGAGTCCCCACTCAGGCAGAGCAGCAAATGGTTACACAAGGTGCACTGGCAATGGGCAACGAGACACTGGGAGTATTCATTTAGCAGACCATGAGTGAATTTTTGTTGTTTCTTTTCGAAATGTTCACAAAGTTTGGTGCCAAGAGCAAAGATAAACAAATTTATCATCCAACACTGGAAGGGGGGGAAAAAAAATCACCCTGGAAATTCAATGGAAATTCAGTTCTACGAGTTTTGCAATGTTAAGTGTAAAGGGATAAAGGAAACAATATTCATTTTATTCCTTGCTATGGTAGTGGACATATATTAGCTACTGGAAGCCTCAAAGCACTACTTAAGGGATTACAAACTCTGTCCATGCAGCTCAGCAGTCACTGAACTATTGCCACCTCTAGGCTGCAGCCAGACAGTCATTAACATGGCCCTGAATACTGATTGGGGTTTTCTGGTAATTATTTTAAATTGAAAAATGACAGCTGATGGAAGTCACATCTAAATGTTTTACTTTGGAGGAGGAAGGGAATTAAAAAGGAATGTTTTGCTCTCAATTTTACTGTGATTTATATTTAGTAAGTAAACATTCTGAAAAATAAAAAAAAAAAAAATTACATCCACAAATATATATATATATATGGAAAGTTCAGACCAATTATTTCACTGATATTTTCTGAATAGCTCAGAGTTTCAGATTTCTACTTTTCACCCAGCATTAGGATGGGAAAACTCTAAACTTGAGAAGTGCTTGTGGATAGGAAAAACTGTTTCCTGCCCACCTCTCTTGGCAAACCACTATGTTTCTGTTTGCTGCTGAAACTTGAAAAAGCAACAGGCGATGGCTGGATCAGAGTTGTTCTTCCAGTGAGTGAGAAATCCTCCCAGGATACAGATTTGTTCAGTAGCACGTTCATGGCCATGGGAATGTTTTGAAAGGTGAGGTTTCTGTAATAACTCCTGTGGCTTCTTCGCCGTGGGAAGGTAAGGGAGCGATAAACATGCCCTCTAAATCCCTTTCCACATTTGTGTTTGCTCTTCTGCTCCTCTGCTGGAAGAAAACATTTGTCTGACTGATTTTCAAGTAGGAAATGGCTGTGCTATTACAGCCATGCAATGTGGCTGTGGAGACCTGCAGGGAGGTTTGGGTGCTCTCCACCTTCCACAACGTCTTTCCTTCCCCTGTGAGGAAGAATTCCTAAAATAAATGCAGATCAAAAAACCAAATCACCTTTTCTGAATAAGTCTTGAGGACCCATGGACCCTGTGTCCAGAGGAGGTGACCTCAAACCAGAACTCTGTCTCAGCTCCACAGGAGAAAGCTGAACTTGGGTGTCTGCCTGGGTGCTGTGAAGATCTTAACAAAGTGATTATTTCTGACTCCAGAGCTACTTTGGAACCAAACTCAAATGCCTCTGTTCCTCGCCCTGAAGTGACTGAAAAAGGGTGATCTTTGCACTTAGCTGCTCCTCACTAGCACAACGTCCAAACCTTTCACAGCTCCCGTCAGGGAAAGGAGAGCAAACCTTGTCCCCTGCCTGGAGGTTTGATGCAGCCTCTGCCATCACAGTGAGTAAAAGCAATGGCCACAGTCACCGTGGGAAAGGAACAATATCCAATATAACAAAAGCAATAAAATAGTGATTTTCAGAGAGGAAGAAACAATATTGGGGCAGAGCAGGAAAGGAAAGACCAGCGCAATCCTCTGAGCTCTCTAGTCTCCCTAAAGAACCTGAAGAGACAAGGCTCTCCCCTCTGATCCAGGAAGATCTCCTCTTCTTGAGGAGACCTTTGACCTAATGTCAAACCCCTCCAGAACTCAGTGCTCAGATATCCAGAGCTCTGATTCAGGGCTCGATCCTCAGGTTTGAAGTCATTTGCACAAGACACGATTCTGATCTGTTTATTTGCAGACCAGGGCTGGAAACACACATTTCCTCAGACGAGGGTGTTCTAAGCCAGTTGGTGTTCTCAGGACACTTGGGAGAGGTGGATCTGGGCAGCACAGAGAGTCCTGGGTGAGGAAGGGCTTCCTTCATCAAATGGAGCGTGACACCGACCTGGCTGGCTGGGAAATCAGGGCCGGTTCCCATCTGACAGCTGATCTTATCAGCAGAGCCCTGCCAGGAGATGAAAGAACTCAATGCTTTAGCGGGTGGTTCATTCCTCATTCCCCAGAACCAGCTCATGTGCTTGCCTTTGTTCTCCTCTGCCCCCACAAGTGCAGGGAGGATGAATCCCAGAAATATTTAGAATTAAGGGGGGGCTTATTTTTTCCTCTTTTGCCATCCCAGGCTTTCAGACTAGGGGAGGGAAAGGAAGGAGGGATGCAGGGTGTCAACAACAATAAGCAGGAGGGGAAAAGATGCCTGGCACTGGGTGAGTTCAGTCTGGGACAGTTTGATCTCTCCCAGAGCACTCTCAGTGCTTGAAGATCAGTGCTTTTGACACGTTTCTCCGGCTGCTGAATGAGAGGATTTACTTGGGTGAAATTTAGGCCCGAGGGGAACATGAAAATCATATTCATAATTTGAAGTGACATGTGATTCAGGATTAAAAAGCTGGCTGGCAGAGAAAAGAGCTGAGGTTATCCTTTTGAGCTGTGCTAATGCAGAAAACTGTGTTTTTAATCCTGTTTTAAAAAGGCCTAGAAGGTTTCCAGCTGGGGCAGTTAGAATATAAAGGAGCAGTAAAGATGAGGAATCCCTTTCACAAAAGGAGCGGAGAAAAAAAAAAAAAACAAAAACCAAAACAACAACAAAAGATCAAGTTCTGCTTTTGTTTTTCTCTGATAGCAAGTGGCTGAAAGCCAATACAGGAGGTTTTTGAACAACCTTTCCTTTGTCTGACTCTTTAAAACACCACAAGCAGCAAGAGTGATCGGTGGGACAGGGCAGAGGTGACTGCTAAAGGTGACACTGGTGCTAAAGGGAAGGCTCCTAGGGGCTGGCATTGCAGATTCCCTCAGTCTGTGCATTTCTCTGGGGAAATGAAGATCCAGGAGCAGCTTCTCCCTTTCTGTCACTGCCCAGAAGCCTCTTGTCCCTTGTATTGAGGACAGAGCAGAAAGGTGCCCCCAGCCCCACCGGGCTTAGGGTTGTGCAATTAATCTCTGCTCCTTCTCGTGTCACTTTTCCCAAGAGCCTCTTAATTGTAGCCCAAGAGTGAGCTGACATCACTACTTGTTGTTCTTATTGCAATAATTTCAAGGCTTTAGTCGATCTTCCTCTGGATTCTTATTTGTGGGTTTTTTCTCTACCATTATTGGCTGTCCCTCCTTCCATTCTGATAATGTTATTTGACTTTCTCAGAGTCATTTTCAGCGTTTGGAGGCACGAGCTCACTTTTCAGTGTAGATGTTTCAAACACAGTAAACGGAAGTTCACATTGCAATCTGTATCTTAAAATATCACATTTACAAGGTTAGCAAAATGCTTCTTGAAGTAATGTGCAGGATGAACAGCAAATTGCGTGCTCATCAATTAACATGCTAGAAATGTGGTTTTTTTCCATATTTACCTTGATAGTTTCTGAAAAAATTTTCTGAAAAGCAGTAGTTTTTCAAAATTGCATTTCACAAGGGTGAAAATGGGTTGAAATATTTCAACTAACTTCAGGGTTAGTTGAAATATTTTGTTATGATACACTTGAGTTGATTTGCTTGGGATTTTTGGGGGGCTTTTTATCCCTTACTATTTCACCTGAACTTCATTCCAAAACATAAATTTGAATGAAATCAAGTGAAAAAGCAAAGTCACTGTGCTCCAAAAAATGTCACATTATTTCCCTGTTTTTCATAGTGGACTTTCATTCTTCCTTCTCCTCCAAAAAGCCCTTTCTAATTGAAATACAGTTTTTAAAATAAAAATTAACACTGCCAAGACTTCTGTCCAGCTCTGTTCCAAGCCTGTCACTGGTGCACTGGAACAAATCACATTCAACTTCCCTGTTCCTCGAGGTCCAAGGTGTTTCCCACACTTCTTTTCTCCCCTCTGGAAAACTTCTCAGCCCAGAGAAAAAGAAATGATCCAAAGCTGGAGGAAGTCAATGAGAGCTCTTCTATGTATTGACTTTGGGTTTGGGGAAAGCTCTTGGATCAATGGGGTGCTATTATTAATCTAATAACCTATATATAGAATTTAAGTGTGCCATCAAATTAGCTGTTTTAATCACGGTGTGGAATTCAGTGGAAGGTTATTCCATTACCTTTTCATGACTGAAGAGGAATACTTTCTCTTGTTTTCCCTTGCTCACCCTGTTGAGCAGTCTGGCTAAGGCAGACACACAGCTTCTCTCTCCAGCATCACCCCTGGATGCTGCAGCCCCATCATGTAAGCCTGTTCAAATCCTTCTGATAAACAGGAAACTGAAGGAGAAAACAGAAAGATTAAGGGCTGCAGGGACCTAACCTTAGGATGTGATCTGGCCTACAAAAGCCTTTCTCCAAAGAGCAAGCTTTGTGGGATGCTGGCGTTGCTGTGCCCACACCCAGGGCAGGGGGAAGCCACACCAGCACCTGAACCTCTGTCCCAGCACTGTGAGCTGAACATATCTGATACCAGGACATGAGGGGACCATAAACACAAACTGCAACGATGCTATTTTTTACTGAGACACTTTTCAGAGTAGAGGAGCACTTCCAGTGTGACAGATCTGGCTGCAGGCCAGCGCATGACACGATCCTCCAGGGAGCTTCGCTACCATTCCTGGGTACACTAAGAGTACATTGTGCATATTGTATGTAATCAGGGAAACAATTTCTCCCTTGGGTTCTTAATAGATTTTCCTGCCTTTACAGCTTCATTGGTAATTTCTGTTTGTTTTCTTGCTCCGAGTGTTGGCACATCACAGACTGGATGTTTTTGCCAGTTGCCATCCACGTCGCTGTCTCCAAGAGCCACCATTTTGGGGGACTGCAGGGAAATGCCTGGTTAGGTTGTCCAGTTTGTTTCCCTGCCAGGGAAGGACAGAGTGGTACTGCACAGGGGCTGCACTGACTAAGGAGAGCTTGCTGTGGGTGCTCAGCCAGCAAGGTGTACCTGGAAATGTTCTGTGGAGGAAGCGCCATCTCCCAGGCCTGGATGTGTAATCCTGTGTTTGTCTGTACCTTTACCACAACTGTGGTCACAATTACAGGAATTATATGGACAAATAAACGTGCAATTGCATGCTGCCAGTTCTGGAAATCTGGGCACAGGTAAGTGCCAAAGACCACAGACTCTGCCCAGAGGAGGAGATGCAGCATCACCCCCGGGCTGGGCTGGAGGACATGCTCACCTCCTGCCTGCTGCCTCGTGTTTCTCATCTCCTCATCGTCTCTCCTGGAGGAAAGTGGGCTGGATCCTGTCCTGAGCACCTCCTCTTGGCCTTGCACACCCAGCCTGAGTTTCTGAATTGTCTTGTGAAATCCCAAGCAAGGAGGAGGCCAGCCTCCTTTGGATATCATTGGATCAGCCCGGGGAGCGAGCTATAAATAGCACCATCACACATTATCAGCTGCATTCCTTGAGAAACCCAAAGCCAGATGAGATCATCTTTTTTGCAGGAAAAAGTCCGAGGCACATTTGCTGAGCATTTCTCTAGGTTACTCTGTCCAGTATTATTTAACAGCTGCCACTGCTCTTTGTGTACAAGAGTTGCCTTTTTAGCTGTCAGGTTCCAAAATGAGATTGGAAATCTAACTTAAAAATATAGGATGCATCCAAAATTGTCTCAAAATAGAAAAAAAAAAAAATCAAATTAGAAGCTTAATAGAAGTTAAATGGAAGATTTTTAAGGACAGTATTTTGTGAAATATACTTGCAATTCCACTGTTAAAAATAAAAATAACACTTCTTCTTTTATTCTATCATTAACACACAAGTTTATAAAAATTGCATTAAATGTAATTTAAAAATACTTCCTATATTGTGTTGCGATTTCAGTTCAGAGTGTAATCATGCAATCATTGCAAAACACTCCCATAGACATGTGCACTCAGAATTATTGGTTTATTTGAAAACAACCACGAGTCTGTTTGTCTTTAGATTATTTTAAGTGTCCATGGTGATCAGAGTGCAATAAAGCATAATAAAAGGCTAGTGAAAAATGATGAAATAAAAAAACACTCTGCTTTTATAAGTAGACTGTTATGAGACAGACCATCTTCTCTGAATATGTAATTTTTATTCTGTCTCTTTAATTTACATGAATAATTAAAATAGATTCAAGAAACCCTATGCTCCTATGGTTTTTCAGGATTAGAAGAAAATGTTCTGTAAGAAAAGACTAATTAATGAATTGCAGCAAATCATAACAGGCAGTCTGATTTGAGTTAAATGACTGCTCTGTGTTTCAAACAAATATTGAATGGGAATACCTTCATGTCAATTGATTTTTCATTCCAAATTGCAAATTATACAAATATCTAATTTAAATCTACAGTCATGAGAAATAGTAGGAGGGATAAATGTCTTAGAAATTCAGGTTTAAATCCTGAGAGTTGAATTCAGCTTTGAAAGCCAGTTATAGTTTCAAAGTAAATGTTTTTAAACAAGATTAGGTGTTTGCTGTGCACTGCATGAAATACCTCGCACAGATAGCTAAAAGTGTAGTAATATGTGTTACACGCACATGTACAGGATTTAATTAGATAATAAACTGGTGTTTCATGTGGCCATGAGCCATCAGGTACTGTAGTCTAATGCAGATTTTCAGTATTTTCCTCATTTTGGTTGTTTCTCCAGCTACCCCTGTCTGTCTGGCCAGCAGCACGAGGGAACCTTTTACATCCCCTTCTGGGCTGGAGGAAAACCCTACAGACAGCTTCTGCAGAGGAACACAATGTGAAATAACTGGGAAGGAGCCCTTTTGGAGGAGATGCTCCTGGGGTGCCCAGGAATCCCCCCAGGGCTAACTAAGGCTGGACAGCTTGGGCTCTGTCTCTGCAGAATTCAGGGTGTGCCAGCCTGGGTGCCTCCACCTCACCTCATTTACTGAGCCCACTCCAGGAAGTCTGCACATCCTCTGCAGGAGTGTTGTCCAAAGAGGCTTTCCCCGGCCTGTTTCAGGACAGGAGGAGCTTTGGAAGTGTCCATCTCTCCTCTCTCACGTTTGCATAGGGGAACAAGGAGTGAGGAGATCAAATCACCTGCAGGCTGTGAAATCAGGGCAGGGGAGTCCCAGCCTGGGGCCAGTCCTGTTCCTCTCTGGAGGCAGCTGAGGCAGCAGCCAGGCTCCCCAGCAGGAACCAGCCACGGGGCCACATCCCTGCCAGAACCTGGCTTGGCTTTCTGGGACACGGCTCCTCTGTCCAGTCAGAGCTGTCACAGTCCCAGGCTGAGCCCTGAAGGCACCAACACAGCTCCTCTCACCATCAAGGATGATATTTTGCAGCACATTATCCTTCCTGGGCTTGGCAAAGTGAAGTGTGTCCATTGCAGGCAGAGTAGGAATTATGATGAGCTTTTCCCAGCTGGACTTCTTGTAATCGTCGCAGGGATAAATAGTTTCTCAAGACTCCAGATCTCTTCCTGTCAGGCTCTAAGCCTGTCTCCAGCTCTTTTGAGCTTGTCAGGGGTTTTATTTACAAGATTCAGCTAAAAATCTGTCCTGCTAGACTAAGCCAGGCTGTTTCTGCTTGTTCCCTAATCTCCAGGCTTCCTCCTTCTGCATTTTAAGGAACACTTAGTTTGTTTAAGGCCTGAGGCAGGCATAATTACAAAATTTAGGCAGAATCCTGAACTGACCCCAAAGGTCTTCCGACTCAGACAGAAATCATTTGTCATAATGAGCCTACTCGTAACCTGCTGACCCCTGGAGCTCAATTAATTTCACGCAGGAGAAGTGCTCACAGCCTCTGGGCCCTGCTGCAGGAGGGGGATTTGCACAGGGGTGTCTCCCACAAACACAGGCCAGTGTGGACAAATGGGCTTAGAAATGTCTCCAGAGAGAAGAGGGAACAGTGACAGGGCATTGTTTTTAGAGCAGGGGGGTAAAATGTGGTATTTCTCTGTTTGGTTGCAGAGTAAATGCAGATTGCTTAGAATAATGAATTAAGGCATATTTAAGCTTATAGGTTAATTTTACATCCCTTAAACTCTTTAAAAGACACTCACCTGTGTCTAGGAGAGAAGTGGGCATCAAATGAGCCTGATCTGCCAGCCTGCTGCAATGGCTCTGTTCCAGAGAATGCTGCCCTGCCAGCTCTGCCAGGCACAACTCTGGGACAGGGGCTGCAGACAACATCAATGACCTGCAGTGGAAACAACGAGCTTGGGCAGAACACTGCAGCAAAATGTCCATCCTGCTTCCCACAGGCACAGCTGGGGGTTTTCTGCATCACACCACTGAGTCAGGCCAACCCAGAACAAATTTTGGGGTCAGACTTTTACTAGCTGAAGATGAACTGCCTGGACTTGAACTCTTGGTCTTTCTCAGCTACTGGCTTAAGCTCTGGATTTTTGTATTGTTTTGCCTAAATAACACACAAATTACAGCAAAAAAAGGAGCTTTAATCTGAATGTTTTTATGTATGTTTTCTGGTCTTTGTCATCTGAAATGCTTCAAAGGGATGTCTGTGGAGTTCAGGTAATGAAATTTAAAACTGCCTAAACTACCTAAAATTAGCTGTCTCATGCAAACTGGGTGTGGAGATGACAGGGAACAGATGAGAAGGGGGTTGAGAGCACTTGGATCAGTGGATATACAGTCAGATCCTGTAGCCAGCTGGTTTTTGGTTACAGGAGAGGGTTGCACTGGACCCACTTGTGTTGGAATAGATGCTCCTAGCCAGAATAATAAAAATCTGGCCTGTTCTATCTCTTGGCATGGTCCAGCCAGCCTATTTAATTAAGATGAAAAGCACAGTCAAGAAGATAATTCAAGAGACATCAGTCATCTTAGACAACGTGAGGCAGTGATTTTTTGTAGCAAATCATTGAACCTGATTATGCATTTGCGGGAATGCGTGTGGCTGGACTGGAGAATCCTAGAGCACCTTTCCAACAACCATAACTATTTGCACTTACATAGCACCTTCTGACCATGGATCCCAGGGCCTATAAATCTGTAGGCTCATAGGTGAGAGCTCAGGAGTGAATTTGAGAGCTGTGTGATAAATTGTGTTTATTATGCACTTTCCTTCTACAATGCTCATAAGAGATTTTCGCTGGAAGTGACTCCTGGACTGTGTAAACTCTGTGTGAGCTCAGCTGCTCCCTCTGAAGCAGCCAGAAATCTGTCTGAAGGAAATCCCCAGATGGCACAAAGTTGGCATTCCCTGTTCTTTGCCACACATCCCCTTGGCACAGGAGGCAGTGAGGGGGTGAAGCCCAGTGCACAGTGATTCAGCCGTGGCAGGGTCGGTAGCTGCAAGCATCATCTTTAGGTAACCCAGTCAACCTTCTCTGTTATGCAAGAGTGGACTTTGGATGCTACTGGGAGCAGGAAGGTGGCAGGGAATTGCCTCTCCCTCCTGTTCATCCTGTTTTGCCTAAAGAGTAGGTTCACCATTTAGGACAGACCCCACCGCTGAATAATAGACAGCATATTAAATAGTGCAAGTGTGCAACAGCTCCCACACAGCCCCCTCTCCCTGGCTCAATAATGCCTGTTGTTTAGATTGTTTAACTGATGATACAATTTCCCCCTGCTTTTTGTCACAGTCTGACAACATTCAGAAGCTGCTTTTCCCCTAAACTGTTGTCTCAAGTGTTTTGCCTCCTGAGGATCACAGAAGATGAAAATAATGCATGTTGAGTGTGTGGAAGTGTGTATATATATATGATACACGATTGCTGAGCATTTATGACATTAATCTTCACTCACAAAGACAGAAGAGATAACTCATAAGTTATCCCTCTGCTCAACCATGAATATAAATGTCAGACTCCTAATGGAGATGTTGTCTAATGAAATATCGTGAATTATTGAATCTCCTGAGCCATGTGCAAATTTCATTTCTTCTTCCCTTTTGGGTTCAGATTGGGTATTTTTGAGGTGATGCTATCGGCACTGTGAAGAGCAGATGAAAAGATTCTCCATGTAGCATTAAAGATATAATCTCCATAGTGTGGGATGCCTGAGGGGATGCTGGCTGCCCACTCCCCTGGCAGCCACAATTAAATGCATTTCAAATTCACATTAAAAACTAATATTTTGGAAAACCTCTCCCTTTAAAGATGCAATTGAAAGGTGAAGCTAAAGAAGGCTATAAGAAACAACAGCACATTCTATAAATAGCAGTGGTGTAATTAAATCAGTTTAAAGCAGATCAAGTTACTTTGGTGCCAGCTCAACACACTTAAAATGGTTTAAGCGTTGTTTAAATAGGTTTAGCTTCATTTAGTAAATTGGTACAGGCAAGCCAAAAATTCTTTGTAATTCACCATTGCTTCTGGCCTCATCAGCTTGTGTGTCACACTGGCTGGTATCATCTTCAGGACACACTTACTGAGGTGCAAGGTGGATCCTTATTCTCCCTTTTTGCTTTGGCCTGCAAGAGGGCTGGGGTTTGTGAGGTGCACGTTTGGCTTCTTCCAGAGAGAAAGCTTGTTGAGAAGGGTGCTGTGTCTAAAGGCAGCACCTTGGAAAGCTTTGTGAAAGCTCCACCTTTTTCCCAGAGGGTCCCTAAAGGCTCAGACCAGCAACTGTGAGCAGTAATAGTCCAGTCTGCTCACTGACCTGCTCCTGGTTTACTCTGAGGCCCATTTCAGTGTAAATTGCACTTGTTCATGTACTGAGATCAGAAGATTTCTGCCACTCTGACCCATTTGCACTGAAAGAAACCCAAATGCCTTCCCACAGCCATCTCTTGCTGGCAGATCCGAGGTGGCAGAAACCTCACCAGAAGCAGTGGGTGCTGGCACACAAGGTTCCTTTGCTCAGTTTAACCTATTCCTTCTATTTATCTGCTTGAGAAACACATCATTTCGTTTTGCTGAAGCCCATCATCTCCTGCAGGGCTGAGCTCTTACTCTGAGTGGAGAACTGGAACTTGCAGCAACCCAGTCACCGTGCAGGACATCTCAGTAGATGTAAAACCTGCAGCAGATAATCCTGAAGGTTCAGCTTCATCTTTGCAAGGTACAAATAAGCGAGAGATGATGGTTCAGAAGGCTGGGCAGCTCCCAGGGAGTGTTTAGGGACAGGAATCCCTCCAGCCCACCAAGACATTATGCAATAGCTGTGCTGGTACCATCACGCTTACCCTCACATTTGCCCCATGATGTAGAGATCTGTTATTATCCCCACTTACAGCTGCAGCACAGAGGGTGAGGGGAGAATAAATGACTTGCCAGAAGGCAGATGGGGAGTCTATGGCACAGAAGATTATAGGAGCCAGGTGACCTGTGTCTTGGTTTGGCTCTATGCCCAGAAAATCTCCTTTTCTTGCTGTAGTTATTGTGCCTTCCTTCTGCAAAATGGAAACCTCCATTGAAATCTCTAGCCCTTTAAGGCTACAGAAAAATCTCATCTAATTCCCAGGTTTGAAAAAAAAAAAAATAAATGCAAAGGAGCCTTAACTTACCCTGTAGGCCTAGGCATGCTGCATGGTTATGCTGTATGTAAGAAATGACCCAGCATGAGTCATGCCTGCATTGTGATTGATTTGCCCAAAAGATTCCCACCAGCCCCTCTTTGCCATTGCCATGAGTCATCCCCGTGTTGCACACCCACAACGCCGATGGTCTCAGTGGGTGCTGATCCCAGTTATCTGGGGAAACCTGAGAGATGAGGCCCAGCATTTGTGTATGGGACTGTACACGTGGCACTGCCACTCCCTGCAGCAGGAACGTTCAATGGCAGAGCCCTGAGACAGCCACAGCCAGCCTGAGCTCCAGGACATCCTCACCCACACCCACAGCCAGCCTGAGCTCCAGGACATCCTCACCCTCACCCACAGCCAGCCTGAGCTCCAGCACATCCTCACCCTCACCCTCACCCACAGCCAGCCTGAGCTCCAGCACATCCTCACCCCCACCCCCTGACACAGGGGCTGCACCGGGTTGTTAAATTCCTCCAGTATTTATTGGAGCCAGCACTGCCTGAGGCTCCATCCCCCCCTTCCACATACCTAGCTGAGAATTCCTGCCAGCCTTTGCCAGTGACCCCTGCAGGAGGCACTGAAGCGATCCCCCCGCGCTGAGCCGGGCCCGGCGCTGGAGGCCAGGACTGATTGCAGGTAGCAGGTGAGACCCTCTCACCTGGCTGCCCCTGGGACCTGGCCAAGCGCTCCGTGCTCCAGGCAGGACACACCGTGCGTGGGGATGGCGGCCCCGGAGCCTTTGATTAGGGATGCCTGGCTACTCGTTATCATTTTAGGCTTTTAATTGGTGGGTGTGTCGATGCCTTTCCTTGAGCACAGCTACTGGGGAGCAGCAGGAGTGTTTTGTGCTTCCCTGGGCAAAAATGGAAACGAGTAGGATCTCTCCCATCTCTTGCCTTTTCATCCTCCTCCTTCTCCTGGGCTGCCTCTGCTGTGGCTCCATTGATCAGTGGTGGGGATGCTCCCCATCTACACCCCTGTCCAGAGGGAGAGAATTTGATTTGAGGTGATTGTTGTCGATCAGGCCCCCGTCCAGGCTTTATGGAGCAATATTACAGGGGTAGTGATTTTGCTGCTGCAGTGAGTTGCATCAATATAGGCTGGAACTGATGTGTTAGGATCAGGAAAGTGACATTTACTGCAGGAAAGGGAGTACATACTTGGCCCCAAATTTAGCTGGGAGCTGAGAGACATAACTCTATCTTCATCTGGAATCATTTATCCCAGCTCTGGGTCTTACCAAGGCAAATAAGTGCTTCTTCATGCTCACATGTTAATGCTGTTGCGATGAGCAAAGGGTTCCTTTACCTTCTAACTGTTGTTCAAATTAAACTGTTAAAATCAGGGAGAAGCCCAAATTCGAGGGACCTGGCATGTATATGATACAGTTCTTCACCTGCTCTCTGTAACCTAATATGAGAGGGGTACATTTCTACCCAATTTATATTAAAATTAGATGGAAGACAAAAAAAAGAGGGAAAGAAAATGCCTGGCCTAAATCTGGTCAGGGTTCTGAATCCCAAATCAAAGGAGCAAGGCATCCTCCATGATAAATGTTTTATGAAGAGCACACACAGCATGGTAATGCCCACAGAAATCTGACAGTTTTCTCTGCTTTCCCTCTCTCTGCTCTACTTTCCCATCCGTGCCTCAGGTCACACAGTTGAGCCTTGTTGCTCCTGTCCTTGCCTGTGGTCCCTGATTCATCACTTTTCAGACATCACTTCACTGTGTCTGGGAGAAGCAAGCAGGAGAGACAGAACTTTCCCTGAATTCCCTCATCTCTGTTTGCACTTCTGCTTCCATTTTCCTTGCCAGTCTTTCTCACTCCTTTCTCTCTGTCTCTTCCGTGGTGTTTCTTTTCTCCCTCCTGTTTCAAGGTTGAGTGTCACCTGGGTGGAGCAGGACCTCACAGAGCATTGGGAAGGAGTCCAGGTCCTGCTAGCCTTGACTCTCCTGGGCAACTTCTGTATGTGTCTGCAAACCTGTGCTTTTGTGGTGGTCTGTATATTTCTCCTTGGAGTTGGAATTTGGGTCTAAGGTGCCTTGTAATGTCCTCAAGAACCTGCTAATTGTGATGAAGGATCTTCCCATCCCTTGGGCCCTGTGATCCATTACAAATGGGCTCCTGTTTTCCAGCTGGAGTAGGCCTAGCCATAGTCACTATTTGTAATTTATTTCACCTTTACAGGAATCCTTTCATCACAACTAATTTAAAAAATTTGAGGACTGGTCCAATTTTTTTCCCCTCAGCCATTTACCACACATCATACCACAGCAGAGAGAGGAGTCTCCATTCCAGTTCTGCCCTTTCCTGAGTTTGCTTTAACCCCTTTTTGCTTTTCTGCATCAGAAAAGGATACAGATGGAATGGCCTAACTTATACATAAACTCCCTTGGGCTTCCTTCTGCCAGCAGGAAAGGAATCTCCAGTTTCTGGCACACCCTCATCACAGTGGAGCCCTGTGTCACAGCCTGGCCCCAGCTCCCTGCCCAGACGAGATGGAATTGTCACCCAGCTCCAGCCAGATTCATGTTGGGGCAGAAGCAGCCAGTGCAGCCTTCTGGACATACTTTTGTAAAGAGATAAAAATTGAAATTCAGTATATTTACTGCAAATGACAAACGAGAGTATAAAGCTGAATAGAGAAATTGCCCGGGAAAAAAAAAAAATAAAAGTATCCCCTGAGGAATCAGATCATATTTGAGACTGTAACTGGATCAGACAAGCCATATCCAGTGAAACTACAGAAATTTATTGTGCACTGAAGAGCTGCAAAGCACAGACCTGTGGTGGCTCTGCCCAGCCTCTCCTGCATGCTCTCTCCTTGGAACCAAAAATGTGCATTCTGCTCTCCTTGGCTTTGGAGCTGCACCAGTTTTGAAGAGAAGACACCGTGAGTGTGCTTGTCCTGAAGGCTGCTGTGCTGGAAATGGTATATTCTTCCCAAAGTGTATTTTTAAGGCATGGGCAAGGCCTGGGCAGCCTGACCAAACGATTTATTGACAGGTCAACGTCTCCACAGCCAGCACTGCAGAACAGAGGATTCTCAGGGAATTAAATATTTCATGTCCACTTGATCAACTAGGTTTTGCATGAATTGTACCCAAAGGATCAACCCAAGCTACTCTGTGTTAGGTTTTCAGCTCTGCCTTGAGATCTGCTCTAGGAGACATTTCATCTCTCAGATTCTCAGCTCTATTTTTCCCAAGGCAAGACATTGATTTTTTTTTCCTTTCCTCTGTACTTTGTCTTACCTGCTCAGATTGGTGTGGACTTTCACAGCATTTCATATGAATATCAGCAAGGTGTTGTCACAAGTTTAGTTTCAACCTCAAAAAAAAAAAAAAAAAAAAAACCCAAAAAACGAAACACCACACGAAACAAACCCCCACAAAAACAAAACAAAACAAAACAAAAACAAACAAACAAAAAAAATACCCCAAGCACAACAGAATCCCAACAATAACCAGGAATATTTTTTGCCATCTTGAGGAGTTGGGGGTTTTTGCTTTTTGTTGGTGTTCCTCATTATTCTTCATATGAAATCTGTGCCTTATCTAACATGGAAGCTACAAAGACTTCACTTTTGCTATAAATAAAAACTGTGCTATTTGTGTGAGATCATGGGATTACAGGATGAGCTCCTGGGGCCACAGGCTGAGGAAGCCTATGAGCTGGGCTATGGAGAAATCTGAAAAGCAGAAAAATGGAAATAAAGCAGCAATTCTGAGATGGGAAGGGGAAAAAAAATTGTTTATTCTTTGCACCAAGAGTTTTGCCAACCCTGAGTATTTGTATGCCAGCCAGATGGGGCTGCTCCTGTCATCCATGGTGAACAGCAAACCCCCAAAAGAGGGGGTGAGCCAGGAGGTTACACTCATGGAGGGTTCCCTGGAAAAGGAGGTTTTTAGAGTCAGTGAGAGAGTAAAATGAACTTTATGGAAGGTGAAGTCAGTGAGGCATCATCTATTCAGGAGGTGGGAATGGAGGAGATACAATCACTCAGGGACTGCAGGTATGAGGAGCAAAACTTTGACTCATACAAAACACCAAAAGGAAACAGATTAAAAGAATCACGGAGAATGTGGGCACAGTTTAAAAAAAAAAAAAAAAATTGTTAAAAGTTTGAGACCATTTTGACCTAAATGGAAAAAAATAAGCAAGAAGTCTGAAGACAAACATGAACCATCCAAATTCTTCTCCCTGCGTTTGGACTTGTACAATAGGCTGACTGCAGATGGGTTCCTACAATGTGTGGGTATTGGGTTTATCTGGAATTTATGAGTTATTCGACTTACTGTCAGAGCACAGCTTCCCTGTGCTTTTTATATTTATTTATTTATTATTTTTTACTTTTTTCCCAGAGCTGAATGGGTGCATGAAGGGCACATAAAGGTTTATTGAGTAAAAGCCCTAAATGCTTACAAACTTTTATTATTCTTCCAGGGCCTATAAATATTTTTCTCAATCATTCTCTTCAAGGCAATAAAAAATTAGTTTAGAGGTTGGCTGTGGGACACTTGACATGAGCCTGGCTCTAATCTCATTTTGAGTTTAGGGAAGCTCAAATTTAGAACTGAAACAGTCCAGAGTGGCAAAATATTGCAATAGAGAATGGCATGCTCCTGTCTCTAAGTCCCTACCTGTCTGTGGCATCACAAGGTGCATGGATGGTGAAAAGACCAAGTGCCTGTGCATTAGAGAGGTGCTGCCCCTCTCAGGGGCATTGCTGAGGTTTGCAAGGGCAGCAGAGTGGTTTTCCTTTCAAATGGCATGGCTTGCACCCCAAAATGTGGCCAGATTCAGAGCAAACATCACAGATTCACATCTCAACAGTGTAGGGTGCAGGGCATCAGGGACACAGCTGGGGAATCAGAGGTTCAGACATACAGCTTTGGAGGCAGGCAGGTTTTTTCTGAGTGCAAAATTATACCAAAAAAAAAAAAAAAGTTTTAATTTAAAATAAACAAAACAAAATCCCACAAACACACAGAAAAAATAAATTCTGTACTCATTTTACTGAGACAACATATCTTGCTGCTCCAAAAACTGAGACTTCAGGCAGGTACCTTTACTTCAAGACTAGCTTATCACATTGCTCACAATGAGCTGACTCCCAGATTCCCACCTCTGCTCTCTGGATAGCTCTGCAGTTTGCTGTGAGCCTTCAGTTGGGGCTTTGCTGAGCTGTGCATCCTCAGGACAAGAGGAGGAGTTAAGGAAGCAGGTGAGAAAAGCCAGTGTGTGGCCCAGAGGTTCAGATCCATTGCACAAGGCCCTTCTCTTCCACGCGAGGGACGCTGTGATGGATATGGATGTGGCACCCCGTAACCACTCCGCATGGAGCTGTGCTAATTCCCTGTCAGGAGAGAGAAAAGGAATTAATGCGAGCTGACTTTCGACTGTGTAAAAGATGTTCCTGGTGAAACAGCAGGCGTCTTTGCCTTCCTTCATCTTCCCCTCCCTTCTGAGTCTCTCCCTTCTTGGTTTGCCACCCTAACCTGAGAGAATCGTGGTATCGTAGAAGAATTTGGGTTGGAAGAGGCCTTGAAGACCAACTCTGCCATGGGCAGGGACACTTTTCACTAAACCAGGTTGCTCAAACTGCACACAACCTGGCCTTGGACACTTCCAAGGGACAACCAGCCACGATTCTTCTGGGCAACCTGTTCCAATACCTCACCCCCCTGGCAGGGGTTGTCCCTTCTGGCTGGTGGGTGATCAGCAATGTCAAGAGATCTGGCAGGTGCCACAGTGTCTGCCACCTCCTTCAGGGCCATGAGGCTTCACTCAGGTGCCTCCAGAGGTTTTGGCTGCCTTTGGGATGGGGACCCAGTGGCTGGGAGTGAGATCAGTTTTCCCTGGTGTGTAAATCAGCAAGCCCAACGCCCACGCAGGAAGCTGAGCTGCTCAGCAGAGCAGCCTGTGAAACTCAGCAGTTTTGGTTTGCGAGGGGACCTATGAAAATATTTTTGGTGTCAGTTTTCCTGGATGATCCCAGCTTGTGAAAACTGAAGGCAAGCATTAACTTTCCTGTTCCAGAGCAGTTGTTGCTTCAAAAAAAAAAAAAAA